>JASTWF010000671.1:0-249262 GCA_030390025.1 Squalus acanthias
GTGTGTGGGTGTGAGTGTGAGTGTGAGTGTGAGTGTGAGTGTGTGTGGTGTGTGGTGTGTGTGTGTGTGAGTGTGTGGTGTGAGTGTGGGTGTAAGTGTGAGTGTGTGTGGTGTGAGTGTGAGTGTGTGTGGTGTGTGTGTGTGTGTGAGTGTGTGGTGTGAGTGTGAGTGTGAGTGTGGGTGTAAGTGTGAGTGTGTGTGGTGTGAGTGTGAGTGTGTGTGTGAGTGTGTGTGTGAGTGTGAGTGTGTGTGGTGTGTGGTGTGTGTGTGTGTGAGTGTGTGGTGTGAGTGTGAGTGGGTGTGAGTGTGGTGTGTGAGTGTGTGTGTGTGAGTGTGAGTGTGGTGTGTGTGTGAGTGTGTGTGTGTGTGTGAGTGTGTGTGTGTGTGTGTGTGTGAGTGTGGTGTGTGGTGTGTGTGTGAGTGTGAGTGTGTGTGAGTGTGTGTGTGAGTGTGGTGTGTGGTGTGTGTGTGAGTGTGAGTGTGTGTGAGTGTGTGTGTGTGTGTGAGTGTGTGTGTGAGTGTGAGTGTGAGTGTGTGTGGTGTGAGTGTGAGTGTGGGTGTGAGTGTGTGCGCACGTGCACGCGCGAGTCTGACTTCTGGGGGCCTGGGAGTGGAAAAATATTGTTATCTGGTTGGGCAGCAGCAGATTTTGGGACAGTACCCAGTTACACTGGGTCCCCACCCTTTTTCTACCTACCTGAAATTGCTATTGAAGTGGCAGCGAACAAATATCTCATCTGTCACAGATGGACAGGCTTAGTATGACATCATGCAAGTAAAGGAAATGCGTCATACAACATATTTCCTGTAATTTTCACCCTAGTAACACTGGCTATATGGGACACCTGTGCGACCCTGGCATCTAGCTAATTCCTTGGGGAGAGCTAAAATTTAAACGGTCAGTTCCCCAAAAGTGACGGCGATGCGATTGATCATTTTCAGGAAACCGGCCTAATGGCAAAGTGGCAGCACTTAGAGATTTTGTAAACATATTGGGCTGGGACCCTGGGCCCACATGCACTGTGGCGAGGTACTGCAGCAAAATCTATTCCCACCCCACCACCTCATCACCACCACTTGAAGCAGGCTCCCCATTGCTGATGTAAATGGTGAAGACACCTGCTCTGCGATATGGGACAGGGTCAGGGACACATCCACTGGGCAGGCAGAAGTTCCACCGCACCCCAGGTCTGACCTCAAAAAGAGTTCCTCGGAATATTTGGGCTCTCATCTTCGTGAAGAAAACTTTGGCCATGGCAGTCTCAAACAGGCCTGTCACAGGTATGGTGCCAATGCCACTTGTTATCATTACTATTAAGCTTTGAGAGCTTAAAGATTTTTAGTTTTAAAGGATTTTAGTTTCCATCTGGTATTTTTTTTTTTAAATGATGTTCTAAAATAAACTGACAGAAACAAATGTTAATTTATTGTTTGTGGCATGATCTTAAGAAAATGACAGATTCCAAATTCAGGTCTTTTGGTCGAAAAATGTTGCTGCAGTGTTCCAAATGTTTATATAGTAACACTTTATAAATAATACATTTGTTTCTGCAGTTGTCTGGGATTTATGAAAATCTGTTGGGATTGTAACAGGATCGCCAGAAAGCGCAATAATATTTGAAAAGGTTACCCTTTCCTTTCACAACCATGGAAAGCTACATAAGGTTTTGAATGTTAAACAGATATCCCAATACCAAAAGCAACTTGCTGCAATGTGTTAGGCCTCATTAAAGTGAAGTTTCATATTGAAGAGTAAATTGAGACTAATTTGATCAAATTAGTAGTCATTTCATTTTGAAAAATTACCAAATCGCCCTGGGGCATTGCAAACCGTGTGTGTAAGCAGGTGCCTATCCTAAGATTTCTGGTTCATCAAGAATCTGAAATATAGTCACGCATCAAGAAACTGCAATCTGCATATGAATCACAAATAGCATTACCTCAAAGATCACAATGAAATGTTCCCTACAAACATATGTACAACATATTATGTGCAGTAAAGGGATGTCTGAACAGCAGCATACACCTGCAGTTTTAGATCTACTATAGGGTTACAGAAATGATGGATTGCCTTTGTACTGCAATATCCTTTGAATCCATCCGATAATTTTGTTGCAAAGCAAATTTCTGAAAATTGTAATGATTACTCAATGGAGAAAATGCTGATCCAATCTTCTTACGTCTCCAATTGTAATTCAATTTATTCTCATTAAAAATGGCAATAAAGCTTTGTGCATAGCATGTGTCCTTTGTGGTTTCAATAAAGTATAATTAACTGCTATTGGCCTGCATGGATAAACATATCAACCGGTGATTCTCACTGTGCAATTCAAAGACATCTAGAGCTATTTTTCTGTGCAGATGTTTAGTAGAAATTACAATTACATGGCCATTACGTTCTTGGATGTGCAGGAATTTGATCTGAAATTGTCCTTATTGAGTTACAGGCCATGACTTACATTAACTTTACTTTAATTCTTTGATACAATTGCCAAATGTTCAGCCTTTCCTTTAGAGTTCTATGTTCCTAGTATAGATAGAATAAAAGTGAAGGATAAAAATGATGAATGGAAAGAATGAGATACAAAAAAATCAGATATTCATTCTCTTCATTCTTTGATTTTCCTTTGCATCACTTTCCATATTTAGCTCCTTTCTTTCTCTTTCTAGCATTCTTTTCCACATTCTCTTTAAGTTCTTTCTGCTAGTGTTGGTACCACAGGCAGGATTCAAGTGTGTGGGATTGGGAAAATAGGCATCAATCACTTGTGCCCAGTCCTTGATGGAATCTTTTCTGTTTATATTTACAATTGGGGCTGTACTCCTGTGTTTCTGAGCAGGAGCCCCATTTCATATGCATGCTAATACAGGCTTTTAGTAGACCCACTAAATCTCTCAATATATGAGTGAAATTATTTTCATAGAATCATAGAAAATTACAGCACAGAAGGAGGCCATTCAGCCCATCGTATCTGTGCCAGCCAAAATAAGAGCTATCCAGCTTAATCCCACTTTCCAGCACTTGGTCCATAGCCCTGTAGGGTACAGCACTTCAAGTGCATATCCAAGTACTTTTTAAATGTGATGAGCGTTTCTGCCTCTACCACCTGTTCAGGCAGTGAGTTCCAGACCCCCACTGGGTGAAAAAAGTTCTCCTCAACTCCACTTTAATCCTTCTACCAATTACTTTAAATCTATGCCCCTTGGTTATTGACCTCTTTGCTAAGGGAAATAGGTCCTTCCTATCAACTCTATCTAGGCCCCTCATAATCTTATACACCTCAATCAAGTCTCCCCTCAGCTTCCTCTGTTCCAAAGAAAACAAGCCCAGCCTATCCAATCTTTCCTCATAGTTAAAATTCTCCAGTCCTGGCAACATCCTCGTAAATCTCCTCTGTACCCTCTCGAGTGCAATCACATCCTTCCTGTAATGTAGTGATCAGAACTGTACGCAGTACTCTAGCTGTGGCCTAACTAGTGTTTTGTACAGCTCAAGCATAACCTCCCTGCTCTTATATTCTATGCCTCGGCTAATAAAGGAAAGTTTCCCGTATGCCTTCTTAACCACCTTATTTACCTGTCCTGCTACCTTCAGGGATCTATGGACATGCACTCCAAGGTCCCTCTGTTCCTCTACACTTCTCAGTGTCTGACCATTTATTGTGTATTCTCTTGCTTTGTTAGCCCTCCCCAAATGCATTACCTCACACTTCTCTGAATTGAATTCCATTTGTCACTCTTCTGCCCACCTGACCAGTCCATTGATATCTTCCTGCAGTCTACAGCTTTCTCCTCACTATCAACCACTAGGAATCTTTCCTATGTATTCTTGAGGTTATTTTGGATACATTTTCCCTGGTTCCTCGGATTAGACTATGGAGGAAATATTTATGTTAATAGACAAGCAACCCAGTCATTGTTTCCAACATCAAAGAGAAACTGACTCTTGCCGAGAGTTTGACAGAATACGAAGATCCTAGGGAATGAAGAGTCAAACAAATTGCTATTCTGGTGGGTGGATTGTGATTTTTTTTTCTGCACAGCAAGAAAACAGCAACATTTTTACAGAGTTCATAAAAACAGATATGTTGGATTGCTTAAAATATAAGCCTTTTAATATTCTGATTCAGTATGACTGAGTATCTGAAAATAAGATTTATGAATGAAAGTCTTGTGAAGACTGATTTAGCAATACTCACTGAACGCTGCACAACACAAAGCAACTTCATCCAAAACTTCCTAAATATTTAAATATTGATGCTTAATTTCTTGTTTCTTTGCAGCTCTGTGAACCATTACTATGAATACTGCATTAATTACACAATTCTCAAATTGGTAAATGCTTTACATTGGATATGCTCTGAATAAACAATGACAAACTAATTATTGAATCTATTGGTTAGTCAGACATCATTTAAATAACTAATTTAAAGATTTACTGTGTCATGTTTATAGTTACTAAGCTATGGAAATAATTTAGAACTCAAAGAATCTGGTATTGAAAAACAGAATAACCAATCTTCCATTTTCTTCTGGAAGACTCACAGAGTTGTTATGATCTGGAATGCACTACCTGAAAGGGTGGAGGAAGTAGATTCAATCGTAACTTTCAAAAGAGAATTGGATATATACTTGAAAAGGAAATATTTGCAGGGCTAGGGGGAAAGAGTGGGGGAATGGGACTAATTGGATAGATCTTTCAAAGAGCCAGCACAGGCACAAAGGTTTGAATGGCCTCCTTCTTTGCCGTATGATTCTATGATTCCATAAATGGCCTTCCTTGCTGTCAATCATATGAAAAATAATGGTGTGTTTTCCATGCTCTCCTCTCCAAAGCTCCAAAATATGATGGTATCCATTGGACCCAGAAATCAGACAGCCCTAATTACAATATTGAGACAAAATGAAGAGGGGAGAAGCTTCCAATGATTGACATGGACTGAAGCCAATCAGAAGGAACCAAGGCATCAGCAGAAAAAGCAAGGTGCAAAGCCCGATGCAATAATTGAAGCTCGAGGAGTGTACTTTAAATTGAGCACCAGCTGCTCCAAATGCTGTCGAACAAATCTCTTGTGAGCATTCACAGCCACACGATCAGGTACCGCCTGCACTCAGAATCAAACGGCACCTGGTAGTGGAAGTGTGTGTTGGGGTCAATTAGCTCAGTCATGTTCTACGGATGTAAAACCATTCTTTATGCCAGTAGTTATGTATTTCACACCATTGAGTAAAGCTGTGAGTCATTGTTAATATTGATTGAACTTTCTAAATGGCATAAGAGATATGATTGAGAGGTCGCACAACACCAGGTTATGGTCCAACAGTTTTATTTGAAATAATTTGAAATAAAACTGTTGGACTATAACCTGGTGTTGTGCGACCTCTCAATTTTGTCCACCCCAGTCCAACACCGGCATCTCCGCATCATAAGAGATATGTCCAGTGATCATGTCCAAATGTGAAATAATTGAATTTAAGAAATTACTTTGATTGTTCTGGTCTACAGAGTTTTTCTTTTAATCTAGTTGTTCTCTGAGAAGAGTAAGTTATTTTAAAATGCTTTTCCTCAAAATCATTTATTGTGGTATTGCTTTGTAAATGAATTCTGAGAATGTTTAAAAATAACAATTGCATGTACTTGATGATTGTTTATCTTTAACCCTTTCTGCCTTTGAAGGCAAATGCTTATCATATTGACATTAAGGGGGAGAAATTCGACTCACGGCCCTCCGTTTTGGGCAGCCAAGAGTTGAAAATTGGGAGGGGGCAGCACTTCAGCCACCTCATTGATGCCCAATATCTGCTTAAACAGGCCTCCCAGGGGCCTTTCATGTGAGCTGTAAATGGGTGAGCAGCTCACCTGCCTAAAACAGATGTTAGACTGCTTTACTATGTAAATCGGGGTCCTACGCTGATTGTAGGGCCCCAATGGAAAATTCAGGTACAAATGGGCAGAGCTTGCGTCGTGCACACTCCACCCAATTTTACCAATTATACCAGAGGTCCTTAAAGGGACTGCTAGAGTCCGCTCAAAAAATGGCCCCAAAACATTTTGCGAGTTATATATTTGCAGAGTCAAAAGGAGCAGGAGTGCTCCTCCTGGCTCCACAAAAGTACTGTGGCCACTGTCAGCCCAGGCTCGCCTCCTTTGGTTTGTCTTTTTGTCCCCCCAGGACCCTACCGGTAAAGTACATTAATACGACGGTTTGGCGCCCGCAGCTCTCTGCTTCCATTCCCATGTGACCCGTGCCAAATTTGGCTTGGGCCTGAGATAACTAGTCATTTTTCATTATGAAACTTTGTATTCCATAGGAAGCAAACTTGACCGAATTTACAAAAAAAATTGCAAACAGACTACTTCGCTGAAAAACGAAACCATTTTTCCTCAAGTTTTTAATCTTAAAAATACATATAAATCAAACTCAAAATACTTTTCCCTCACCAGAAAATAAGGTGCAGAAAACTCGTGGAAATGCATTTTAAAATGTGTTTTTTTTCTATAACATAAAGGAAGTAGAAAAACTTCAATCAGCAAGACTGGTATTCAAGTAACTTTTTTTTGTAAGCCTATGAATGGATATACTTCCAAGAACTTAGTCTGTAAACATAAACTAAGATAATGTTATGTTGTGTAGAAAATATATTTAGGCAAACTTTTAAAGCCAGCAGTAGAATGTTTTTTAAAAGAAAGATAATCACCTTGAGGATTACCTGTACGATAATAATGTAGTAAAAAGGGTCAACATGGATTCGGAAGGAACGATCCTGTCAAATCTCCTTGACTTTTGAGAAATCAACTTCCCAAGTCCCAGACGATAACCAATCTAGGAAGGACAGTTGAATCTGATAAAGCAGCTCAGGAACTACAAAATGAGTTAGACAAAATACGTAAGTGAACAGAACAATACAAAATTGAAAAATGTGGTGTACTGCAATTAGGAAGAAAAATTGGGCAAAGTTTGGTACTCCATGAATGGTGTTGAAATAGCTAAAGATGAAATTGAAAGATATCTAGGGATTTTAATAGATTTAACACTTGCTGCTCTGCAGCAACAATCAACAAAGCAAATAAAATGATGCACTATAAGTGAAAACAGCAGATTACAAGTCTGAGGAAGTCATACTCAAATGCTGTGGTCAGACCATATTTTGGTCACTGTAACACTACAGAATTCAATCACTAAAGGCAGACGTCGGGCCTGCCCTGCTCAGGAATCTTCAGCGGACTCTGCTGCCGCCAATTCCAGGTAAGTTTTTAAAAAAAGTTTTTGTATAACAAAACCCATCTCGTGGAGCCAGAAGGAGCAGGAGTGCTCACCCAGCTCCACAGGAGTTGCGATCACTCCAAGGCAGGTGGCCTGACGTTGATGTCTTCACTTGGGCGAGCTACCTGCGAGGGTGCAACCAGCACTGACAACTTGCACTAAGTGTGTTGATGAAGCCTGAGGACCAACTTCCATTGATTCTCGGGTCTCTCAGTTCGGTTCGTGCATGCTGGTCATGCAGTGTCGAGTCTAGGCCAAAGTGTGTAATCATAAGCATGTAGTGGGTATCAATAATGTTCAACATGTAAATATTAAAAGAAGTGAAGATTTAGTCCCTCAGATCATGCTCTTTTCCTTATTATGATCATGCAATAAACTCCTCTATTCAAGATAATACAGATCTCAATTGTTCGTATTGTGTGAGCATATTCAGTGGCACTTTCAGGACATCTCAAGCAACATAAAAGACAGTAGACCAGATGAACATGTTTATTTCAAGCCTTAATGTTCAATATTATTTGATTTTTTTAATGTTTACTTTTATTCCCTATCTTCCTCCCTCCAATTGGCATTTCCTAGTGGATAAAGGAAGCAGGTGCAACTGTTTCATAACCAGCCACTAGATGGCCCATAAAAGTGCGCCAGGATGCCTTCGGTTAGATAGTGGGGAGTAAGTGGTGCACAAGAATATGGACTAGGGTGTCTCTAGATGTTGTGCAATAAGTGGTGCTTATAGGGGGCCAGAATGTCTCACACTCCAGTTCATTATTTTCACAAATAAGAGAGACGTTGCATCTGCATAGTGCAATTCCCAATGACCCAAACAAGATTGGGAATTCACCATATCAGAAATCATGGGCATGATCTTGTGACCGATCACTGATGTTGGAACAACAACCTACTGTGCCATTGGACAAGCCCATGTTCAGTACTGACAGAAATATTTAGAAGTTCTATGAAACTATTAACAACAACAATATTTCTTTCAAACTCTGTCATTGTCTATATTGTATTCCAACAAAATCTGGACAGCAAAGAAAAATATACCAAAAAAGTCAAAAATCAAAAGTCAAAAAACAAGACTTCCCAGTGAACATGCTGCCAGAAAATAAAATTCCCAACTTCAGTGTTCACATCCCCCTTCAGAAACTTCTATATTTGCCACTGTAAAATAAAGCATGCTGTTGTTAATTTTCGTTGTTTGAGCTCCCTCAGTATAACTACTTGTTTTCATATGTCTTAGGCAAGGGTTTTAGTTTTCACAAGAAAAGGAGCAAATTTTGAAATGTGATTCCCAAAACATTGGTAAAAATCCTGGAATTCCATATAACAACAATTGAATTTACATTATTCAGTTACCATAAGCAGTGGCACTGTTCATAGATTTATATTCAGAGCTATTTTTAAATTGTCAGATTTTTGGGGGCTGTGCAGTTTTTTATGAAGCTGCTGTCAGTATTTGCTAGTTTTCTAGCTTAGCATGTATGATTAAGAACAAGGTTTTTTTTAATGGGATTCTTATGTTTACAGTGTCACCTTGGCTCAGCTGTAAGACAAACATATAAGCGTACAAAAAGTTACAGGGAAAAAACATCTGGCACACTCAGATATGGTGCACTCACTTACACCATTTATTCACCCCTTAGTCATGCAGTCTCCTGGGAGAGGCAAAACAAACTGAGGCCAATTTAGGAAACACTCTGGGAAATTCCTCTCTGACCTCCCCCCCCAAGGCAATCAAACAAACAAAAACATCAACTTGCACTTATTACATAGTATTACATCGTATTTAGAAACATAGAAAAATAGGAGCAGGAGTAGGCCATTCAGCCCTTCGAGCCTGCTCCGCCATTCAATATGATCATGGCTGATCCTCTATCTCAATACCATATTCCCGCTCTCTCCCCATACCTCTTGATGCCTTTTGTGTCTAGAAATCTATCTATATCCTTCTTAAATATATTCAGTGACTTGGCCTCCACAGCCTTCTGTGGTAGAGAATTTCACAGGTTCACCACCCTCTGAGTGAAGAAATTTCTCCTCATCTCAGTCCTAAATGTCCTACCCCATATCCTGAGACTGTGACCCCTCGTTCTAGAGCCCCCAGCCAGGGGAAACATCCTCCCTGCATCCAGTCTGTCTAGCCCTGTCAGAATTTTATATGTTTCAATGAGATCCCCTCTCATTCTTCTAAACTCTAGTGAATACAGGCCTAGTCGACCCAATCTCTCCTCATACGACAGTTCTGCCATCCCAGGAATCAGTCTGGTGAACCTTCGCTGCACTCCCTCTATGGCAAGTATATCCTTTCTTAGGTAAGGAGGCCAAAACTGCACACAGTACTCCAGGTGTGGTCTCACCAAGGCCCTGTATAACTGTTGTAAGACATCCTTGCTCCTGTGCTCAAATCCTCTTGCAATGAAGGCCAACATACCATTTGCCTTCCTAACTGCTTGCTGCACCTGCATGTTTGCTTTCAGTGACTGGTGTACAAGGACACCCAGGTCCCTTTGTACATCAACATTTCCCAAACTATCACCATTTAAATAATACTCTGCCTTTCTGTTTTTCCTACCGAAGTGGATAACTTCACATTAATCCATGTTATACTGCATCTGCCATGTATTTGCCCATTCACTCAACTTGTCTAAATCGACTTGAAGCCTCTATGCATCCTCCTCACAACTCACAATCCCTCCTAGTTTCGTGTCATCAGCAAACTTGGAAATATTACATTTGGTTCCCTCATCCAAATCATTGATATATATTGTGAATAGCTGGGGCCCAAGCACTGATCTCTGCGGTACCCCACTAGTCACCGCCTGCCACCCCGAAAAAGACCCATTTATTCCTACTCTCTGTTTCCTGTCTGTTAACCAATTTTCAATCCATGCCAGTATATTACCTCCAATCCCATGTGCTTTAATTTTGCACACTAACATCTTATGTGGGACTTCATCAAAGGCCTTCTGAAAATCCAAATACACCACATTCACTGATTCTCCCTTATCTATTCTATCAGTTACATCCTCAGAAAACTCCAGTAGGTTTGTCAAGCATGATTTCCCTTTCATAAATCCATGTTGACTTTGTCTAATCCTGTTGATATTTTCTAAGTGTCCTGTTATCACATCCTTTATAATAGACTTTAGCATTTTCCCTACTACTGATGTTAGGCTAACCAGTCTGTAGTTCCCTGCTTTCTCTCTCCCTCCTTTTTTAAATAGTGGGGTTACATTTGCCACCCTCCAATCTGCAGGAACTGTTCCATAATCTATAGAATTTTGGAAGATGACAACCAATGCATCCACTATTTCCATGGCTACCTCTTTTAGTACTCTGGGATACAGATTATCAGGCCCTGGGGATTTATCGGCTTTCAGTCCCATTAATTTCTCCAGCACTATTTTTTTACTAATATTAATTTCCTTTAATTCCTCCTTCTCACTAGACCCTTGGTTCCCAAACATTTCTGGGAAGTTATTTGTGTCCTCTTCCTTGAAGACAGAACCAAAGTATTTGTTTAATTGCTCTGCCTATTCTTTGTTCCCCATTATAAATTCTCCCGTTTCTGACTGTAACGGACCTACATTTGTCTTCACTAACCTTTTTCTTTTTACATACTTGTAGAAGCTTTTACAGTCCACTTTTATGTTCCTTGCAAGTTTACTGTCATACTCTATTTTTCCCCTCTTAATCAATCTCTTGGTCCTTTTTTGCTGAACTCTAAACTGCTCCCAGTCCTCAGGCTTGCTACTTCTTCTGGCAACTTTTTATGACTCCTCTTTGTATCTAATACTATCCTTAATTTCTTTTGTTAGCCATGGTTTGGCCGCTTTTCCTTTTGTGTTTTTGCGCCAGAAAGGAATGTATAACTGTTGCAATTCATGCATTCGTTCCTTAAATGTTAGCCATTGCCTATCCACCGTCATGCCTTTTAATGAAGCTCCCCAATCTATCATAGCCAACTCACTCCTCATATTTTCATAGTTTCCTTTGTTTAGATTTAGGACCCTAGTTTCGGATTGGACTTCTTCACTTTCCATCTTAATGAAGAATTCTATCATGTTATGGTCACTCCTCACTAAAGGACCCCGCACAACAAGATTATTAATTAACCCCTTCTCATTGCACGATAGCCTGTTCCCTAGTTGGCTTCTCAACATACTGGTCTAAAAAACCATCTTGTACACACTCCAGGAATTCATCCTCCACAGTATTGTTGCTAATTTGGTTTGGCCAGTTTATATGTAGATTAAAGTCACCCATGATTACTGTAGTACCCTTGTTACATGCATCTCTAATTTCCTGTTTGATGCCATCCCCTACATTACCACTACTGTTTGTAGGCCTATAGACAACTCCCACCAATGTCTTCTGCCCCTTGGTGCTTCTTAGCTCCACCCAGACTGATTCTACATCTTGATTTTCTGAGCCAATATCCTTTCTCACTATTGCACTGATTTCATCCTTTACTAACAAGGCCACCCCACCTCCTTTTCCTTTTTGCCTGTCCTTCCTAAATATCGAATATCCTTGGATATTCAGCTCCCAGCCTTGGTCACCCTGCAGCCATGTCTCCGTAATCGCAATTATATCGTATCCGTTGACATCTATTTGCGCTGTTAATTCGTCTACCTTATTGTGAATGCTTCGTGTATTCAGATACAGTGCCTTTAGATTTGTCTTTTTAACATTTTTAGACATCATAACATTTTTTTGTACTATGGCCCTATTTGTCTTATTACCATTTTTTTCTTACCCGGACCCTATTTGTTAGTGCACTCCTTTGTTTGTACGCTCTGTCCCTTCCTGACACAATCTGGTTATCCTTACCCCAATCATTTTCCTGCACTGCTTCCTTGTCTTTTCTCTTCAGCATTCTAGATTTCTCTCTACCGGGACCCTGCCTCCCTTATTTAGTTTAAAGCCCTATCTACCTCCCGAGTTATTCGATTCGCTAAAACTCTGGTCCCAGCATGGTTCAGGTGTAGTCCGTCCCAACGGAACAGCTCTCTCTTTCCCCAGTATTGGTGCCAGTGCCCCACGAATCGAAACCCACTTCTCCCACATCAATCTTTGAGCCACGCATTCATCTTCCTGATCCTATTGACTCTATGCCAATTTGCTCGTGGCTCTGGTAATAATCCAGAGATTATGACCTTTGTAGTTCTGCTTTTTAATTTAGTCCCTAGCTGCTCAAACTCTCTCAGCAGAACCTCTTTCTTTGTCCTACCTATGTTGTTGGTACCTACATGGACCACGACAACTGGATCCTCCCCCTCCCACTCCAAGTTCTTCTCCAGCCTGGAGGAGCTGTCCTTTACCCTGGCACTAGGTAGGCAACATAACCTTCCGGACTCACACTCCTGGCTGCAGAGAACAGTGTCTATCCCCCTAACTATACTGTCACCTATTGCAACCACCTTCCTTTTTACTCCCCCCACTTGAACGGCTTCCTGTACCACGGTGCCATGGTCAGTTTGCTCGTCCTCTCCACAGTCCCCGCACTTGTCCACAAGGGTTGCAAGAACCTCGAATCTATTGGACAAGTGCAGGGACTGAGGCTCCTGCAATACTACCTCCTGGATCCCCGTACCTGCCTCACTCACAGTCACACCCTCCTGTCCCTGACCACGTGTCAATTCTAAAGTATTTAATCTAAGGGGTGTAGCTGACTCCTGGAGCAAAAGGTCCAGGTAACTTTCTCCCTCCCTGATGTCTCGCAATGTCTGTAGCTCGGACTCCAGCTCCTCAACTCGGAGCCGAATTCCTCGAGCCGCAGACACTTACCGCAGATGTAGTCACCCTGGACAAAAATGTCCACAAGCTCCCACATATTGCAGCAGCAACACCTCTCCTGTTCTCCCATTATTTTATTTATTTAATTAATTAGTTTAGTGTTAATCAAATTATTTAACTCGTTTAGTTTATTAAATTAATTAAATTAAGTTTAGTTTTTTAAATTTAGTTTATATGTTATATGTTAACTTAACACTTAGCCCATAGTCACTGCCAATCACTTACCTGCCTTACCTGTGATGTCACACTGCCGTTTTCTCTTGTTGATGCAGGTCTGTTGCTGCTTTTATCCCCACCTTTGGGCCTCAGTTTGCTCCCGCTCAGGTCCGCCGCCGCTCTGCGGGAGAAGTTAGGAAAAGCAAGGACCTTCTTCCTCCACTTCACTGAACTCCCACAAATACCAAACTCCCAGTAGTTCACTCTGTGCGTGCTGCACTCACAGGCCCCTGTGTTTATACTGTGTGTGACTCAGATGAGTCAGCACTGCTCTGCTACTGTTTCAGGAACCAGTTTAATCCAGTTAGCTAATTACCTAACTACAACAGCTCTCCAGCAGCTACAGCAAGGCGAGGACTGCTGCATCCAGGAGATAAGTGCATTTACACCTACCTCCTGGATCCAGGGTCTGTGTCTAACCCACCCCCTGCAATCGGAGACCCTCCCAGGTCTCCCCACTCCACGCTTCCATTCATCCCCCAGGCCTCCGATCACCCTACCCCCACCCCCCGCACCCGGGTTTCTCGACTGCCACAGAGCCCCCCTGCCCCCAACCTTCTCCATTAAAATTCAGCCCCTAATTTCCAAGGAGTATGTGGCCTCCTTATTCTTCCTACCAAAATGTATCACCTCACACTTACCTATATTGAAGTTTATTTGCCAATTACATGCCAATTCTGAAAATTTATTAATGTCTTCCTTTATTTTGTCACAGTCCTCCTCTGTATTAACTATACCCACCAATTTGGTTTTGGTCCGCAAATTTTGAAATTGTACTTCCAATTCCGAGTCCAAATCATTTTATGTAGTTGGTGAACAACAGTGGTCCCAGCACTGATCCTTGTGGAACACCATTATCCACCTTTAACTAGCCTGAGTAACTATCTTAAACCTACACTCTGTTTTCTGTTTTGTAGCAAGCTTGCTATCGATTCTGCGACTTGTCCCCTGACTCCCCATGTTCTGACCTTTGTCATGAGCCTTCTATGCGGTACCTTATTGAAGGCCTTTTGGAAATCTAAATATATTATGTCTACTACATTGCCCTTATCTACCCTTTCTGTTACTTCTTCACAGAATTCAATAAGATTGGTCAAGCATGATGTTCCCTTTTGAAATCTGTGCTGACTACTCTTTATTATATTTTCAGTTTCTAGATGTTTCTCGATTACATCTTTGAGTCAGGATTCCATTATCTTTCCTACCACCGATGTTAAGCTCTTTGGTCTATAGTTCCCTGGCCTTGTTCTATTGCCCTTTTAAATATAGGAATCACATTAGTTCTCTGGCACTAGTCCCTTTTCTAATTAATTGATATATAATAGTGCCTCTGCTATCTCTTCCCTAAATTCTTTTAATATGTGCGGATGCAATCCATCCAGACCAGGGGCTTTATCCTCTCTAAGTTTGATTAATTTATCAATTAGCTCCCCCTTTCTATCTTAAATGTCTTTATATCTTTTTGATCTCTCCTTCGTGTCCACCATGTTAGTCTCCCTGGTAAATAGCGAGGCAAAGTAATTATTTAATATTTCTGCTATTTCACTGTAAATACCTGTGAGTTTATCATATGTATCCCTTAGTGGCCCCATCCCTACCCTGATATTAGAGTCATAGGGGGAGAAATTCAGTATCGCCCCATTTGGGGCGCAATTATCGGCCGGGCGCAAAGATTAGCGCCTGGCGCTAATTATCGCCACCGACTGCAAACTTGACTTTTATCGCCCCTGGAGGTGATTGGAGCGCTAAATCAGGCGCTTCACACCTGTCTTAAGGCGCAAAGGCCAAGGAGCGAGGCGCTACCTCAGAGCGCTGGCGAAGCTCATGTGATGTCAGTCAGCAATGGAACACACACACAATGGCACCGGCCAGTTCTTAAAGGGGATGGTTGATCTTGCTTTCCATCCACATCCTGCTCATTGCAGCCTTAAATCCCGGCCTGGAGAGACCTGCACATCAAATCTGCTGGAAAGAACAATGGAGAGTACCAGGGAAAGAGCTTAGAATGCAGCCCCCACAGTCTCTTCTAAATCGATACAAGAGATGGCAAATCAAAATGAACCTGCAAAGTGCTGCTCAGTACCCAAAACTCCTTCACACAGCGTTGAATCTCTCCAGAAGTCTCTCTGTCTCTCTCTCAGAATGCGTGGTTCAAAAATGGCACCAACAATAAAAGGCAGGAAGCGGTCGCCTTTAAATAGCGCTCCCCCAGTCCCTTCATGACTGCAAAACGCTCCCCTCAACCTGTCGTTGCTAGCGTCAGGCGGTAAGGCAGGGGGCGCCACTCAATATCCGCTCCGGGACGATACCGGGACGTTGCACACTCGACTGACGTCACGATCTGCCAGCGCAGGAGATCATGGCGGTAGTGTTTAGCGCCGCCGCAAAATGTCTAGTTAATTTCGCGAGCGGCGCAAACATCACCGCGCCTGGGCACTAGATGCTTTGCGCCCCATTAGCGCCCTCTTAAGGCGCTAACGGGAGGCGCAACCAACTGAATTTTTCCCTCATAGAGTCATAGGGCTGGATTTTGAAACTGGGGTCGGGTTGGGGTCGGGAATCACACATTCTGGCTTGTGAACCCGCCTCCATCGAGATGTGGCCAACCCACTGTATTTTCCCTTGATTGACCTTGTTGAGCCCGCCCAGTGGGCTCAGCAGGCCAATTAAGGGCCACCCAGCAACAGGTGACGTCACAGACTGACATTTCATCTGTCAAGAGCTTTTGACAGATGAAATATCAGCGTTTGACAGCTCTGTGAAGCTGTCAAACACTGACAATATGATTTCTGACTTTAGTCCTTCCTCTCAGGCTGAGTTAGAAATCATTCCAGCACAGAAAACAGAAGGCTGCAGTTTTTGACAGAACCACGGCTTTCCTGCTTTCTGTGCCGGTGAGATTTCTAACTCCCGAGAACTGAAGGGCTGACACCTGCAGGAGGAAGTTAAGGTAAGTAAAACTTTTTCCAACACTTAGCACTTACCTTACAGACTTACCTCTGCATACATGCACCCATCACTCACCTGCCCACCGGACATATCGACCCCTCCAACCCCTGCAGACCCACGGCCCGCCCCGATAACTTGGCGTGGTTGCCACCTGTCGGGAAGCCCACACTTTTCTTTTTAAAATAGGGACTATGCAAAAAACTGCCTGTTAACTACCTGTTAACAGGCAGTTAATTGTCACTAATCCCTTCCCGCCTCGGGGAGTCGGGTCTCAGCACAGGTCGGGTACCCGCCACCAGAGAAACTGGCATGGAGGCGGGTTGGAGGCGTTTTGGGGTCGGGACCCTCGAATCTGCAACTTGAACCCCCCCCCCCCCGCCTCCAAACCCGACTCCACGGTCATTGAAAATCCAGCCCATACAGTTATACAGCACAGAAAGAGGCCTTTCAGCCCATCGTGTCCACACTGGCCATCAAGCCCTGTCTATTCTAATCCCATTTTCCAGCACTTGGTCCGTAGCCTTGTATGCAATGGCGTTTCAAGTGCTCATCTAAATGCTTCTTGAATGTTGTGAGGGTTCCTGCCTCTACCACCCTTTCAGGCAGTGAATTCCAGATTCCAACCACCCTCTGGGTGAAAAAGTTTTTCCTCAAATCTCCTCTAAACCTCCTGCCCCTTACCTTGAAACTATGCCCCCTGGTTATTGACCCCTCTACTAAGGCAAAAAGTTCCTTTCTATCTACCCTATCTATGCCCCTCATAATTTTGTACACCTCAATTAGGTCCCCCCTCAGCCTTCTCTGTTCTAAGGAAAACAACCCCAGCCTGTCCAGTCTCTCTTCATAGCTGAAACGCTGCAGCCCAGGTAACATCCTGGTGAATCTCCTCTGCACCCTCTCCAATGCAATCACATCCCTTCTATAGTGTGGTGACCAGAACTGCATACAGTATTCCAGCTGTGGCCTAACTAGCGTTTTGTACAGCTCCATCATAACCTCTCTGCTCTTATATTCTATGCCTCGGCTAATGAAGGCAAGTATCTCATATGACTTTGTAACCACCTTATCTACCTGTCCTGCTGCCTTCAGGGATCTATGTACATGCACACCAAGGTCCCTCTGATCCTCTGTCCTTCCTAGGATCCTACCATTCATTGTGTATTCCCTTGCCTTGTTTGTCCTCCCAAAATGCATCACCTCACACTTTTCAGGGTTAAATTCCATTTGCCACTGTTCTGCCCATCTAACCATCCCGTCTATATCGTCCTGTAGCCTGAGGCTTCCCTCCTCACTATTTACCACTCCACCAATTTTCATGTCATCTGCGAACTTACTGATCATACCTCCTACATTCATATCTAAATCATTAATATACACTACAAACAGCAAAGGACCCAGCACCGATCCCTGCGGTACACCACTGGACACAGGCTTCCAGTCACAAAAACAACCTTCGACCATCACTCTCTGCCTCCTGCCACTAAGCCAATTTTGGGTCCAATGTGCCAAATTGCCCTGGATCCCATGGGCTCTTACCTTCTTGACCAGTCTCCCATGTGGGACTTTGTCAAATGCCTTACATCAACTGCACTACCCTCATCCACGCACCTAGTCACCCCCTCGAAAAATGCAATCAAATTGGTCAGACATGATCTCCCCCTGACAAAGCCATGCTGACTATCCCTGATTAATCCCTGCCTCTCCAAGTGGAGACTAATTCTGTCCCTCAGAATTTTTTCCAATAATTTCCCTACCACTGATGTTAGGCTCACTGGCCTGTAATTCCCTGGTTTATCCCTACTACCCTTCTTGAATTTATTTTTTGTTATTTCTTTTTATATTCCTTGATAATTTAATTTCGCATATCGCGGTTTTCAGAAGTAAAACGTCTAAACGAGCTTCACAGGAGTGTAATCAGACAAAAAGATTACATAGGATTACATAGGATATACAGCACAGAAACAGGCCATTCGGCCCAACCAGTCCACGCCGGCGTTTATGCTCCACTTGAGCCTCCTCCCGTCTTTCCTCATCTAAATCTATCAGCATAACCCTCTATTCCCTTCTCCCTCATATGCTTGTTTAGCCTCCCCTTAAATGCATCTATACTTTTCGCTTCAACCACTCCCTGTGGTAGTGAGTTCCACATTCTCACCACTCTGGGTAAAGAAGTTTCTTCTGAATTCCCTATTGGATTTCTTAGTGACTATCTTATATTGATGACCTCTAGTTATGCTCTTCCCCACAAGTGGAAACATTCTCTCTGTGTCCACTCTATCAAAACCTTTCATAATTTTAAAGACCTCTATTAGGTCACCCCTCAGCCTTCTTTTTCAAGAGAAAAGAGACCCAGCCTGTTCATCCTTTCCTGATATGTATACCCTCATATTTCTGGTACCATCCTTGTAAATCTTCTCTGCACACTCTCCAGTGCCCCTATATCCTTTTTATAATATGGAGACCAGAACTGTATGCAGTACTCTAAGTGTGGTCTAACCAAGGTTCGATACAGGTTTAGCATAACTTCCCTACTTTTCAATTCTATCCCTCTAGAAATAAACCCTAGGGCTTGGTTTGCTTTTTTTATGATGCGGAGATGCCGGTGTTGGACTGGGGTGGACAAAAATGAGAAGTCGCACAACACCAGGTTATAGTCCAACAGTTTTATTTGAAATCACAAGCTTTCGGAGCGCTGCTCCTTCGTCAGGCGAAGTGACGAAGGAGCAGCAGCTCCGAAAGCTTGTGATTTCAAATAAAATTGTTGGACTATAACCTGGTGTTGTACGACTTCTCATTTTTGCTTTTTTTATGGCCTTGCTAACCTGTGGTGCAACTTTTAGTGATTTGTGTATTTGTACGCAGAGATCCCTTTGTTCCTCGCACCCTCCAAGTGATAAGTGACCTCCCTATTCTTCTTACCAAAATGTAATACCTCACAATTATCTGTGTTGAACTTCATTTGCCAATTATATGCCCATTCTGCAAGTTTATTAATATCCTCCTGTAATTTGTTGCAGTCCTCCTCAGTATTGACTATCCCCCCCGCCCCCCCAATTTGGTGTCATCCACAAATTTAAAAAATGTGTTTTTGATTCCAAAGCCTAGATCGTTAATATAAATTGTGAACATCAGTGGCCCCAGCACTGATCCTTGTGGAACACCACTACCCACCTTCCGCCACTGTGAATAGCTACCTTTTACCCCTACTCTCGGCTTTCTGTCTTGAAGCCAGCTAGCTATCCATTCTGCTACTTGTCCCCTGACTCCGTATTCTCTGACCTTGTTCATCAGTCTATTATGGGGTACCGTATCGAAGGCCTTTTGAAAATCCAGATAAATTACATCTACTGCATTACCGTTGTCTACTCTCTCTGTTACCTCTTCAAAAAATTCAACGAGGTTGGTCAAGCAAGACTTTCCCTTTTGAAATCCATGCTGACTATTCATTACTATGTTTTTGATTTCTAGATATTCTTCTATTTTCTCCTTTAGTAAGGATTCCATTATTTTTCTTACTACCAATGTTAAGCTGACTGGTCTATAATTCCCTGGACATGTTCTATCCCCTTTTTTAAATATAGGTATTACATCAGCTATCTGCCAGTTCTCTGGCACCACACCTTTTTCTAACGAATTATTAAATATGTATCGGAGGCGCAAATGAGGGGAATTTTGCCCCCCTAATCTCTTCATATTCTCCCTTATCATGCATTCCCCTGCTGTCTATGTACTTAATATATGCCTCTTTCCTTACCCTCAATTGTTCCCTTATGGCTTTATTCATCCATGGAGTCTCATTAATGTTTAGTTTGTTCTTTCCTTTTAGCGGAATATATTCCTGCACTCTGTTAAATGTTTCTCATTGCTGTTCTACATTGTTGTTTGCCAATATTGTTGCCCATTTTATTTTCCCAAGTTCTATTCTCAGCCCCTCAAAATCAGCTTTTCTCCAAACTATTACCCTGGTTTTCGTCATACTTATGTCCTTCTCAATTATCATCTTAAAGCATATTATATTATGGTCACTCTTGCCTAGATGTTGCCCTACTTTTACTTCTCTTATCTGCTGTGGTTCATTCCCCATTACTAGGTCCAATAGCGAATCCTCCCTTGTTGGGCCTTTTATATATTGGGTTCCTGTACACATTGTAGGAACTCCATTCTCTTATCCCCTTTACCTACCTCTTCTGTCAATTAATATCAGGGTAGTTGAAATCCCCCATGATTATTATTCTATGTTTTTTACTCATTTCCCTAATTTGTCTGCATATTTCTTCCTCCACTTCCCTTCCATTATTAGGTGGTCTGTAGACTACACCTATTAGTGTGATTGATCCTTTATTATCTTTTATCTCTATCCATATGGATCTATTTTTGTCTTGCTGATAGCTGCATCACTTTTTTCTACTGCCATTATGTTATCCCTAATAAGTACAGCTACTCCACTTCCCCTTTTTCCCTCTCTATCTTTTCTAAATATGTTATACCCTGCAATGTTTAATTCCCAGTCCTGATTTTTCTGTAGCCATGTCTCAGTAATCCCTCCAATGTCTGGTTCCTCACAACGTATGATTGCCTCCAGCTCCCCTGCTTTATTATGGACACTGTGTGCATTGCTGTACAGACAGTTTAACTCATTTTTAATAGGATTTCCTCTCACTTTATGTTTAACCATCTTCTTAGACTCCTGTTCTATGATTCTATTTATTCCCTTGCCATCAATGTCCTCCTTTACTTTATTATTTCCTATGCTCTCTTTTCCCGTTTTGTTTATAATTAGGCTGATTACATTTCTTGTGGATCCCTCCCCCCATCTTATTAGTTTAAAGCCTTTGCCACCTCCCTATTTACCCTTTCCGCTAGGACACGAGCCAAAGATTGATACCGAGCCAAAGAAGGAGGCATTAGGACAGGTGACCAAAAGCTCGGTCAAAGAAGTAAGTTTTAAAGAATTCCTTAAAAGAGGAGAGGTGAAGAGGCAGAGAGGTTCAGGGAAGGAATTCCAGAGCTTAGGGCCTAGACAGCTGAAGACACAGCCTGCAATGGTGGGGCAAAGGAAGTGGGGGATGCACAAGAGGCCAGAATTGGAGGAACGCAGAGTTTTTGAATCATTGTAGGGGCTGGAGGAGGATGCAGAGATAGGGAGGGACAAGGCCATGAGGGATTTGAAAACAAGTATGAGAATTTTAAATTTGAGGCATTTTCTGCAAGACCATGGTAACCCATGAATCTTTTTAATCATAGCTAACCTGTAATTTATCCAATTTACCCTCTACAACTGGAAATGTCATCCTCTCTTAGGTACTGAAGGAACGCAGGGAATCCTTACCTACTGCATGCCTTGATCATCTGTTCCAATGGGCAATGACTCTCTGTGAAAAGAAATATTTC
The DNA here is from genome assembly GCA_030390025.1 of Squalus acanthias. Taxonomy (NCBI): domain Eukaryota; kingdom Metazoa; phylum Chordata; class Chondrichthyes; order Squaliformes; family Squalidae; genus Squalus; species Squalus acanthias. The sequence continues at coordinate 21,624 of JASTWF010000671.1, forward strand.
CTAACATTGAACCTAACTCTTTACCTATGTATTTTATACACATGCCCCCCAGTTTTCCCATCCCTATCCATAATAATAAGATTTTAACAATTAGTTTGTAAATCACTTGTTAATGGCATTGGGCTAATGGCATTGTAGCACAATGCTGACGACATTGCCCAAAATATCAAGTTAAATGTCCTTGCAATATATTGACACTGTATTTGTGACTAAAGTTGCTTCTTTCATTTTGAACACGCACTGTCAGAGAAAAGGAAATCATTAGCGATCTGCTTTAAGGAATCATATCAGCACTTTAAACAGCTGAAACACTTGCAACCAGTGAGATAGAGGAAGGCCCTGATTGTGAAGGGCGTTCATTAAAAGATGTAAGTAGTTGAGATTGGAGCTATTTTGTTCTGCTCTTTTTATCCCAACAAAAATAGCAAAGCCTCCTGGCATGCCAGCTCATGGATCCTCAACGCCTGATAGAGGTTGCTGACATTTTCAATCCCCGTTTGTTGTAATTATCCTTAAGCTTGGTCCTTTTCTGTGTTAGCAACCAGCTGAGCTGGATACATTACATTCTGTAAGGCTGAGACACATTCACACTGTGTTCTACTTTCCTTTGAGAATGAAAACAAAGAATCTCAGGCAAACATTTGGCAGGCTGTGAAAAACTGTCATAATAATGTTTATCATCAGTCTGCATTTTAAATCTTAATATGGTACTTTTTATTTTCACTGTAAGTTTGACTATCGTGGATTTAGTGATTACTTGGTCAGAAAAAGGTAATTGACATCACATTCAGATTTTTTCTGTTTTAATTTTTGTTCATCTTCATTTATTTTCCCGATGAATTGCAATGCCCCTGGTCTGTGCACAAGAGTGAACGATCATAGTTTATAGAATGTTCAATTTCTGAGATGTTTTTAATAAAACTGGAACATTAGATAGGGACAACTATCTCACTATGTTTTCAGGTTTAGTGCATTTTCAAAACATACCATCAGTTCTTTTATTTATATATATGTAATTGTGATGATGATATTGAAATATTGAACTGAATGGAATGGTTGCACATGGGCTTTGTGCCCAGAATTTCCCAAGCAATAAGTTCCCAATCCCTGCTGGGTGATCGGAGGAAGAGGCCAAGTGAAGCTGGAAGACTTTCACAGAGGGTAGGTGGAAAAATTATCCGCTTGCCCTGTTAAGTCTGGAAATGGTGCATATCCTGAAGGGAAGACAGCAGAAAAAAAATAATGAACACAGAATGTGGAGAGATGACATGACAGTCCGTAGCATTGCTCTATTAGGACTTTGCTTCCAAAAATGGTCCTGCACTAGTGAAAGCCACATATGTTCTGTGCCTTATAAATGACATTGCAATTTCTAGCAATTTAGGATTGATGTTGAAACTGACACGCGCATATATGATGTCTATTTGCAAATGAGATATGGTTAACTTGTCTCCAATAAAACATTCAATTTACACGCCAACTGGTAGAAGGAGGAATAAAATCACAGCCTGTTCAGTAAGTTAGGTTATTTTGTGCAGATAAATTATTTGTGAATTTTATTTATGCTAATTTCTTTTCTTTTATCTTTAGCCCAGTGTTTATTTTGTAATGCAAGTCATTGTGCCATTGATGGAGGGGTAATAACTGAGCAAACAATTGTCATTGCATAAATAAAGACCAGTGGCTAAATACTACAACATTGTGTGCTGGCACATTTTTGTCATATTCTGATGTACATATGTGGTGCCACAATGTGCACCAAATCGGTGAATAAAATACCAAATGTGCCATAAGGTGCACATCCGAAATTCATCAGTGACGATATCTGTGCCCATGTGCCACGTGTGTGGCAACAGACATAGAAAGAGAAACATTCAGCCCTGTGATTGGATCCTGTAGCCAGTACTTCTCTGAGTTTTCTTTAGCTAACATTTAACTGTGATCATTATAAGTAAAAGGACCGTTGGGAAGATTTTAATATCCCACCTCAGTGGTTAGAGCAATTCATTGGTTGCATCTTGTGGATTTTGAAATCTCCAACTGGCTACTGAAATTTTGAAATCATGAGAAATCAATTGCCATAGCACTGAAGAAGAGCTAATTATATGTTGACTGTTAGAATCCTGTGGATTTTGAAGATATTGCCGATTTTAACTGTAAAAAGATAGAAGTCAAGAGAGTGCCTAAAATCCACAGGTTTTCTGCCATACTCCCACTGTAAGCCAGGCGGGACTGTTTTTAAGTTTAGTGTTTTGTACATTATGGAAAAACATTTGGTTCATATCAAATCTGTAAAGCTTAGCTGTGTAATTTGTGTATGCATGTTTTTGTTTTCATTTTGCATAAATTTAATATGTATAGGATTGCATTTATAGGGTTACATAAATGTAAAATTGTGTAATTTTTATATGCTTATAATATTATAGTAGTGTTTTTTTGTTGTATGCAATGACCTAAGGAAAGAAAAAAGAAAAGAAAGACTTGCATTTACATAGCGCCTTTCACCACCTCAGGACATCCCAAAGCGCTTTACAACCAATGAAGTACTTTTGAAGTGTAGCCACTGTTGTAATGTAGGAAACGCAGCAGCCAATTTGTGCACAGCAAGCTCCCACAAACTGCAATGTGATAATAACCAGATAATGTGTTTTAGTGATGTTGGCTGAGGGATAAATATTGGCCAGGACACCGGGGAAAACTCCCCTGCTCTTCTTTGAAATAGTGTCCTGGGATCTTTTACATCCATCTGAGAGAGCAGATGAGGCCTTGGTCTAATGTCTCATCCAAAAGACGGCACCTTCGACAGTGCAGCACTCCCTCAGTACTGCACTGGAGTGTCAGGCTGGATTTTGTTCTCAAGTCTCTGGAATGGGATTGTGAACCCACGGCCTTGTGACTCAGAGGCGAGACTGCTACCCACTGAGCCACGGCTGACATTAAAAGAAATAAAGTAATGGCTGAAAGCAATGTGCAGAAACTCCCCCAATACTTTGATTTCCATTTCAGCAAGGATTGGGTTGGCAAGCTACCTCAGTGTAGGCAATGGTTAACACACTTTTGCGGATAGATTTTGCTTGTTTCCAATCATTTTTAATGGAGTTAAAATTAAAAGTAGCTTAAAATTTTAAATGATCCTGCAGTGGCTGTGAGTGCAGCAGAAAAAGGCTGCCGTGTGGTCACAACAGCAGCAATATGTACCTATCTGTAATAAAAACAGAAAATGCTGGAAATACACAACAACAACAATAACTTGCATTTATACAGCGCCTTTAATGTAAAATGTCCACAGCAGGTAAGTCAGCGTCCACATAGAGAAATTCTAATGAATGGTACACACCTAAAATGTCAAAATCTATCCTTTCTCCCTCCAGTTGCTGACTGACCTGATGGTTATTTCCAGCGTTTTCTGTTTCCATTTCAGATTTCCAGCATTTGCAGTTTTTAAAAAATCTTTTAATATGTGCCTGGATGTGTTGGTGAATTCCATCAAGGCCTATAGATCACAGGGACAGATGGAAAGGGACAGAGGTAAAATGACATTTAAAATGGGATAAAAAAATATTTATTCAGAAACACCATCAATCAAAAGAAAAATAACCATGGTCATTGGGCAGAAGTGCTGATTGGAAGCAGAGAAGGAGGAAAAATAAGCAGGAACAGCATCCCAAGGCTGCTCTCACACACCTCCTAGTGGGCAGTTCAAAGAGAAGGTCACATGCCAACAATCTCATTGATGGAGAAACCAGGAGAAAACAATAGCAAAAATAAAGGTCACTTATCTTTAAAAAAAAAATTAAAATAAAATAACAGGGAAAAAATAGCAGAACATATAAAATTGATGCTTCAGAGAGTGAGAATAACTGACACCCACACAAACAAGCCTAACGAAAGGCTGATGCTAGATCAGTTTTTCATTTAAAAACTTGTCAAATTCAGGTCACATTTTAGCTGAAATTCAATCAAACACTTTTTTGTGTATTTTGGTCCAGTGGAAAATTAGGGCTGTCAGTAACAAGATCACTGGAATAAAAGTGGTCAGTTTGAAATAGATTTGAGTACATTGTACAAACCCATGGCAAATTCATTCATTTTATTCTGTGCACATACACACAGATACACATCTGTTCTGAAATGTAGCATTTTATTAAAACCATTACTGGTCCTTTGGAAATCAACTTGCCAAATCACCTTATTTTGCATTAGTTATAATTGCTTTCCGTTGTTCAAAAAAAAAACTGCACCAATTCATTCAAAAGTAAAATTCCTCACTAAGAAAATAAAACAGAACTGCAATTAAAGCATACAATACAAATCGCAGGAGCTGACGATGGGTTTTGTTTCTGGTGATAGTGCCCATAAACGTTGGTGTTAAGCAGGCAGAAAACCAGGGAAATAGGGCTAGTGTCAGCTGGTGGTTTTCGTGCTAGTCTGAGTTTTCTGTTCTGTGAAAAAATTATTAGCACTAGAATAACATTCTGTCATTATTTTAGCATTGAGTGCTTAATAATGATTTTTTTTTTTAAATTACTCATCTTTGGGATATGTGTGTTGCTAGCAAGGCCAGCATTTATTTTCTATCCCTAGTTGGCCTTGAGAAGGTGATGGGCCTTCTTCTTGAATTGCTGCAGACCATGTGGTCAAGGTACTCCCACAATGCTATTAGGTAGGGAGTTCCAGGATTTTGACTCAGTAACGATGAAGGAACGGTGATATATGTCCAAGTCTGGATGATGTGGGACATGGAGAGGAACCTGGATGTGATGGCGTTTGCATGCACCTGCTGCCCTTTTCCTTCTAGAGGGTGGAGGTTGTGGGTTTGGCAGGTGCTGTCGAAGAAGTCAGCACTGCCCTTCCTGTGGCAATCAAGATGATAGCACTTGATTTCTGTACTGCTGGTGGTTTCCAGGCCTCATCATGGCACAGTAAGATGTATAGATGGTAGCATGACGTTACAAAGATAGATGTATACGTGAGTGAGCAGAACTGTGGCAAATGGCGTTCAATGTGGGGAAGTGTGAGGACATCCACATTGGATCCATGAAAGACAAATAGGGATATTTTCCTATTGGCGAGAGATAAGGAACTGTGGCAGATGAAAGAGATTTAGGGGTCCATGTGCACAAATCACTTACAGCTAGTGCATAGGTAAAAAAAGTGATCAGAAAGGCTATTGGAATGTTGGCCTATATCTCAAGGGGGCTGGTATACAAAGGGGAGGAAGTTATGTTTCAGTTGTACAGACCCTTAGCCAGACTCTACCTGGAGTACTCCGTTCAGCTTTGGGCACTGCACCTCAGGAAGGATATATTGGCCTTGGAGGAGGTACAGCACAGATTCAACAGAATGATATCGGGGCTTAAGGAGTTAAATTATGAGGACAGGTTGCATAAACTTGGTTTGTATTCCTTTGAGTTTAAAAGGTTGAGGGTGATCTAATTGAGATGTTTAAAATGACAAGGGGAAACCATTTCCTCTGGAGGGGAATCCAAGCAAGGGGGCACAATCTTAAAATTAGAGTTAGACCTTTCAGAAGTGAAATCAGGAAGTACTTTTTTACACAAAGTAAATCTGGAACTCTCTCCCCCAGAGTGGATTCTGGGTCAATTGAAATTTTCAAGCCTGAGATCGATAGATTTTTCAAAGAGACCGCTCCCTCCGTGACACCCTGGTCCACTCCTCAATCATCCCCAACACACCCTCTCCTTCCAACAGTACCTTCCCGTGCAAGCGCAAGCGATGCAACACCTGCCCTTTTACCTCCTCCCTTCCCACTGTCCAGGGCCCCAAACACTCCTTCCAAGTGAAACAGCGATTTACTTGTACTTTTTGCAATTTAGTATACTGTATTCGCTGCTCACGAAGCGGTCTCCTCTACATTGGGGAGACCAAACACAGATTGGGCGATCGCTTTGCGGAACACCTCCGTTCAGTCCGTAAGGGTGACCCCAAGCTTCCGGTCGCCTATCACTTTAATTCCCCACTCCATTCCCACTCTGAACTCTCTGTCCTCGGCCTCTTACACTGTTCCAATGAAGCTCAACGTAAGCTCGAGGAACAGCACCTCATCTTTCGATTAGGCACTTTACAGCCTTCTGGACTCAACATTGAGTTCAACAATTTCAGACCATAACCTTTGCCCCTATTTTTTCACATGGCTGCTGTTGATGATTCTGCCATTTACATTTACACCTCTTCTAGACTCATCTTTTGTTTGTTTACTTGTCCCATTACCATCTCCTTTTGCTTTATACAATCATACCCTTTGTCATTTAATCTCTCCTGCCTTCCACCCTAGCACAGACCTTCCCTTTCGTTCTTTCCCCCCCTCCCCACTTTCCCTGCCCTTGCACTTGCTTAAAATCGGTTATATCTCTAACTTTTTCCAGTTCTGACGAAAGGTCATCGACCTGAAACGTTAACTCTGTTTTTCTCTCCACAGATGCTGCCTGACCTGCTGAGTATTTGCAGCATTTTCTGTTTTTATTTCAGATTTCCAGCATCCGCAGTATTTTGCTTTTGTATTTGTGTTTAATTCACTGCCACTTCTCTTCTAGGAATGCCCACCTTGAAGAAGTTCTGCTCTTCTCTCCAATGGGATTTCCGTTTGTCTCTTTTAGCTTGTTCATTTTCATTGCTTGCTGTTTCCCTTCTAATGTTGATCAGCTATCTACCAGAACTCGCTTTCACAGCCACATCTCTTTCCTCAGCAACTGTCTCCGGCTCTGACTTATTTCATGTGAATTCCAACTGAAATTCCACCCTTCGGCCAGAATTTTCCAGAGTCCGTGCGGGCGCAATCGGTGGCGGGTCGGGTGGAAAAGTTGACATTTCTTGGAACGGGTCAGGAACCCGCCATCATCCCACCCCCACACGCCTTTTCCTCGGGCGCGTCTGTCAGCGTGACAGCGACCCAACCAGCAGAGGCGGGCGACCCAATTTAAAGTATTATTATCTTGTTATCAAACCCTTAGGAGTCTTTTTAACCTTACCTTTCCAATTTCACTGGATGCCCATGGGACTCACGCTGCTCAGGAACCATGTCTGTCAACCTGAGGCGGGAGTTGACTGGCCATTGATCCAGCTGAATAGTTGACAGCATCAAATGTACTATAAAGTCTCCCACCTCACAGCTGATCACTTACCTCAACCAGAAGCTGTTGCTGACTACATTTCCAGCACAGGTTGAGCTTTCTACAGGCTGCAAGTCTTTCCAGCAAAGTCTCCATCCAATGTCAGCTCATTGGAAGAACGACTCTCATCATTGTCAACTCTACTTGACCTGCCATCTATTCCATCAGCATGGGTGCCGTTTATACAGTCTTACCTTGGTCCTCAGAATCTGACCACGATGACCCCCAACACCAACAGCACGAGGCACACCAGCAGCACCAACAACAACACCACAAACCTTCTCCTCAACCACCTGATGCTGCACAGGACAGAGGGCATCAGCGCAGGGCTGCACTGCTTCGGAGGCGATACCCCCAACACAGGGTATACAGGCAGTAGCTGAGTTTCCTCAACATGACTGAACAGCAGTGCCAAAGGAGACTCAGGCTATCATGCCAGGTCATCGCAGACATTTGCAGATTGCTCGAGCAAGACCTGCAACCCAGCAGAGCGGGTGGACATGCCTTACCAGTGGCTCAAAGTCACCAGCGCCCTCAACTTCTTCGCCTCAGGCTCCTTCCAGGGAGGTGCAGCAGCCATTTGCAGCATCTTGCAGTTGGCCACCCACAGATGTATCACACAGGTCACTGATACCCTGTTTAACACGTCAGCCAATTATATCAACCTTGCCACTGATGAAGCCAGTGTCACTGAGCGGGCACTCAACTTTGCCACTCTGGCTGGCTTTCCACGGGTGCAGGGCGTCATCGACTGCGCACATGTGGCCATCAGGGCACCTCATCATAACCCAGGAGTCTTTGTCAACCACAAGGGCTTCCACTCCCTCAATGTGCAGTTCATCTGCAACCATAGGAAGACCATCATGCATGTGTGTGCCAAATTATCTGGCAGCTGCCATGACTCTTTTGTCCTTCACCAGTCCAGCCGCCCTCAGCTCTTCGCACCTCCAAACAGACTTTCCAGCTGGCTGCTTGGAGACAGGGGCTATCCACTCAAGATGTGGCTCATGACACCCTTGAGGAGGTCAAGTACTGAGGCCGAGGAGCGATATAATGAAAGCCACATCTCCACCAGATGTGTCATAGAGCAGACAATAGGCATGCTGAAAATGCACTTCAGATGCCTTGACAGATCTGGAGGAGCCCTTCAGTACACACTAGCCAGGCTCTTCAGAATTGTCGTGGTCTGCTGCGCCCTGCACAACATAATGCAGCAGCGAGGATTAGCGCTGCATGAAGAGCAAGGCAGTGAGCGCACAGCCTCTTCAGAGGAGGAGGAGAAGCTGGAAGATGAGGAAGAGCAAGAGCTGGAGGAACCTGCGGTGTAGATGGCACCAGCATTCGAGCACATTGCTGCCTGAGAGGCCTGGGATGGCCTCATCATGGCTAGATTTACTTAACTTTACACAGTACACCCATATGGCTGCCGCATGCTTCGCCGGGTTGGCAACACCCCACAGCAACACCATAAAGCATCCCTACAGTGACCAAACCATTCCTTCATAATGCTACCACCATTGCTGGAGGTAGTATTATGTCTGACCCTTCACTCCAACTAACTGAGCCACTTCCAAAGGTGGACAAAAATTTGTCTAAGACCGGAAAGTTTTGAAAATAAAGAAATTTATGGTTCACATGACATTAACTGAAACTTCACATTAACATTGAATAAAGCACCCAAGTGGCTACCCTTGTGAATCTACTTGTGTGTCATCTTTCTCTTATGCGTGCTTCTACGAGGTGCTACGCCTGTGGCTTCAGCAGAGGTAGAGGCAGCCTGTTCACTTCCCTACTGCGACTGCTTAGACACTTTTAGCGGTTGTCCTCTGGGTTTTGGAGCCTCTGATGGCCCCGCCAAAGTCTGCTCCTCCTGCAACTGTGCAGGGGCAGACTTAGCCATCGCTGTCTGGGGAGGCATATGGGACTCTGACTGAGGGGGTAGCAATGGAGGAGACGTGCGAGCGCTTTGAGAGAAGCCCCCACTTCCATGTGCCCTCTCACCATTATCCTTTTCATGGGCCACCCACACTTCCCTGCTGCCAAGGAGCTGGAAAGCACCTTGCTGCACATCAGTGGGGCCATGATGACCCACATCTACACTGACATCCCTCCTAGAGAGGAGGGCTATGAGCCTCTGCCATCTATCCTCCATAGATAGCCTCTATTCTCCATAGATAGCCATCTATGCTCCATAGAGACCATGTGCTCCTTTGAGTGGTGCATTAGCTGCTCCATGTAGGTGGCCATCCAATCCATGGAGGAGCCTACAGTCGCCATTGCCTGTGACATGGTGGTGCTCATGTTGGAGATGGACTCATCCATTCTCTGAACATTTGCAGACATTGTGGTCGCAAAACCTGTCAGAGCCTCCTGCACTTGTTCCTGTAGCTCCAGAATCGCTTTCTTTGTGGATGGCCCCCGAGGCTCAGCATCCTGCGCACTCCGACAAGGAGTCTCTACTGCTGTCCCTGTCTCTACCATCTGCTCTTGCTCACTTGTGACTTGTGAGGGACCTGGTGACAACACTACTCTATCTCGCGAGGGACCCACTGAGGTGTGCGTCTCTGCGCTGATGCTGGGTGCGCTCATGTCTGGTGACGGTGCTCCCTCAGAGGCACAAGGCTCCTCTGAGGAGTTGTCTTCCTCTTGCTCCTGGACAGTTGGCAGGGGGGGGCTCTTAATGGACCTGTGGGAGAGTAAAGAGATGAGTTAGATATGTCATAATGAGGAATGGGTACAGATACCATTATGCACATGATGACCATTCAATGGCTGCTGACATCAGTTCCCATATGAGTGACTGCTATATGCCATGTAGCTGTATGATATGTAATTATGTCACCAGGTTGCTGAGATGTCCCCCTCTCTCCGTCTCCCACCTCCAGGTGCTCGACGACTCCCGACAGCTCTAATGCAGCCTCCTCTGCTGTTGTGAGGGTAGCCATTGATGGGGTTTCACCACTAGTTCTCTCCCTGTCCCTCTTGTTGTGGGCTCTCTTTTCCTGCAAGGAGGGAAAGAAGAGAAGGTTGAGTGAGAGTAATGGAATGAGTGTAAGGAATGGATGGGTTACATCTGTAGAGGGTGACTATAATGGAGTGGGATGGCAATTCCAAGTGGCCTCCTTGTGTGTTGTTAGTTGGTATGATTACACTAGGATGAGGGTGAGTGTGAGGGGTGGCTAGTGAGATGGGGAAGTGATAATGTAGATAGAGAGAGAGGGATGGGTGAAGGTGCAAGTTGTGTTGGTGTGAGTAAGGATGTGCAGGAGCAGGGTTGGGAAGGCAGAGTGATGGGGATGTGATGAGAGGCACAGCAGGATGAAGGTGAGTGTGGCTTTGCACTCACCTTTCCTGATCTAACAAGATCATTGAATCATTTGCAGCACTGCACCCAGGTCCTGCTGATGACATCCCTGCTGTTGACCTCCTCTGCAATTTGGAGCTATGCTTTCTTGGTCTGCTGGGGAGGTCTCTTCTGGCCATTAGCAGGGAAGAGGACCTCCCTGCATGCTCTGACTCCCTCCACAAGCATATGGAAGGAGTCATCGGAGAACCTGGGTGCAGTCCTCTGCCTCTGTGCAGTCATCGTTGCTGGTCTGGGCAGCAGTGGAATTGTGCGATGCAGTGACTGCACAGTCCTAGATAAACCTTCAAATGCAATGTGGCCATGGCTCCTTTAAATATCCCGGCTGAAAACACGTCATTGATGATGTCACCAGACCCACACCATTTAATTGGGCCGGGTAACGTGCAGGGTGGGCTTAATAGGCCCTATTAACGTAGTCTTTTTGTGGAGCAGGATGGAACCAGCAACGGGCTCATGTTCCGCCATGGCGGCCGCCCACACCGGACCCGCCCACGTAGGGAAAATTCTGGCCATCATGTTTTGGATCCACCCAGGATTATAGATATCTCTGAGATATTCAGCGTTCCTCGAACCACTGTTCTCGCCGCATCATGAACACGCTTGACCTCTCTCTTCAGCAGCAGCGACTCACTCTATCTCAAAGCTGTCCTGGTCCGCAGTTCCATTTCATCCTTCGTCTCATTCGGCGCTTTAACAAGAAACTTTTTTTCTTCCTTTCATGCGTCAAGAATCGCAAGCTTCAACAACTCTTGGACACCAATGCCCCTCCAGAACCTTCTTTCCCTTCACTTTCCTCTGACCCCATCCCTTTATCCAATCTCACCCCTTGCTGTGTTTTCACTATGCCCTCTGACCTTCCCCTCTCTGACCCCAAACGATCAGTCCTCAGCAAAGGCCTGAGCTTCATCCCCTTATGCCCCCACCTCAAAGAATTTCAAGCTCGGCATGATGCTGATGTAAGAAATCGTGGATTGAAAGAAATAATAGTCTGTTACAGGTTCCCTAGATCGACAGTTTGTCTAAGTTGATGACACAGGATTCCAGTCATGTCAGAAAAGGAGTTGCACAGAGAGCTGAATTACGAGGTCAGAACACAAAAACAGGCCTTCGAGTGGGCATAGCTAGGCCTGATAAGGGATGCAGCAAGGAGCTGTAGGATAAACAAGCTGTCTACAAGAGAGCAACAAGACCTTTAGAACAGAGATAAGGAGGAAAATGACCTCATGAGGCTGGGAGGGGGCTGTGAGAGGTACCCGCTCCCTTGTAATTGGACAATGGGATGGGTAAAAATGATTGACACCAGGTATCCACCAGCCCGTCAAAATATGGTATAAAAACAGTCGACTGAGAGAGGAAAACAGGCAGTTAGGGACGAAGGTTTCCCTAAGGAGGCTACGGCTTAACACCTTGGTCAAGTTTAGCCTCTGAGGTGGATCAATGCTGGCTGACGGCCTAACACCTCCAACAGCTCGAGGGATGACCCAACAGAAGTGACCGCTGCCGCAGACTGCAGGAATCCACCCAATCCGGGACCACCGTACTGCCTCACTGTCCGTCCGGTCATTTCGTTCCTTTCCAGGGCCGTAGATCGCCCTCATCTGTCATGGGTTGTATGTCTACTGTATCTATTTCAATCACATGTAGTAGTATCTGATTATGCTTAAACTGTAGCTCTCTAATAAAAAGCCTTACAACTCCTAAGACCCTTTGCGTAATCTGTGTGTGACCTGTGATCCAAATCTTACATGAGCTCTTTTTCCGTCGCCTTCGTCTCCATGCCCACTTCTTTGGCCAGGAGTCTTCCCCCTGCACGGCTGACCCTTTCTCCCGCTTTCAGAATTCTCTTTCTACCTGGTCCCCTCCCTCTGGCCTCTTACCCTCTCTAGATCTTTTCATTGCGAACTGCCGGCGTGGCATCGGCCGTCTCAATTTCACTGCTCCCCTCATTCACACCAACCTACCTCCCTCTGAACTTGCAGCAATCCATTCTTTCAGAACCAACCCCAACATTGTCATTAAACCTGCTGACAAGGGTGGCACTGTTGTTGTTTGGCGGACCGACCTCTACCTTACGGAGGCTGAACGCCAACTCTCTGACACCTCCTCCTACCTCCCCCTGGACCATGACCCCCCACTACCGAACATCAAGCCATCATTTCAAAGATTATTGCTGACCTCATTTCCTCTGGAGATCTTCGCTCCACGGCCGCCAACCTCACAGTTCCCCACTTCTACCTCCTTCCCAAGATCCACAAGCAGGGTTGCCCTGGTAGACCCATCGTTTCAGCCTGTTCTTGCCCCACAGAACTGATTTCTTCCTATCTCAACTCTTTTTTCTCCCCTTGTCCAGTCTCTCCCCACCTACATCCGCGACTCTTCCGACGCCCTCCGCCACTTTAACAGTTTCCAGTTTCCTGGCCCCAACCATCTCCTTTTCACTATGGAAGCCCAATCCCTCTACACCTCCATCCCCCACCAGGATGGCCTGAGGGCGCTCCACTTCTTCCTTGAACAGAGGCCCAACCAGTTCCCATCCACCACCACCCTCCGCTTGGCTGAACTTGTTCTCACATTAAATTTCTCCTTTGACTCCACTCACTTACTCCAAATTAAAGGTGTTGCTATGGGAACCCGCATGGGTCCTAGCTATGCCTGCCTTTTTGTGGGATATGTGGAACGTTCTTTGTTCCAGTCCTACTCAGGTCCCCTCCCTCACCTGTATTGGTGCCATTTCCTGCTCTTGCCCTGAACTAGAAAATTTAATTCACTTTGCTTCAATTTCCACTCTTCCTTACCTTCACATGGTACATCTCCGACTCTTCCCTTCCCTTCCTCGACTTCTCCATCTCCATTTCTGGGGATAGGCTATCGACAAACATCCACTATAAGCCCACTGACTCCCACAGCTACCTGGACTACACTTCCTCCCACCCGGCTTCCAGTAAGGATTCTATTCCATTCTCTCAGTTTCTCTGTCACATCTGTTCTGACGATGCCACCTTCCATACTAGTGATTCCGATATGTCTTCCTTTTTCCACAACTAAGGATTCCCCTCTACCGTGGTTGACATGGCCCTCGACCGTGTCCGTTCCATTTCCCGCACTTCTGCTCTCACCCCTTCCCCTGCCTCCCAGACCTACAATAGGGTTCCCCTTGTCCTCACCTTTCACCCCACCAGCCTCCACATTCAACGGATCATCTTCCCCTCACCTCCCCTTTCAGCATTCTGAAGGGACCGCTCCCTCCGCGACACCCTGGTCCACTCCTCAATCACCCCAACACCCCTTCCCCTTCCTACGGCACCTTCACGTGCAAGTGCAGGAGATGCAACACCTGCCCTTTTGCCTCCTCCCTTCCCACTGTCCAGGGCCCCAAACACTCCTTCCAGGTGAAACAGCGATTTACTTGTACTTCTTGCAATTTAGTATACTGTATTCTCTGCTTACGATGCGGTCTCCTCTACATTGGGGAGACCAAACGCTGATTGGGTGACAGCTTTGCGGAACACCTCTGTTCAGTCCATAAGCGTGACCCCGAGCTTCCGGTCGCCTGTCACTTTAATTCTCCACTCCACTCCCCCTCTGACCTCTCTATCCTCGGCCTCTTACACTGATCCAACGAAGCTCATCGTAAGCTCAAGGAACAGCACCTCATCTTTCGATTAGGCACTTTACAGCCTTCTGGACTCAACATCGAGTTCAACAATTTCAGACAATAACCTCTGCCCCTATTTTTTCACATGGCAGCTGTTAATGATTCTGCCATTCCCATTTACACCTCTTCTAGACTCATCTTTTGTTTCTTTACTTGTCCCATTACCATCTATCATACCATGTACTATCATACCTTTTGTCATTTAATCACTCCTGCCTTCCACCCTATCACAGACCTTCCCTTTTGTTCTTTCCTCCCCCTGACAAAAGGTCATCGACCTGAAACGTTAACTCTGTTTCTCTCTCCACAGATGCTGCCTGACCCGCTGAGTATTTGCAGCGTTTTCTGTTTTTATTTTAGATTTCCAGCATCCGCAGTATTTTGCTTTTGTATTTGTGTAGATAGATTTTTGTTAGGTAATGGTATCTAAGAATATGGAACAAAGGACGATGCTCCTATAAAGGCTCACACAATTGTTCCTGAAGGTGGTCTATAGTCTTGCTTCTAAAGAGTCAATGAAACCCTTATAGCTTCCTGAATCAGCCAAGTCTCTCATAACTGCAGTCTAATAATCCAAGTGAGAAGCAGACACTGTGTTTGCTGAGGTTGCTGCAGCATGTAATGCAGCAGTGGGTATTTGCTGCACATCACTTCTCAGACTGGAGAAGCCTTGCACAATTGCCATCATCTTGTTTAAGTTGCTCAAGATCTTGGCACAGAACATTTAGACCTTACCATAGAGTGCTCTCCATAGAGCCTAATTAAGTGAACTTATCACACATACGGCCCAGTGTCCTCTGTTCAAAGGGAACCACAGAGAGACTTACATACTCAGACATGTCTAGACAAGATCTGGAGCAGCTGAGACACTAAAATGTATGGAAGGGGAATGATCTCCCTGTTGCTCTTCCTCTATTTCTCTTGCCCCTTCTGGATTCTTCACAGGTGAAGAGAGCGCATTAATGTTACTGTGCAGTCATGGCATTGCAGGATTTGTGAGTGTCTTTCTTCACTGTCTCGATGCTATGATACTTACCACAGACATACTATTCTCAGCACATGGCACATAAACCAGGCTCTTTATCTGAGTCAGCTTCCAGGCACATGGTCCTGGAACAGAAAAGACACAGACTTAAAGACAAACAAAATATCCAGCCTAAATTATAAATAACAAATAAAAAAAACAATTTCAAGGCTGAAATTTAATTTTGTAATTCAGAAAATATTCATAAATTGCTTTAAACTTTGCTTTTGTGGTTTGTGACCTCATCTGAAATATTCAATTAGATAATAGCCTTGCAGCTCAGTCATACATAATTTATGTTCATTATATATTTTATTGTGTGACACAGAAGCTACTTGAATATGTATCATGTGTATTGATGATATACAATCTATATATTGTTAACTAGATTGAAGCAAGTGTATGTGCATCCCTTATATAAGACATGTGGCCAAACATATTGGAAATGTTACCACATATAAAAATTTCCAGTCTGGAAAAGGCCAAGAAAGATATTGCACAACAATAAAAACAACAGCATTTAAATAGCGCTTTAATCATGGAAAAAGATCCCAGAGGCGTAATCAGACAAAAAAAGGAGGTTTTAGGAGGGATATTCAAAGGTTTGGACAAAGAGGTGGGATTGATGGAGGGTCTTAAAGGAGGAGAGAGAGGTGGAGAGACAGAGGGGTTTAGGGAGTGAAAACCAGAATCTAGGGCCTGGACAGTTGGCAATGGTGGGGCGAAAACATGAATCCTCAGCATAAAACTAACCTTCACAAACTGATAATCTTGTGGCGAAGAGACAGAGAATGTAACAGCTATTTGGTGAGGCAGATAATACCACTTAAGGTAAGATATACAAGAAAATGTTGCCAATGTTAGTCATTAAAAAGTAGTCATGATGTGGAGATGCCGGTGTTGGACTGGGGTGGACAAAAATGAGAAGTCGCACAACACCAGGTTATAGTCCAACAGATTTATTTAATTTTACAAGCTTTCGAAGCAGTTCGCTCCTTCGTCAGGTAAGTTAGCAATGAGAGAATCTCCCAGAATTCACAATTTAAACCCAGACAAAATCTATTCACATTATTCGCTACAACAAAGAGCACAGCCAAGACAATGAGATGTGTCCCAGGGGGTCCAACGTGTCAAACCACCTGCTGGCTGCATATCCTGTCAATTTGTGTTCTTGTGTTAGCCTTTTTAAAAAAAAACCACAAAAAAAAACCAAAAAAACACCTGGGAAGACCGGCCATGATGTCAAGTCACGTTCTGTATCGTGACATGAACCCGATATCGCGATTGAGGCCATCCTCATGAGTGCGGAACTTGGCTATCAGTTTCTGCTCTATGATTTTGCGCTGTCGTGTATCTCGAAGGCCGCCTTGGAGAACGCTTACCCGCAGATCCGAGGCTGAATGCCCCTGGCTGCTGAAGTGTTCCCCGACTGGGAGGCAACCCTCCTGCCTGGCGATTGTTGCGCGGTGTCCGTTCATACGTTGTCTCAGTGTCTGCATGGTCTCGCCGATCGGTGAGACCATGCAGACACTGAGACAACGTATGAACGGACACCGCGCAACAATCGCCAGGCAGGAGGGTTGCCTCCCAGTCGGGGAACACTTCAGCAGCCAGGGGCATTCAGCCTCGGATCTGCGGGTAAGCGTTCTCCAAGGCGGCCTTCGAGATACACGACAGCGCAAAATCATAGAGCAGAAACTGATAGCCAAGTTCCGCACTCATGAGGATGGCCTCAATCGCGATATCGGGTTCATGTCACGATACAGAACGTGACTTGACATCATGGCCGGTCTTCCCAGGTGTTTTTTTGGGTTTTTTTTTTTGGTTTTTTTTTTAAAAAGGCTAACACAAGAACACAAATTGACAGGATATGCAGCCAGCAGGTGGTTTGACACGTTGGACCCCCTGGGACACATCTCATTGTCTTGGCTGTGCTCTTTGTTGTAGCGAATAATGTGAATAGATTTTGTCTGGGTTTAAATTGTGAATTCTGGGAGATTCTCTCATTGCTAACTTACCTGACGAAGGAGCGAACTGCTTCGAAAGCTTGTAAAATTAAATAAATCTGTTGGACTATAACCTGGTGTTGTGCGACTTCTCATTAAAAAGTAGGAAAGAAAGACTTGTATTTATATAGCGCCTTTCACGACCTCAGGACATCCCAAATCACATTATGGTCAATGAAGTACTTTTTGAAATGTAGTCACTGTTGTAATATAGGGAAACGCGGCAGCCAATTTTCACAAAGCAAGGTCCTACAAACAGCGACATGATAATGACCGGATAATCTGTTTTAGTCATGTTGGTTGAGGGATAAATATTGGCCAGGACACCGGGGAGAACTCACTTGCTCTTCTTAGAAATAGTCTCCATGGGATTTTTTACATCCACCTGAGAGGGCAGACGGGGCCTTGGTTTAAAATCTCAACCAAAAGACGGCATCTTTGACAGTGCAGCACTCTCTCAGTACTGCACTGCAAGTGTCTGCCTGATTGAGGGCTTGAGTCTCTGGAGTGGGGCTCAAACCCATGACCTTCTGACTCAGCTACCAACTGAGCCACAACTGATTATAGTTACACACGGGCCTAGTCCTGATCACAAACTGAAGGTGAATCAAAAATAAATGACATTAACTTCAGATCTCATTGAGCTTCTTTTTAATTGAATTAAATTTTATTGACACGCCATGTAGTTGAACAAGCTGATGTGCTTTTCTGACATTTCCATTCACCAGACAGGTCACATAATTTTATAAGTAAAATGTAGGTGCCCTCAGTTATCCTTAACAATTTGTAGTGTGCAAAAATGTTAGGAGTTTTTCTGTCCTGAAACCTCTTCACTATTGCAAAGTGGATGTAAGTGGCTTTTTGAAACAGAAGAGCATTGTGTAGAAATCATGCATTGCCTACATTTTTGAAGATCACTTATGTAAGCATGTAATGGCTAGTATCGGGACCATGTAACCCAAACACAGTATGACAAAAATGACTAAGCTTTTCAATTGAGTTATATTAAAACTGGGGCAGAGGTAAAAATCACTGAACTAGACCAACTTGGCTGTTAGAAACATCAGGACGAAGTAAAGTCAATTTGATGGCATGTGTATATATAGATTGTAATTAATTGCTATTTAGGCTCTGCTATGTGCCAGCATAATTGATTTTTTGAATGATGTTTGATTGTTGGAGAAGAAGTGTTATCAATCAATGGGGATTATCAGTTCTGAGTTTAATGAATCGTTTGTGAACCCAAGCTGGTTGATGAAGGCTGCCACCAACTATTAACTATTAAAGGTCGTAAAAAAAATACAATTTGACATTCTCATTCAAATACCCAGTGGGCCTGGGTCTACCAAAAGAATTTTCAACCAAGAGGCCCTGGTTCACTGAAAGTCCCTGAAAAGAGGTGAGGCTAAGATCAGATCAGCCATGATCTCATTGAATGGTGGAGCAGGCTTGAGGGGCCGAATGGCCGACTCCTGCTCCTATTTCTTATGTTCTTATGTAAGAGTGCAGAGCATACTCAAAGTGGCACTATATTTAGTGTATACTCTGTTATCATATAACCTGACCGTGGGGAACCTCCTTTTTAGATTCAAAGTCAAGTCCGATTATTACATTTTTAGTTCTGACTATTAGGTTGGTTTTTCAGATCTAATCTGAAATCAATGAAACTGATGAAAACTTGGGCTTTTCCGCGGTAATATCGCTGTTAAATACCCCATTAAATGTTAGGCCTTGGTGGATTAGGTGTAACTGGGGTTTTAACAGCCTATTGACTGCTAAACAAATGTTATGGCCCTGAAAAATAATTTTTTATTTTTTGGAATGTCAAATTTCTCCATTATGATAAAAATTACAATTACAATATTTAAGAAACTTTAAAAAAAAAAAAATTTTTTAGAAAGTTTGTTCATTATATTTCAGGTTCTACCTTATCTCCATGTGAGAGCCCCAATCTTTGTTTTGCTATCTGTACCATTTTTAAAAAGTCAGGATAAAAGCAGATTCTCATTTCCTGCTTCCCTGTCTGTGAGAATTCTGCAATGTGATTGGCTGCTTAGACAGCTTGTTGACATCACAGCAGATCGCGTTAGGGAATCCCCACTATACTGCACTGAAATCACTTACGCATCGAAAAAGGCAACCTCTCACCACAGAAATCACGAGATCTCTGTGGGCAGCTTTCTTCGGGGTGAACGCCTTTGCTTCGCCGCTGACAACAAGTGCCAGTCCATTAATTCTCCCCCCGTGGTTCTGTATATCCAACACTGACATTCAGGAACTGGGTGCGGTAGCATAGTGGTTATGTTACTGGACTAGTAATCCTGAGGTTTGGACTTAATGATCTGGAGACTATGGGCAGAAATTTGCCGGTGCTCAGAGTGCGGGTTTGGAGGTGGGTCCGCTGTCAAAATCTAAATGATTGACAGCAGGTTGGGAACCCGCTGCGAACCCGCCTCCATGTAAGTTTCCAAAGTGTCGGGTCTGCGATTTCAGAACAGACCTGACACCAAACGAAGGGGGAGGCATTTAAGTTACTTAACTACTTGTTAAGTGCTTGTTTACTACTATTTTGCCAGCCTTTTTCTATTTTACCACATTTTTAACGGGGTTCACGTCGTTCAGAGATCATGTAGGGTAAGTAGGTTGGGTTCTCTATGTCTCCCCATTGCTGTGAATAAGTGACAGCTGCAAAAGTGGTATGAAAGCTACCATTTCACAGCTGGTCACTTTCCAACATCAGAAGCTTGAGCCTTTAGGACTTGGAAGACACTTTTGAGCTGTATGCAGTTTGGAAGTGTTTGGAGTAAACTCTCTATCCACTGTCACCTCCTTGGAGCAAGCTCTCTCACCATTGACTGATCGCTTCTGTCATCTTAACTTCAGCTGCCATCTATTCCAACAACATTGGTGCCCTTGAAAAAATCTCACCTTGGTCCTCAGAATCCGACCAGGATCAGCCCCATCACCAGCAGCACCAGCATCACCAACAACAATGCCAACCTTCTCCGCAATCACCTGATGCTGCACAGGACACAGGGCATCAGCACCAGACAATATTGATGCCCGGGAGGCCAGCGATGGCATCACCATGGCCAGATTTACTTCACTTGATGCGCCAGGTTAACACCACCCCACACCATCACCATAAAGCATTCCTACAATGACCAAGCCATTCCTTTCACACTCATCACCATTGTGGGGGATACCATTATGTCTCACCATTCACTGCAACTCACTAAGACACTTCCAAAGGTGAGCACAGATTTGTACAATAAGGCAAAGTGTTGAAAATAATGATTTCAATGTTTGACAACACATTAACAGAAAATTTACATGAACATTGCATAAAACACCCAATTGGCCTTCTTGTGTATTGTTAGTTGGTATGATTGCACTAGGATGAGGGTGAATGTGAGGGGTGGCTAGTGAGATGGGGAAGTGATAATGTAGATAGAGAGTGATGGGTGGAGGTGCAAGGTAAGTTGGTGTGAGTAAGGATGTGCAGGAGTAGGGAAGGCAGAGTGATGGGGATGTGATGAGAGGCACAGCAGGATGAGGTTGAGTGTGGCTTTGCAGTAACATTTTGTGATCTACTGAGATCATTGAAAGGTTGGCGCCACTGCAGTCAGGTACTCCTGACAATATCCCTGCTTGTGCCCTCCTGTGCAGTGTGCAACCAGGCTGCGTTAGTGTCCTGGGGAGGTCTCTTCCGCCTTTGGAAGGGAAGAGAACCTCCCTGTGTGCTGTGACTCCCTCCATAAGCATATGGAGGGAGTCATGCGAGAGCCTGGGTGCAGCTGTGCATCTTTGTGCAGTGCTTGTCAGTGTTTGCAGCACCTCAATGCTGCAGAACACTGACAGCACAACTTTCAAAATGAATGCGGCCATGGTTCCTTTAAGGAAACCGGCTGATGACACATCCTCAAATGACATCATCAGACCTGCTTCCTTTTAAGTGGCCGGCAACCCCACAGGGCGGGCTTAACAAGCCTTATTAATGGAAAATCCTTTTTACAGAGTGGTTGCAGCTGGGACCGGAACCCGCCAACCACCTCTCCCACCGCGATCCCGCCTCCGCTGGCAAAATCGCAGCCTATGAGTTCAAATCCCACCATGATAATTGTGGAATTTAAATTTAATTAAATAAATCTGGAATAAAAAGCTAGTATCAGTAATAGTGACCATGAAACTACCGGATTGTCGTAACAACCCATCTGGTTCACTAATGTCCCTTAGGGAAGGAAATCTGCCATCCTTACCCGGTCTGGCCTTTTTGTGACTCCAGACCCACAGCGATGTGGTTGACTCTTAACTGCCGTCTGAAATGGTGGCTCACCACCATCTTCTCAAGGGCAATTAGGAATGGGCAATAAATACTGGCCTTGTCATAAAAAAACTGACATATTATCTGAACATGTCAAAATTCTTACATTAACAACATAAAACTATAGATTTATGTGCACATTCCGGGCCAATATTGACTGTAGGGAGAGGATTGTTTTATAAAAGCTGTTTTAATGAAATTGTATTATGCTCTAAATCAAAACTGTAAGAAATACAAAATAATAGTTTCTACCTTAATAAGCCAATTCTAGAAAAAATCTTGATTATATTTCATTTATTCCATTTTGTTGCAAAGGTATTAATAGTTAAATATATTAACTTGAAAGATGTAATGAAAATGCTACCACAACTGATTTTATATAGCAGTAATGTCTGCAAAATGAAGTAAAAGATCTTTTATTAGGTTTAACTTAGTGAATTTTGCTGAGTTGTTCATTCACTTATATATTGATTTGTGGCTGAATGTAACTTGAATCTAGAGGTTTGATTGAGTGGTTTACTTACCAATGGGAATTTATTTCCATTTTGCTGAGTCCTTTATCAGGTTAACTGAGCCTGCACAGGGAAAATCTGGGAAGAAGTCTGTGCTGCACTCTTAGCTATTCATTAGCAGCATAAGTGACGTGTGTATGTACTTTAAAGATATTAAGGTGTCTAAAAGATTATCATATATTTCAAGCTCAAAATAAATTTTTCTTTTGTTATTTTTAAAATAAACTGTTTTTAAATTTTAACTCAATGAGCTGATCCAAATTGTAATAAATGAATACCAATAAATAAAGGAATAGTTTTGCATTGATCTCGTGTGTCTTCTTTGTTTTTTTGCACCAAATTTTGGATAGCTTTCTTTCAAGCATGTCTCATTAAATTGCAATTTTAAGGGCATTTAAAAATAAGTAAGTGTTTTGTGACAATGATAAATTTCTCATTCAGATGGCCTGTAGTTTTGAATTTCCAAATGATTTAAGTGTTTGCTATGGGTTACATCTACATTTGCATCATAAGAGCTTCCCACTGCCACTGTAAAATTACAAGAAGCTGCATATCTAAAGATAATAGGAAAATAAAGTTCTTTTTACAAGATTCTTCCTCCGATTTTCTACCCTCTTCCCTCAGTAAGATGTGTCTTCCATTGTAACGATTCTGTCCTAACATATGGAGAGGTCTAACAAAACAAGACATTGCAGCTGATGCTTTGTAATGGAGGTGAAAAGGTCACTAGGATTGTGCTACTGCTAATTCGCCCTTTCAAAAGCTACAGCAGGGAGCCCATAATGATAAGAGCCAGGTTTTCTAGCGATAAAATTGCTAAACTAAATATTATAAAATAAAGGAGAAAAATATAGATATAAGGGTGATTTACAGTTGTACAGAAATGTAAGGTGGGGTCGCTATATATTAATTTTTTTTCGATTTATATATATATAACGCTATTCTCGTGTAGTAGTAACGCGTCAGATTTGTTTTGTTGCCATTGAAGTCCTCTGAGCAGTGATTGAATGATGGCTGCCATGTACTGGCTGTACTGCTAGATGGAAAGTAATTGCAGCAAACAGTAATTTTAGACCCCTTTGTTTCCTATTGCAGCCTCCGCTGGACGCAGAAGGTACCCAATTAGGAGAATTCACCACATTGATTGACTATTGTGGGGGGTTAGTGAGTTAGCAGTATAAACACGGTTGATTACTATTCACCAACTGCCTGATTTTTTGATTGCTGGAATAATGCTGTCCAAAGCTAGTCAGTAGATGGCAAGCATCACTGGTATTGTCCCAGGCTGTTAATAGGATTAATGAGGTCACTATTTATATTCTGCGTAGCTGCAGTTTTACTGAAAGGAGGGATTGCGCAATGGTGACCTTTGACAGAAGAGGCAATTACAGGCCATCCCAAATTATGGACTCTGCCACTTGAAACTATTTGCCTAAATCGTATGAAGTTTCAGAAAGTGAAAAAAACAAGAAACTCTTTGAGAATTTTGGAATTTCTAACATCACATCAAGGAGAGAGGTACTTTTCTTCATTGCCATTCCCAAACCGGAATTAAACATAATCGAGTTTCCATTCTTGTTATTTTTAATTTTCCTTCTCTTTGCTCTTGTTTCCTCATTCCACAATGTTGTTATTCTGGGAAGCTGGGTGTGAGCTCCAAAGTTCACAGTTTATGAGCTTGGATTTCTGATCCATGATCTCTTGCTCCTAGGATTAGTGCCATCCAAAGCCATTAAAACCAGTAACTGGATGAGGAAGGCCTACAGCATCAGGGAGATTTGACCAGGCTGCCAGGTCAGGCTTCAGAACGCCATGGGGGAAGCAGCCCTACAAGAGCTGCTGCAATTGCACTTCAATATTCTGCACCAGTGAAGGAAAAAAACACTACATAGCATATCAAGCAACAAAGCTTCACACACCAGTTTTCCTCCCTGTGGAACTCACTCCTACAATATTTCTGCTGTCCTTGTACGCAGAAGTTCGGACACAGAGCTAACCATCACTTGCCACACTAGTAAGAGCATACATTAGAGCACAGAATGGCCATAAGCAATGTTTCCTCTAAGTTGCGTGGCCGCGCAGCAGCGCAGTAATGGGAAAGGTCCCGCCAAGGCCGCTCACCGGCTTTTCCATTGTAAATACTGCGCATGCGCAGAAATTCAAAGGGACCGCATATTAAAAGAAACAGGCCACGCAGAACAACGCGCAGCTTAGAGGGAACATTGGCCATGAGCTTAGCCATTGGAATTTTAGTATAAATTTTCCATTTCATTAACACAAAATAAAAAAATACTGCGGATACTGGAAATCTGAAATAAAAACAGAAAATGCTGGAAATACTCAGCAGGTCAGGCAGCATCTGTGGAGAGAGAAACAGAGTTAACGTTTCAGGTCGATGACCTAGTTAGTGCAACCATTAGGGTCAGATCTTACCCCTACTACTTTTACATCTGCCTACACTATGTTGTCATGAAAAATAAAACAAATTGATTGTCAAACTTCCACAAAACAGCCCAAAAAGCAGACCGTGTTCATGTGTCAAGAATTCACTAATGTTTTCATAGAATATATGGGCATTTTTCCATCTTCAAGCATGCCTGCATTTAATACAAGATGTATTCATTTTGTGAGTAGTTATTATGTAGTTTTGTTGATGATGATATTACCAATCTACATCATATCCTATTCCTCACCTCCACAAAAAATTGTCGTGCTTCTCTACCTCACCCTTACCCCCCCCCTGCCCCCCACCTCCTCTTCCACTCCCAACCCCACCTTCACACATAAACAGCAGACCAGCTCACATCAACAACCTTCCAAAAATGACAGGAAATAAAAATAAACATAACAGGATAGATTTTGGTCTATAAATAAACAGAAGAAAATTTGGATGGCCACCATTACAGGTATGCAATCCTTCTCGCCCGATTTTCCTCTCTGTATTCTGCCCAGGAGCTGCTTAACATCCAGCTGTTAAAAAACAAAATCGATCCAGCATGGGCTCGACAGACCGAAAGGCCTCCTGCTGTGCTGTAATGATTCTAGGATTCTATGATCCAATATGTCTGTCCCTGGTGTTGCATTTGTTTTAATAGTCGCTTCTGAACCGTTATAACTGAAGGTGTGATGTTGGACAGCGAACAGCAATATATCATTGAAATACTAAGTTGTCACAATGAAATCATTGTTGTATCCCTTTAACTTGTTACAGTAGCAATACTTAAAAAAAAATCCAAACACACCACAGAGAGTAAAGGGCCAGCCCTATTATATACAATGCAGTCTTTGTGCTTCTCTGGTTGAGGGACGGGGAATGACATGACTTCACACAAACAGCAAATTAAGTAATCATTCACTGAATATCCTGTAGCCTTGGATTCTGTTGCTGTGCTGACATGTTAAATAGTGAACTCCTTGGGGATATTATTACTACATTAATCGGGGATTGATCTTTATGGCAGCCTGGTAACACTAGACAAATTTGAATTGTTGCAAACCCCCAGTGGCCTACCTTCCTTTACTGTAAAGAAATTGCATTAAGACAGCAAATGTCTGTGAAAATCTCAGAAAACCCATTGATATGTCATGATTGTGGCTGTGGAGATCAGAACAGTCTCTTGCTATTAGTGTAAAATCCACATGGTCACTGAAATTTTACTTATCACTGCCAATCTTACTGACATCAGAAGTTCTATATTTTGAGAGAGCACAAAAGATTGAAGTAGCTTGATTACATGAGTATGACTAAAAGTACAAATATTTTTGATAGTCTGTTCATTAGTTTTCCAATTGGCTAAAAATATTAAACACAGGGATACATGGTGCTTGGTCAGTGTAAGAAACATTTGTGGCATTTGAGTTGAAGCATTGAACCTGTTTTAATCAATCTGATAGAATACGTCAAATAGGTACAGTTAACACAATTAATTAATATTTCACATTGAATGCATAATGAATAGTTTCATAAAACTAATATGATTTCATAAAAATAGATTTTATATATTTGATTTGATAATGAAAATTCATGAAACTTCAATCTGCCATCAATTGTTATCAGGATTCTTCCCCTCTTTCTCCTGCACTTTCCTCTGCTGCCCAATTAAAACAAAAATAAATATCTACTTAGTGTTAATAACCTTTTCTGAAAAATCTCCTTAATTTTCCTGCATTAGATGTTAAAATGATTAAAAGCATATGGTATGATTTTTGTGTAATTTCCAGTTGGTGTGTCAATGCAATGCATGAAAAGCTAAAGGATGCGAGTTCATATCTCTGATTTCCCACAGATAAGTTGTAATTCTCAGCCAGGCCAACTTGGGAAGTGGGCTTCCCAATAATAAGAAAAAGGAAGATTGTAACTACAGCAACCAAAGAACAAGATGCTCTCATACATCTCCTGGTGCTGACAGAGACCTGGGAGCAGACCGTGGATGCCAAGAAGCACAGGGCACCTCAGTTGGGAGAACTGAATAAAGGCTGAACATTCTTAGAAACTAACAGTTGCAGGACAAATGGCTTGTGGAACACAATGAGGCCATATTTTGGGGGGTTCAGTGCAGTAAGAAAATATATAACCGTATTTTGCGACCCCTACAGATGCGCACGAGGTGTGCACGCGCCCGTAGGGGCCGCGCAAGTTCCGTGTTTAGGCATGCGAAGCGCATGCACTAAAACCCGGAACTTGCGATCTATCAAGAATTCTCTTGTCAGATCCTCCACATCCCCAGGAGAAGGGCCTCTGTGGGTGGAGAGTTGTGCTATTTGCCCAACTTCCGCCCGCTGAATGCCCGTGAAATTCTTACGCCTGGAAAAAGCAGGTGTAAGGCCTGCTTTTACCAGCATAAGGGGTAAAAATGAGGTCGCGCCCCATTTGGGGCGCAAATATCGTCTGGACGCAAATATTAGCGCCTGGCGCTAATTATCGCCACTGACTGGAAACCTCACTTTTACCGCCCCGGGAGGTGAGTGGAGCGCTAAATCAGGCGCTGCACACCTGTCTTAAGGCGCAAAGGCCAAGGAGTGAGGCGCTAACTCAGAGCGCTGGCGAAGCTCATGTAATGTCAGTCAGCAATGGAACACACACACAATGGCACAGGCCAGTTCTTAAAGGGGATGGTTAATCTTGCTTTCCATCCACATCCTGTTCATTGCAGCCTTGAATCTCGGCCTGGAGAGACTTGCACATCAAATGTGCTGGAAAGAACAATGGAGAGTACCAGGCAAAGAGCTCAGAGTGCAGCTCCCACAGTCTCTGCTAAATCGATACAAGGAATGGCAAATCAAAATGAACCTGCAAAGTGCTGCTCAGTACCCAAAACTCCTTCACACAACATTGAATCTCTCCAGAAGTCTCTCCCTCTCTCTCTCAGAATGCGTAGTTCAAAAATGCCACCAACAATAAAAGACAGGAAGAGGCCCCCTTTAAATAGCGCCCCCCCCAGCCCCACAGCGATTGATAGCGTTCCAGTCTTCTGGTCGTTGCTAGCGTCAGGCGGTAAGGCAGGGGGTGACACTCAATTTCCGCTCCGGGGCGCCACAAGGGCGTTGCACCATGGAATGACGTCACAATCTGCGCGCGCAGGTGGTCGCAGCGGTAAAGTTTAGCGCCGCCGCACAATGTCTAGTTAAGTTCCCGAGCGGCGCAAACATCGCTGCAACCGGGCGTTAGCGGCTTTGCGCCCCATTAGCGCCCTCTTAAGGCGCTAACGTAGGCGCAACCAACTGAATTTTTAAGAGTTTTAAAAAATAGAAAAATAACATTTTATCACTCATTTATACATTAAAAACCCTGTCCAATAAGGTAAGTTTATTTTTAGCCTCATTAAAACATATTAAAAACATTTCAAAAAATTAAATTTTTGTTTAAAATATTTAATTAAATGGCATTTTAATTAATTTTAAATATGTATTTTTTTAAATTTATTTCATGTGTTTGTGTATTTTTTAAGTGATCCCAATTCATACTTAGGGGAGTTCTGTACATACGGAACGCCCATAAGTATGAATGGGAATTCCCTTTTATTGGTTGGGCCGGCCCATGTGATCCCAGGGGCGCTTGCGAACCTGCGCGGGTAGCTGGAGAGGCCCAGGATCGCAAGCCTCCGTATCTCCCGGACCACCAGGTAAATGCGTAGATATTTTACAGGTCGGAGGCATCCGCCCGCGGGAAGCCTCCAATCGCAAATTTTGGGCCATTGAAGAACAAAATTTTGCATATTGTAGCACAAAACATTTAAATTATGCAACCTTTGCCCTTTTTTAAGCTATCAATGAAGGGACATGAAGACCTGGATGTTGAACAATATTCCCTACCCTTGCAGTATACGCTTGAGAAATAATGAACAGATTTGCAGCATGTGAGATGAAGCCCTGCATTCTGTGTGGGCCAAATCCAAGGCCATAATCTGTAGTGAATCGCTGCACCAGCCACCCAATGTGAATTTCACTTCTTGGAGCTCATTTTATTAGTGATGTTAACATACTAAAAATATTAATTTGTTATTTAAAAAGAAAGGGTGCTTCATAAGTCAAGCCTTGAACACGTATTTGATATTTCTTGGTCCTGTAGCAGCAAAAAATTCTAAGTGCTACCAACTGAATGTCCATTCTTTGTTTCTTTCTTGTGTATTACCAAAGTAAGCAGCTGTGAGTGCAATGCCCTTGGAAATATAA
The DNA here is from genome assembly GCA_030390025.1 of Squalus acanthias. Lineage (NCBI taxonomy): Eukaryota > Metazoa > Chordata > Chondrichthyes > Squaliformes > Squalidae > Squalus > Squalus acanthias. The sequence goes on from JASTWF010000671.1 coordinate 50,314, forward strand.
TGCCATTTATGCTTCTGGCAGCTCTTGAGAAATCTCTTAAAGGCCACAAGGAAGATGTATAGTCTGAGCAAAAACTATTTGTTGAAACAATTCACTGTTGTGAAAAGTTGGGTCAGGGAGCCTTTTTAGCTGAATTCTAAATTTCAGGACATCAATGGTGGCTAGTGCTTCTGTAATAGGAAGGCCATGTTATTCCTAATGGCTGTGGCATTGCTGACTAATGATAAAATAATAATAGCTGAAATAACCTGAAAAACTCCAGCATGCAGCAGGTCGTGTTAGCAGTCTAGTTTTTCATGGAACCGACAGAAATATATTTCTCATCACTCATCATGCAAGTAACAAACAGAAAAAATATGAGGGAGGGCAATTGAAGTTATATGTGCTTTTAATTTAATGTGCTTCTTCCACAGCAGGAGCAGACAACTTTCAGTTGTGCCTTCAAATGGAAGTTTTGTTTACGTATCAAAAGAATTAACATCCAAAACAGATAGGGGGAGAAATTGGTCCCTGTCGCGCAAACTTTTTGGGCAGAAAATTGGAGTTGGGGTGGGGCGGGGGGGACCAAGTTCTGGGCGCAATCTCTCATGTCCAATCTCCCTGAAAAATGCCAGGTAGACTTGGACTTACATAAGAACATAAGAAATAGGAGCAGGAGTAGGCCATTCGGCCCCTCGAGCCTGCTCCACCATTTAATGAGATCATGGCTGATCCTATTTTGGCCTCAACTCCACTTTCCTGCCCGCTCCCCATAACCCTTGACTCCCCTGTTGCTCAAAAATCTGTCTATCTCCGCCTTGAATTTATTCAATGACTCAGCTTCCACAGCTCTCTGGGGTAAAATATTCCAAAGATTCATGACCCTCTGAGAGAAGAAATTCCTCCTCATCTCCATCTTAAATGGGTGACCCCTTATTCTGAGACTATGCCCCTCATTCTAGATTCCCTGACGAGGGGAAACATCCTCTCAGCATCTACGATAGCAAAATACTGCGGATGCTGGAAATCTGAAATAACAACAGAAACCGCTGGAAAAACTCAGCAGGCCAGGCAGCATCCGTGGAGAGAGAAAGAGAGTTAACGTTTCAGGTCGATGACCTTTCATCAGAACTGTGAAGAGCCGGAAATCAAATAGATTTAAGGCCAGAGTAAAGCTGGGAAAAGGGGGAGGGGATAAAAGAACAAAGGGGGAGATGAAGAGACATTAAGAGACATTAAGAGATATGCAAGGCTAGAGGTGGTGTAAATGTGACAGATTAAGGCTGAAAGAAGTGTGAAATCCACTGGCAGAGCAGCTGTCCTTCTTTCTGCCAGTGGATTTCACACTTCTTTCAGCCTTAATCTGTCACATTTACACCACCTCTAGCCTTGCATATCTCTTAATGTCTCTTAATGTCTCTTCATCTCCCCCTTTGTTCTTTTATCCCCTCCCCCTTTTCCCAGTTTTACTCTGGCCTTAAATCTATTTGATTTCCGGCTCTTCACAGTTCTGATGAAAGGTCATCGACCTGAAACGTTAACTCTCTTTCTCTCTCCACGGATGCTGCCTGGCCTGCTGAGTTTTTCCAGCGTTTTCTGTTGTTCTCTCAGCATCTACCCTGTCCAACCCCCTCAGAATCTTACATGTTTCAATAAGATCACCCCTCATTCTTCTAAACTCCAATGAGTTTAGACCGAACCTGCTCAACCTTTCCTCATAAGACAACCCTACCATCCCAGGAATCAACCTAATGAACCTTCTCTGAACTGCCTCCAATGCAAGTATATCCCTCCTTAAATAAGGGGACCAAAACTGTACGCAGTACTCTAGGTGTGGTCTCACCAGCGCCCTATACAGTTGGAGCAAGACTTCCCTACTTTTATACTCTATCCCCCTTGAAATAAAGGCCAACATTCCATTTGCTTTCCTAATTACTTGCTGCACCTGCATGTTAATTTTTTGTGTTTCATGTACGAGGACACCCAAATCCCTCTGTACCACCGCATTCTGTAGTCTTTCTCCATTTAAATAATATTTTTCTTTTCTATTCTTCCTACCAAAGTGGATAACTTCACATTTTCCCACATTATACTCCATCTGCCAAATTCTTGTCGACTCACTTAACTTATCTATATCCCTTTGCAGACTCATTGGACGTGATCTTGCCAGCCCTGGGGAGGTGGGTATGGAGGCGGGACTGCCGGAAAAATGGCAGAATTTGGGGGCGGGTGCCCAGTCCGCCTCCGTGCCATCTTGCCAGGAGGCGGGTAGCCGACCCACGCCGGGTCCTGTCTCCTTGGAGACGGGAAGGGGATTACAGCCACTTTACTGCCTGTTAACAGGTAGTTAACAGGCAGATAAGAGAATTATCCCTATTTTACCCACAGAAGTGCGGATTTCCCAAAGGCTGCGAGCCCTGCCAGGGTCACCGAGGCGAGCAGTGGGTCTGCGGGGGTCGGAGGGGTGCGAAAGTGCGTTGTGAAGGTAAGTGATGGGTGCAAGTGTGGAGAGGTGAGTATGTGAGGTAAGTGGAAAGTGTTAGAAAATATTTACTTACCTTTGTTTCTTCCTGCAGGCTTCAAGAGTTGGGTATGCGGAGAGTCTCGCACCTCCGCGGCAGAGATGACAGATGGCTGCTGCATTCTCCAATGCAACAACCATTTAATTTCTGCAAAAGAAAGAGGTTTGATGAGGTGTTGAATTCAAGGACTCATCAAACTACAGAGAATGTCAGTGTTTGACAGCTTCACAGAGCTGTCAAACAATGACAATTCGTCTGTCAAAAATTTTTGACAGATGAAATGTCATACGCTGACGTTCTCTGTAACCAGCTTTCCCTTAATTGGCCTGCTAAGCCCGTTGGGCGGGCTTAGCAAGGTCAATCAAGGGAAAATAGCGTGGGTTGGCCACAAATCGATGGAGGCGGGACATCGACCCGACAAGCAGCAGTCCCGCCTCCAACGTGCCCCCATTGGCAAAATCGCCCCCCTTATGTCCTCCTCACAACTTGCTTTCCCACCTATCTTTGTATCGTCCGCAAATTTGGCTACAATACACTCGCTTATTTCATGCAAGTCATTAATATAGATTGAAAATAGTTGAGGCCCCAGCACTGATCCCTGTGGCACCCCACTAGTTATAGATTGTCATCCTGAAAATGACCCATTTATCCCGACTCTCTGTTTTCTGTTAGTTAGCCAATCCTCTATCCAATCTAATATATTACCCCCAACACCATGAGCTCTTATCTTATGTAGTAACCTTTTATGTGGCACCTTGTCGAATGCCTTTTGGAAATCCAAATACACTACATCTACTGGTTCCCCTTTATCCACCCTGCTCGTTACCTCCTCAAAGAACTCTAATAGATTTGTCAAACATGATTTCTTTCATAAAACCATGTTGACTTTGTTTGATTGTATTATGATTTTCTAAATGCCCTGCTATTACTTCCTTAATAATAGATTCGAGCATTTTGCCAATGACAGATGTTAGACTAACTGGCCTATAGTTTCCTGCTTTCTGTCTCCCTCCTTTTTTGAATAAGGGTGTTACATTTGCGATTTTCCAATCCGCAGGGCCTTTTCCAGAGTTAAGGGAATTTTGGAAGATTACAACCAATGCATCCACTATCTCTGTAGCCACTTCTTTTAAGACCCTAGGATGCAGGCCACCAAGTCCAGGGACTTATCCACCTTTAATCCCATAAGTTTGCCTAGCACTTTTTCTCTAGTGATAGTGATTGTTTTAAGTTCCTCCCTCCCTTTTGACCCTTGATTTTCTACTATTACTGGGATGTTTTTAGTATCCGCTACTGTGAAGACAGATACAAAGGCCGCGATTTTTTCAATGGAGGCGGGTTGAGTGCGGGTCAGGTGGTTTCCAGCTTCCAGTCCCGCCCCCAACTGCATCCGGCCCACAGATGTGATTTTACATTGATTGACCTTGCTAAGCCCGCCCTGTGGGCTTGCGGGCCAATTAAGAGGAAGCCGGTCAGATGACATCATTTTATGATGTGTCATCTGCCAGTTTTCTTGAAGGGACCACGCACAATTTTTTTTGACGGCTGATTTCTCAGTGTTTGACAGCATTGAGGTGCTGCAAACACTGACAATCACTATACAAAGGTGAGCTCTTGCACCCAGGCTCTCCAGTGACTCCCTCCATAGGCTGGAATAGATTGTAGCTGCAAGTGAGGTGACAGAAGCGATCTGCAGCTGTCATCAATCCAGAAACATTACAGCAGACTCACAACACACCACACTTACCTGGCGTGGTGTCCGGACGTTGGGAAACCCGAGGCTAAGTGGCAAAATTTAAAAATAGCCTGTCAACTACTAGCAAGTACCTGTTAATAGGTAGGTAATTGGCTTTAATCATCATCCCGCCACTAGGTGTCGGGTCCATGTGCAAATTGGGGACCCGACACTTAGGAAAATTGTTTGGAGGCGTGTTGACGGCAGGATCGCAACCCGTCGTCAATCAAAACGATTTTACCCTTTGACCCGCCTCCAAACCCGCCCCCTGAGCGCCGGCAAAATCCAGCCCAAAATATTTGTTCAATGTCTCTGCCATTTCCTTGTTTCCCATTGTTATTTCCCCAGTCTCGTCCTCTAAGGGACCAACATTTATTTTAGCTACTCTCTTCCTTTTTATATACTTGTAGAAGCTCTTACTGTCAGTTTTTATATTTCTTGCTAGTTTACTCTCATAAGCTATTTTCTCCAAGTGTCTAGGGCACCCACCTGAAAAAGGCACTTCATAGAATCATAGAATGGTTACAGCACAGAAGGAGGCCATTTGACCCGTCGAGCCCATGCCAGCTCTCTGCAAGAGCACTTCAACTATTCTCACTCCCCCGCCCTTTCCCCGTAGCCCTGCAATTTTTTTTCCTTCAGGTACTTATCCAATTCCCTTTTGAAAGCCACGATTGAGTCTGCCTCCACCACACTTTCAGGCAGTGCATTCCAGATCATAACCACTCACTGTGTAAAAAGGTTTTTCCTCATGCCGCCTTTGGTTCTTATACCAATCTCCTTAAATCTGTCTCCTTGGGTTCTCGACCCTTCTGCCAATGGGAATAGTATCTCTCTATCTACTCTGTTTAGACCCCCCATGATTTTGAGCACCTCTAGCAAATCTCCTCTCAACCTTCTCTGCTCCAAGGAGAACAACCCCAGCTTCTCTAGTCTATCCACGTAACTGAAGTCCCTCATCCCTGGAATCATTCTCGTAAATCTTTTCTGCACCCTCTCTAAGGCATTCACATCCTTCCTAAAGTGTGGTGCCCAGAATTGGACACAATACTCCAGTTGAGGCCGAACCAGTGTTTTATAAAGGTTCATCATAACTTCCTTGCTTTTGCACTCTAAGCCTCTATTTATGAAGCCCAGGATCCTGTATGCTTTTTTAACCACTTTCTCAACCTGCCCTGCTACCTTCAACAATTTGTGCACACATACCCCCAGGTCTCTCTGTTCCTGCACCCACTTTAGGATTGTACCCTTTAGTTTATATTGCCTCTCCTCGTTTGTCCTACCAAAATGTATCACTTCGCACTTTTCTGCGTTAAATTTCATCTGCCACGTGTCCGCCCATTTCACCACCCTGCCTATGTCTTCATGAAGTCTATCACTATCCCCTCACTGTTCATTATACTTCCAAGTTTTGTCACATCTGCAAATTTTGAAATTGTGCCCTGTACACCCAAGTCCAAGTCACTTGGCCGCTTGAATATGCTAATCATGGTCTTAATGCTTGTTTTAGGACCCCGCTGCCAAATTTGGCATAAACTGGATGGAGCATCCACGGCGTATGGTCTGCTCAGTTTTTGGGTTCTACAGCGGCCTAATCAGCAGTCCTTAAAGGGATCGTTGGTTGTGCCAATGAAAAGTTAAGCTTCCTGCGGGCGGATGCCTCCGATTGGAAGAAATCTACGCACTTACCTGCTGGCTCCGTAGGTCCCGAGACTTGCGATCCTGGACCTCTCCACTACGAAATGAGCAGAGGTCCAGGTATCCCAGGGGCGCATGCGGTTCGCAAGTGCCCCTGGGATCACGTGGGCTATGGGGAACCAATCAAAGAAGGGAATCCCTGTTCACACTTTTGGCAGGTCTCTCCGCATAGATCTGTCAAAAGTATGAATGGGGATCACTTAAAAAACAGTTAAACATTAAATAAACTTTTTTTAAATTATGTATTTAAAATTAGTTAAAATTATACTTTATTAAATATTTAAAACAAAAATTTAATTTTTTGAAAAAAGTATTAAAGTTTTTTAGGAGGCTAAAAATAAACTTACCTTTTTTAAAGTATTTTTAAATTATAAATGTGTGAAAAAAAAATTTTTTTTTTTAAACTCTTATGCTGGTAAAAGCCGGCCTTACTCATGCTTTTACCAGGCGTAAGATTTTAAGGTTTTCAGCGAGCGGAGGTTGTGCAGAAAGCGGAACTCTCCACCTGCAGAGGCCCTCCTCCTGAGCAGATGGATGATCTGTCAAGAGGATTTTAGTACACACCTCATACGCACCCGTGGGGGGTCACAAAATCCGGCCCAATGTTTTTTATGTGGAGCCAAGTGGAGCAGGAGTGTTCCTCCTGGCTCCACAACAATTTCTGCAGGGCACTGTCGGCCCGGGATGGCCCTGTTCCCATTCTGCCACCCTTCCCCTTCCCAGGACTTACCTGCACATTTTCCAGTGCTGCATCAGTACGACTGATTGCATTCGCAGCTCGCCAGTTTTATGTAACTAAACAGATGTTCCGAGATAGCTCACTGCTCACTGGTCTGGGAGGGTGGGCAATCAGCCAGCTCTGCAAAGGAGCCGGCCAGCAGTCAGAGCTTGGGATAGGGAGGCTACCCCAGTGGGGAGGGGTGGGGTGGGGGGGTTGCACATGGGCCAGCAGCAAGCTGTTATTACTCTCATTTACCACTGGTCAGTTTGTGACAGTGCTAACCATCCCTATGCAAGTTTATGATTAGTGATCTAAAGTCTAGTTCTCAGGATGTCAGCCAGCTACAAGCTTACAGCAACTTCAGTTGCACATATTGATAAACCCTCAGCTTCTCAGTAAACTTGTCTGCTAAAGCAAGGTGCAGATCAGCCATGATCTAATTGAATGGCAGAACAGGCTTGATGGGCTGAATGGCCTCTTCTTGTTCCTATGTTCCTAAGACATCTTACTCTAAATAAGTTGCAGAGGCTGAGAACCAATAAATGCCCTGGATGGATGAACTATACAACAAACTTAGAGAGAAATGGGAGACCATTTGTGAAACACTGACAATTACTTTGAGGGAGTCGATGAACACTGAGAATGTTCTGACAAACCGAAAGCTGGTTAATGTAGTTCCTAGGTTCAAAAAGGACAACAGAGGGACAGAGGGAAGACGGAGGGAATTTGTGGGGAGCCAGCAGCGCACATTCAGAAAATCAGCCCACTTATGCCCAAATTTTGTTTCACAGATATTGAACTCAGTCCTGGCCTGCCCTCTCCTTCCCCTTAAGATGACAGCTTTGTCTGGGGAGTGCAAAGGCTTCACCCCCAGAAGGCCATTCTGGAAACTTGGGCACAAGGCTGAGACTTAACATATGCTGGGTCCTGGCCTAGTTTCCGACAGTTCCACAGACTGCCAGAACGAATGCAAATTTTTAGAGCCAGAATTATTTTTGTGCAGAAGTACTAGGGTAAATTTTATGAATTCAGGCTTGCAGTCCAGTGCTTCGCCTGCCGGAGGTGCATACTGGGAATTTGGGTTCACAGGCCAGCAGATCCCACAGAATTTTCCGTTGGCTAAAATGAAAGGACAGACATTCCTGCAGGGTCCACTAACTTGCACACTAGAATACTTAATGTGCACTCCCAGCTGGTGAAGCTGCAAACCAGGAGCATGAATTTGTAAAATTTACCCTACTATGTCAGCAAGAGAGGATTTATGGTATCATCTGATATAAATGTGAGTCACATTCTTGAAAAATTAGGCCCAGAAATTGGGCTACTTACCGCCACCCATTTGCGCCGCAATCCTGGAAAATAATGGCGGCTGCCACTCTAACAGCCGCCTCTGGCACGGGACTTGACGACCGCCATTTTGATGAGGCCCATAGCGCTGCCAGTATCAGCGCTGGCCCTGGACGTGCAAATATGGAGAGCGTGACATCAGTCGGCGTGCAACACCGACTTAACGTCACACTCTGGGAACTTGGGCCTTTGCGCTGAGTTTAGTGCTGGGTCCTCAGCTCGCTCTGAAAAGCAAGGGTGCAGCAGAGTGACAGAGACACTGTCAACACTTCTTAAAGGGACACACACATCTTTCAGGTAAGTTTGCTTTTAAGATTTTAGAATATTTTTTTATATTTTCTTGAAGTAGTGGCTTGGTGCAATAGATGTTAAAAGTTTTTAAAGTGTGCAGGGAGTGCTGCTGGATGCTTGCCAGGCCTCGGATGGTAAAGGAAGGCCTCTGAGAAGACAGAAAATGCTGGAAATACTCAGCAGGTCAGGCAGCATCTTTGGAGAGAGAAACAGAGTTCATGTCTCAGGTCGAGATGCTGCCTGACTTGCTGAGTATTTCCAGCATTTTCTGCTTTTATTTCAGATTTCCAGCATCCACTCGCAGAGGGAAGAGGAAGACACAGAAGAGGAAGACGTAGAAGAGGAAGAAGCAGAAGAGGGGGAAGCAGAAGAGGAGGAAACAGAAGGAAGTATGCAACCCAGACAGCCCCTTTCTGGCCGGTATCTGGGATGGAATCATCCGCCTGCGGTACCAGTGACCACAACCCCAATTCCCCTTTCCACATTTGTCCCACACCTTACCTTCCCTCTGTTACTGACCATCACAGTGTCCTCTTGGCCACAATGCTCAAATAAAAGCCACCACAAAGCAAACTTTCCAATCCAACTTTATACATCTATCCATCCAATATGACATCAAGAAATCAACTCATCACCCTTATACATTCTCTCAGTGATTGTCTTGTGTGTGCCTTTGCCTATCCTACTGATGTCATGCAGTGCTACCCCAGTGGCTGCAGCATGGCTGGTGGAAGGCTGTTGACTTTCAGTTGGGATCACTGCAAATGGCCTTGCTGGTCGGCCTTGAGGAGCTGGTGGCTGGGAGTGTGAAAATGAGTAATGGTGGTTTCTTCTTCTTCTTCATGCTCCTCTCCCTCTTCTTGGTCACCCACTGGCTGGACAGGTTGCATTTCTTGGGTGTGTGAAATGAGGAAGACACAAGGGTGGAGTTGTGATGAGGGGAGGGCAGGAAAACAAGAGGTGCATGTGAGAAGGAGGATAACATATGAGGATACCAGCATCTTGTATCCTTTCTGCCCCGCCACTGGCCAAGGGCTCAGCCATGCCCCTGCCTAGAATAGCCTGCACTGTCTCCTCCAAGGGTGTGAGGTGAAGCTAGGAATGAAAGGTGTGCCTGTGTTTGGTACAGATTGTTGGTAGGTGAGTGATTGGGGGAGGGGGATGGGGGCAGTCATGCATTGAGCAGTGTGTGAGGCTAGTAGTGCAGTTGGTAGGAGACGGCTTTTGAAGATGCATTCACTGACCTTGAACACTGGTCTGAGGTCATGAAGCTTCTTTGGGCACTGGAGCCAGGTGGTGGGGGCGACACAGCTGGCAGTGACGGCCTCGGTGATTTGGTCCCACATTGTTCTTTCTGAGGGGCATCCTGGCCCCTGTAGGTAGAGGACCTCTCTTGCAGTGTTCACCCCCTGCACAAAGCTGGAGTGCTGCGAGACCCTGGGTACCCCTTTCCTGGCTTGTTGAGCTATTTGTGTTAGTGCTGAAGCACTTTTCCCATTTAAGGAACCGCACTGCTTTCTAAAATGTCAGCCTTGCTTTAAGAGAAGGCTGTTCTTGCTGCAATGACGCTACGGCCACACTACATTGGGGCCTCCTGCTGGGACTACCGCCACGAAAACGGCCTTGCACAGTGAGTTTAGCACAGTGGTAATGTTAATTACCAAGCAGCACCAATTTACCAGTGCTGCCAGCACTCTAAATTTCAGCACCGCCAGGTTTCCAACAATCTTGAATTTCTAGGCCTTACTCTTTGCAGGAATGGATATTATGTTATTTTATAATGAAAATAAAGAACTAGAATTTATATAGCACAGCTGTCAGGACATTCCAAAGTGCTTCACATCGAAATTATTAGTTTTGAAGTTCAGTCACTGTTGTTTTTGTAGGGAAACATGACAACCAATCTGTGCACAGCAAGGTCCAACAAATAGCAATGAGATGATTGACCAGTTAATCAGATTGTTTGGTGGTGTTGGTTCAGGGAGGAATGCTGGCCAGGTCACTGGGCAAACTGTGCTGTACTTTGTATAATGTTACTAGAACAAGAAAAGGTAGCCTCAATTTAATGTCTCGTCTGAAAGATAAATCCTTAACGCTCATTGCATTTTGTCATATGCATCTCTCTTTTGTACTGTCCTTTTGCTGACTAAAAGTAAACGACCAAGAAAAATCCTATAATAAACTAAGCGTGCAAAGACTTTTATTTGAATCAAATTGTAGATTAAAGGGAACTATGGTAGTCAAATCCCTTCAATTGTATCTACAGGATTTAATTTCTTTGACAACATATGTCTTATTAGTGCTACTCAATGCAAACAGAGCCTAGTTTACAGAATTCCCAAAGAAAGGTTATTTCTTTAGTCGTTGTTAATGTTATAACAACCTATTTTGTTAAATTGGCAAACTGCCTAGGATTACATGGATGCGCTATGCACAGAGCAGCTGCTGTGGTGTGATCTTCTATGTTGTTTATCATGCAGTATGCAGTCAATGGGGTTTAACAGTGATGCTGGTTCTGTTCCTGTCTCTATGTGGCTACCTTTTGCTCGAGAACAGTTCTTTTATTTTTGATTTCTAAGCCACAGTTACAATACTGTACAGCAGTCATTGAGACTGTATCATTTATTCATGTTCTCAAGCAGACTGCTGCGAGGCCAGAAGATAATAGCAACCTCATTTATTCCAGGCTTTGAATGATCATATTTAATTCCCAGTGACAGCTGTCTCTGCAATATTAGCATTGCAAATCAGCATTAGTAATAGCTTAACACTGAACATGACTCAATTATGTTCAATCCCATGTGAGACAACCATGATAGGCTCTGCCTAGTATCTACGGAGATCTCGCTGTAAACTGTAATCCTTTAAAATAATCAAAATTAAATCATCTGCCTTTATTCTGGCACTTTCCTTGAAATGAGCTAAAATCTTTGTACAAATAACCCCAGATTACAGTAACATGCATTAACACTAACCTTTAGAACTTTATGTTGGTGTTTGTCTTAAAGGAGACTTGAGTTGAGGCTTAAATCACCAACTGTATTTTGCAGCTTACAGAACTTCATGCATTTATTAAAGAAGATCTATTAATGAGGTTTGGAAAAACTATACTTTTCCTTTGTCATGTCCTGTTGAACTATTTGAGTTTTGTCATTATGGCACTGTGATTTTTTTAAAAGTTGTTACTATTGCAGTGATTTCATTGATAGCCTTGACTCAAAACATGGAGAGCCACAAAGGACACTGATTGATTTTGTATTAATGAAACTGACCTGACGTTGACATATAGATTACTGGGAAAGGAAGATTGCAGTTTTATATTCATCATCATGAATGTTCTGTAGACCACCGATTCTCCTGTTTGTTAAAATGTTAATTTTGACTTACAGCTATTGATTTATCTAGGAAACAAAACTACTTTCATTACCAGAGCTGTCATTCTGAAGTATATGAGGATATTTTACTGCTTGTACATGATTAAAAACACACAAAATATCATTAAACTATCAATTAGTAATTATAGGGATGACTGTATTTAAATTAATATCCAAATAGCATTTCTGCAGCAAAGAGAGATGTCAACTATTTAAAACGGAAGTATATTTTGCGATGTGCGACCTTCATGTTGTAAAACAGTGATTACTTTGTATGAAGATATTTAAAGAGGGAATCACAATGAAACTTTTTTAATTATTCGTTCCTGGGATGTTGCCCATCCCTAATTGCTCTTGAGAAGGTGGTGGTGAGCCACCTTCTTGAACCGCAGCAGTCCGTGTGGTGAAGGTACTCTCACAGTGCTGTTAGGGAGGGAGTTGCAGGATTTTGACCCAACGACGATGAAGGAACGGCGATATATTTCCAAGTCAGGATGGTGTGTGACTTGGAGGGGAACTTGCAGGTGGTGGTGTTCCCATGCACCTGCTGCCCTTGTCCTTCTAGGAGGTAGAGGTCATGAGTTTGGGAGGTGCTGTCAAAGAAGCCTTGGCAAGTTGCTGCAGTGCATCTTGTAGATGGTACACACTGCAGCCACGGTACGCCAGTGGTGGAGGGAATGAATGTTGAAGGTGGTGGATGGGGTGCCAATCAAGCAGGCTGCTTTGTCCTGGAGGGTGTCGAGCTTCTTGAGTGTTGTTGCAGCTGCACTCATCCAGACAAGTGGAGAATATTCCATCACACTCTTTACTTGCACCTTGTAGATGGTGGAAAGGCTTTGGGGAGTGAGGAGGTGAGACATTCACTGCAGAATACCCAGCCTCTGACCTGCTCTTGTAGCCACAGTATTTATGTGGCTGGTCCAGTTAAGTTTCTGGTCAATGGTGACCCCCAGGATGTTGATTTTGGGGGATTCGGCGATGGTAATGCCATTGAATGTCAAGGGGCGGTGGTTAAACACTCTCTTCTTGGAGATAGTCATTGCCTGGCACTTGTGTGGCACAAATGTTGCTTGCCACTTATCAGCCTAAGCCGGAATGTCATCCAGGTCTTGCTGCATGCAGGCATGGACTGCTTCATTATCTGAGGAGTTGTGAATGGAACTGAACACTGAAATCATCAGCGAACATCCCCATTTCTAATCTTATGCTGGAGGGAAGGTCATTGATGAAGCAGCTGAAGATGGCTGGGCCGAGGACACTGCCCTGAGGAACTCCTGCAGCGATGTCCTGGGGCTGAGATGATTGACCTTCAACCACCACAATCATCTTCCTTTGTGTTAGGTATGACTCCAGCCAGTGGAAAGTTTTCCCCCCAATTCCCATTGACTTCAGTTTTACTAGGGCTCCTTGATGCCACACTCGGTCAAATGCTGCCTTGATATCATAGGCAGTCACTCTCACCTCACCTCTGGAATTCAGCTCCCTTGTGCATGTTTGAACCAAGGCTGTAATGAGGTCTGGAGCCGAGTGGTGCTGGTGGAACCCAAACTGATCATCGGTGAGCAGGTTATTGGTGAGTAAGTGCCGCTTGATAGCACTGTCGGTGACATCTTCCATCACTTTGCTGATGATTGAGAGTAATGAGCGGTAATTGGCCGGATTGGATTTGTCCTGTTTTTTGTGGACAGGACATACCTGGGCAGTTTTCCACATTGTCGGATAGATGCCAGTGTTGTAGCTGTACTGGAACAGCTTGGCTAGAGGCGCGGCTAGTTCTGGAGCACAAGTCTTCAGCACAATAGCCGGGATGTTGTCGGGGCCCATAGCCTTTGCTGTATCCAGTGCGCTCAGCCGTTCCTTGATATCACGTGGAGTGAATCAAATTGGCTGAAGACTGGCTTCTGTGTTGGTGGGGACCTCAGGAGGCAGCCGAGATAGATCATCCACTCGGCACTTCTGGCTGAAGATGGTTGCAAATGCTTCAGCCTTGTCTTTTGCACTCGCCTGCTGGGCTACGCCATCATTGAGGATGGGGATGTTCATGGAGCCTCCTCCTCCCATCAGTTGTTTAATGGTCCACCACCATTCATGACTGGATATGGCAAGACTGCAGAGCTTTGATCTAATCCGTTGGTTGTGGGATCGCTTAGCTCTGTCTATAGCATGCTGCTTTCGTTGATAAGCATGCATGTAGTCCTGTGTTGCAGCTTCCCCAGGTTGGCACATTATTTTAGTTACGCCTGGTGCTGCTCCTGGCATGCTCTTCTACACACTTCATTGAACCAGGGTTGGTAGCCTGGCTTGATGTTAATGGTAGAGTGAGGGATATGCCGGGCCATGAGGTTACAGATTGTGGTGGAATACGATTCTGCTGCTGCTGATGGCCCACAGCGCCTCATGGATGCCCAGTTTTGAGCTGTTAGATCTGTTCTGAATCTATCCCACTTAGCACGGTAGAGCCACACAACATGATGGAGGGTGTCCTCAGTGTGAAAACAGGACTTCGTCTCCACAATGACTGTGCGTTGGTCACTGCTACCAATGCTGTCATGGACAGATGCATCTGCGACAGGTAGATTGGTGAGGACGAGGTCAAGTAGGTTTTTCTCTCGTGTTGGTTCTCTCACCACCTGCTGCAAGCCCAGTCTGGCAGCTATGTCCTTCAGGACTCGGCATGCTCAATCAGTAGTGGTGCTACCGAGCCACTCTTGGTGATGGACATTGAAGTCCCCCACCCAGAGTACGTTCTGTGCCCTTGCTACTCTCAGTGCTTCTTCCAAGTGGTGTTCAACATGGAGGAGTACTGATTCATCAGCTGAGGGAGGGCGGTAGGTGGTAATCAGCAGGAGGTTTCCTTGCCCATGTTTGACCTGATGCCAGGGCCACTCCCTCCTGACTGTATACCACTATGCCGCCACTTCTGGTGGGTCTGTCCTGCCGGTGGGACAGGACATACCCAGGGATGGTGATGGAGGAGTCTGGGACATTGGCAGAAAGGTATGATTCTGTGAGTATGACTATGTCAGGCTGTTGTTTGACTAGTCTGTGGGACAGCTTTCCCAATTTTGGCACAAGTCCCCAGATGTTAGTGAGGAGGACTTTGCAGGGTTGGTTGTGCCGTTGTCGGTGCCGAGGTCGATGCCAGGTGGTCCGTCCAGTTTTATTCTTACTATGATTTTCGTAGCGGTTTGATACAACTGATTGGCTTGCTGGGCCATTTCAGAGGGCAGTTAAGAGTCAACCACATTGCTGTGGGTCTGGAGTCACATATAGGCCAGACCAGATTTCCTTCCCTAAAGGACATTAGTGAACCAGATGGGTTTTTACGACAATCACGGTTTACTGACACTAGCTTTTTATTTCAGATTTATTTTATGAACTGAATTTAAATTCCATAGCTGTCATGGTGGGATTTGAACTCACGTCTCCGGATTATTAGTCCAGGCCTCGGGATTACTTGTCCAGCAACATAACCACAATGCTACCGTTCCTGGTAAACATCTTGCTTACATTGAGGCCCAGGGGAAAGTCATTACTATTACTGTAAGTGCTTTTCTTGGGGGAGTATTGGCCAAGGATCTGGGGTTTTCCCTTTCTCCTTGTGATTTGTGCTGTGGTGTATTTGCTGATCACTGGGAGAAACAGATCGGGGGAAAAATTCGGTTGCTTTGCGCCTCCCTGTTAGCGCCCTAAGAGGGCGCTAATGGGGCGCAAAGCAACTAGCACCCGGGCGCAGCGATGTTTGCGCCGCTCGCGAAATTGACCAGACATTTTGCGGCAGCGCTAAACACTACCGCAACGATCTCCTGCGCCCGCAGATCGTGACGTCAGTCGAGCGTGCAGATATTGAGTGGTGTCCCCTGCCTTTCCACCTGCCACTTGCAACGACAGGTAGAGGGGAACGTTTTGCAGTCGGGAAGGGACTGGGGGAGCGCTATTTAAAGGCAGCCGCTTCCTGCCTTTTTTTGTCGGCGACATTTTTGCACCACGCATTCTGAGAGAGAGAGAGAGAGACTTCTGGAGAGATTCAACACTGTGTGAAGGAGTTATGGGTACTGAGCAGCACTTTGCAGGTTCATTTTGATTTGACCTTCCTTGCATCGATTTAGAAGAGTTTGTGTGGGCTGCACTCTGAGCTCTTTCCCTGGGTCTCTCCATTGTTCTTTCCAGCAGATTTGATGTACAGGTCTCTCCAGGCCGAGATTCAAGGCTGCAATGAGCAGGGTGTGGATGGTGAGCAAGATCAACCCTCCCCTTTAAGAACTGGCTGGCGCCATTGTGTGTGTGTTCCATTGCTGCTGACATCATATGAGCTTCGTCAGCGCTCTGAGGTAGCGCCTCGCTCCTCGGCGTTAGCACCTTAAGAGAGGTGTGTAGCACCTGATTTAATGCTCCAATCACCTCCAGGGGTGATAGAAGCCAAGTTTGCAGTCGGAGGCGATAGTTAGCGCCAGGCGCTAAACTTTGCGCCCGGCCGATAATTGTGCCCCAAACGGGGCGATACCGAATTTCTCCCCCATAGTTTACTGTCTCTTTTGAACCAAATCACAGGATGTACATATGAATTCCTCTGACTGAATTGGCCCGCTATCAGTGTACAGAAGCTCTTAAACTCCCTGCATCCTTCTTACAATGCAGCTGAGATCAGGAGTTGGCATGTGGGGAGTTTGATTTTAAAGAAATCCCACCTCTCTATAGAACAGCAAATTGAAGCATCAACAAAATGCTCCATTACACAATTAACTCTTTGTAATTTTGTATAATGTGACACCTGATAATTCCTTATCATAGAATGGAAGGGATGTCAATGATTACACTTGGAAAATATCTTCGAAGTAAGCCACATTCATTTAAATGAAACCTAAAATCATGCTGAGATGATTTAAGATAAATCATTTTATTGAGTACAGATTTATCTTTATTTATATATTTTAGTCTATTTATAAATCCGCAATGATTATTTTCAATTTTTTGACTCTCTGTGCGCACGCGCACCCATTAGTTTCCGCGCATGCCCACTCGATCCGGTCAAGCATGCGCAGTACCCAACGGTGCGGCGGCCTCCACCATAATTCACTACGCTCAGCTCCGTGCGGAGAAGGTCAGGGGATTGGGTTGGTGGTGGCGGGGGGTGGGGGGGAGAGACGGTATCAGATGGGGAGAGACAGAGGAGATTGGAGGGGGAGAGAGGGGAAATAAGAGGGGGAGAGAGAGGAGATCGGAGGGGGAGAGAGGGGAGATCAGAGGGGGAGAGAGGAGATCGGAGGGGGAGAGAGAGGAGATCAGAGGGGGAGAGAGAGAGTGGAGATCGGAGGGGGAGAGAGGAGATCGGAGGGGGAGAGAGGGGAGATCAGAGGGGGAGAGAGAGAGAGGAGATCGGAGGGGGTGAGAGAGGAGATCGGAGGGGGAGAGAGGGGAGATCAGAGGGGGAGAGAGGGGAGATCGGAGGGGGAGAGAGGGGAGATCGGAGGGGGAGAGAGGAGATCGGAGGGAGAGAGAGAGGAGATCGGAGGGGGAGAGAGAGGAGATCGGAGGGGGAGAGAGGGGAGATCAGAGGGGGAGAGAGAGGAGATCAGAGGGGGAGAGAGGGGAGATCGGAGGGGGAGAGAGGAGATCGGAGGGGGAGAGAGAGGAGATCGGAGGGGGGAGAGAGAGAGGAGATCGGAGGGGGAGAGAGGGGAGATCGGAGGGGGAGAGAGGAGATCGGAGGGAGAGAGAGAGGAGATCGTAGGGGGGAGAGAGAGGAGATCGGAGGGGGAGAGAGGAGATCGGAGGGAGAGAGAGAGGAGATCGGAGGGAGAGAGAGAGGAGATCGGAGGGGGAGAGAGGAGATCGGAGGGAGAGAGAGAGGAGATCGGAGGGGGAGAGAGGGGAGATCGGAGGGGGAGAGAGGGGAGATCAGAGGGGGAGAGAGAGGAGAGAGGAGGGAGAGAGAGGGAAGATCGGAGGGGGAGAGAGGGAGATCGGAGGGGGAGAGAGGAGATCAGAGGGGGAGAGAGAGGAGATCGGAGGGAGAGAGAGGGGAGATCGGAGGGGGAGAGAGGAGATCGGAGGGGGAGAGAGGAGATCGGAGGGGGAGAGAGGAGATCGGAGGGGGAGAGAGGAGATCGGAGGGGGAGAGAGGAGATCGGAGGGGGAGAGAGGAGATCGGAGGGGGAAGAGAGGAGATCGGAGGGGGAGAGAGAGGGGAGATCGGAGGGGGAGAGAGAGGAGATCGGAGGGGGAGAGAGAGGAGATCAGAGAGGGGGAGAGAGGAGATCGGAGGGGGAGAGAGAGGAGATCGGAGGGGGAGAGAGAGGAGATCAGAGGGGAGAGAGGGGAGATCAGAGGGGGAGAGAGAGAGGAGATCAGAGAGGAGAGAGGGGAGATCAGAGGGGGGGAGAGGGGAGATCGGAGAGGTAGAGAGGGGAGATCGGAGGGGGAGAGAGGGGAGATCAGAGGGGGAGAGAGGAGAGATCGGAGGGGGAGAGAGGAGATCGGAGGGGGGAGAGAGAGGAGATCGGAGGGGGGAGAGAGAGGAGATCGGAGGGGGAGAGAGGAGATCGGAGGGGAGAGAGAGGGGAGATCGGAGGGGGAGAGAGGAGATCAGAGGGGGAGAGAGGGGAGATCGGAGGGGGGAGAGGGGAGATCAGAGGGGGAGAGAGGGGAGATCGGAGGGGGAGAGAGGGGAGATCAGAGGGGGAGAGAGGGGAGATCGGAGGGGGAGAGAGGGGAGATCGGAGGGGGAGAGAGAGATCGGAGGGGGAGAGAGGGGAGATCGGAGGGGGAGAGAGGGGAGATCGGAGGGGGAGAGAGGAGATCGGAGGGGGAGAGAGGGGAGATCAGAGGGGGAGAGAGGGGAGATCGGAGGGGGAGAGAGGGGAGATCGGAGGGGGAGAGAGGAGATCGGAGGGAGAGAGAGAGGAGATCGGAGGGGGAGAGAGAGGAGATCGGAGGGGGAGAGAGGGGAGATCAGAGGGGGAGAGAGAGGAGATCAGAGAGGGAGAGAGGGGAGATCGGGGGGGAGAGAGGAGATCGGAGGGGGAGAGAGAGGAGATCGGAGGGGGGAGAGAGAGAGGAGATCGGAGGGGAGAGAGGGGAGATCGGAGGGGGAGAGAGGAGATCGGAGGGAGAGAGAGAGGAGATCGTAGGGGGGAGAGAGAGGAGATCGGAGGGGGAGAGCGGAGATCGGAGGGAGAGAGAGAGGAGATCGGAGGGAGAGAGAGAGGAGATCGGAGGGGGAGAGAGGAGATCGGAGGGAGAGAGAGAGGAGATCGGAGGGGGACAGAGGGGAGATCGGAGGGGAGAGAGGGGAGATCAGAGGGGGAGAGAGAGGAGAGAGGAGGGAGAGAGAGGGGAGATCGGAGGGGGAGAGAGGGGAGATCGGAGGGGGAGAGAGGAGATCAGAGGGGGAGAGAGAGGAGATCGGAGGGAGAGAGAGGGGAGATCGGAGGGGGAGAGAGGAGATCGGAGGGGGAGAGAGGAGATCGGAGGGGGAGAGAGGAGATCGGAGGGGGAGAGAGGAGATCGGAGGGGGGAGAGAGGAGATCGGAGGGGGAGAGAGGAGATCGGAGGGGGAAGAGAGGAGATCGGAGGGGGAGAGAGAGGGGAGATCGGAGGGGGAGAGAGAGGAGATCGGAGGGGGAGAGAGAGGAGATCAGAGAGGGGAAGAGAGGAGATCGGAGGGGGAGAGAGAGGAGTTCGGAGGGGGAGAGAGAGGAGATCAGAGGGGAGAGAGGGGAGATCCGAGGGGAGAGAGAGAGGAGATCAGAGAGGAGAGAGGGGAGATCAGAGGGGGGGAGAGAGAGGAGATCGGAGGGGGGGAGAGAGGAGATCGGAGGGGGGGAGAGAGGAGATCGGAAGGGGAGAGAGAGAGAGGAGATCGGAGGGGAGAGAGAGCAGATCGGAGGGGGAGAGAGGAGATCGGAGGGGGAGAGAGGGGAGATCGGAGGGGGGAGAGAGGAGATCGGAGGGGGAGAGAGGAGATCGGAGGGGGAGAGAGAGAGGAGATCGGAGGGGGAGAGAGGAGATCGGAGGGGGAGAGAGGAGATCGGAGGGGGAGAGAGGGGAGATCGGAGGGGGGAGAGAGGAGATCGGAGGGTGGAGAGAGGAGATCGGAGTGGGAGAGAGAGAGGTGATCGGAGGGGGAGAGAGAGGAGATCAGAGGGGGAGAGAGGGGAGATCGGAGGGGGAGAGAGGGGAGATCGGAGGGGGAGAGAGGGGAGATCGGAGGGAGAGAGAGGAGATCGGAGGGGGAGAGAGAGGAGATCGGAGGGAGAGAGAGGGAGATCGGAGGGGGAGAGAGGAGATCGGAGGGGGAGAGAGGAGATCGGAGGGGGAGAGAGGAGATCGGAGGGGGAGAGAGGAGATCGGAGGGGGAGAGAGGAGATCGGAGGGGGAAGGAGGAGATCGGAGGGGGAGAGAGAGGGGAGATCGGAGGGGGAGAGAGGGGAGATCGGAGGGGGAGAGAGGAGATCAGAGAGGGGGAGAGAGAGGAGATCGGAGGGAGAGAAAGGGGAGATCGGAGGGGGAGAGAGGAGATCGGAGGGAGAGAGAGAGGAGATCGTAGGGGGGAGAGAGAGGAGATCGGAGGGGGAGAGCGGAGATCGGAGGGAGAGAGAGAGGAGATCGGAGGGAGAGAGAGAGGAGATCGGAGGGGGAGAGAGGAGATCGGAGGGAGAGAGAGAGGAGATCGGAGGGGGAGAGAGGGGAGATCGGAGGGGGAGAGAGGGGAGATCAGAGGGGGAGAGAGAGGAGAGAGGAGGGAGAGAGAGGGGAGATCGGAGGGGGAGAGAGGGGAGATCGGAGGGGGAGAGAGGAGATCAGAGGGGGAGAGAGAGGAGATCGGAGGGAGAGAGAGGGGAGATCGGAGGGGGAGAGAGGAGATCGGAGGGGGAGAGAGGAGATCGGAGGGGGAGAGAGGAGATCGGAGGGGGAGAGAGGAGATCGGAGGGGGGAGAGAGGAGATCGGAGGGGGAGAGAGGAGATCGGAGGGGGAAGAGAGGAGATCGGAGGGGGAGAGAGAGGGGAGATCGGAGGGGGAGAGAGAGGAGATCGGAGGGGGAGAGAGAGGAGATCAGAGAGGGGAAGAGAGGAGATCGGAGGGGGAGAGAGAGGAGTTCGGAGGGGGAGAGAGAGGAGATCAGAGGGGAGAGAGGGGAGATCAGAGGGGGAGAGAGAGAGGAGATCAGAGAGGAGAGAGGGGAGATCAGAGGGGGGGAGAGAGAGGAGATCGGAGGGGGGGAGAGAGGAGATCGGAGGGGGGGAGAGAGGAGATCGGAAGGGGAGAGAGAGAGAGGAGATCGGAGGGGAGAGAGAGCAGATCGGAGGGGGAGAGAGGAGATCGGAGGGGGAGAGAGGGGAGATCGGAGGGGGGAGAGAGGAGATCGGAGGGGGAGAGAGGAGATCGGAGGGGGAGAGAGAGAGGAGATCGGAGGGGGAGAGAGGAGATCGGAGGGGGAGAGAGGAGATCGGAGGGGGAGAGAGGGGAGATCGGAGGGGGGAGAGAGGAGATCGGAGGGTGGAGAGAGGAGATCGGAGTGGGAGAGAGAGAGGTGATCGGAGGGGGAGAGAGAGGAGATCAGAGGGGGAGAGAGGGGAGATCGGAGGGGGAGAGAGGGGAGATCAGAGGGGGAGAGAGGGGAGATCGGAGGGAGAGAGAGGAGATCGGAGGGGGAGAGAGAGGAGATCGGAGGGAGAGAGAGGGGAGATCGGAGGGGGAGAGAGGAGATCGGAGGGGGAGAGAGGAGATCGGAGGGGGAGAGAGGAGATCGGAGGGGGAGAGAGGAGATCGGAGGGGGAGAGAGGAGATCGGAGGGGGGAGAGAGGAGATCGGAGGGGGAGAGAGAGGGGAGATCGGAGGGGGAGAGAGGGGAGATCGGAGGGGGAGAGAGGAGATCAGAGAGGGGGAGAGAGAGGAGATCGGAGGGAGAGAAAGGGGAGATCGGAGGGGGAGAGAGGAGATCGGAGGGGGAGAGAGGAGATCGGAGGGGGAGAGAGGAGATCGGAGGGGGAGAGAGGAGATCGGAGGGGGAGAGAGGAGATCGGAGGGGGAGAGAGGAGATCGGAGGGGGAGAGAGGAGATCGGAGGGGGGAGAGAGGAGATCGGAGGGGGAGAGAGAGGGAGATCGGAGGGGGAGAGAGAGGAGATCGGAGGGGGAGAGAGAGGAGATCAGAGGGGGAGAGAGGGGAGATCAGAGGGGGAGAGAGAGAGGAGATCAGAGAGGGGGAGAGAGGAGATCGGAGGGGGAGAGAGAGAGGAGATCGGAGGGGAGAGAGAGGAGATCGGAGGGGGAGAGAGAGGAGATCGGAGGGGGAGAGAGAGGAGATCGGAGGGGGGGAGAGAGGAGATCGGAGGGGGGGAGAGAGGAGATCGGAGGGGGAGAGAGAGAGAGGAGATCGGAGGGGGGGAGAGAGGAGATCGGAGGGGGAGAGAGAGAGAGGAGATCGGAGGGGGAGAGAGAGGAGATCGGAGGGGGAGAGAGAGCATATCGGAGGGGGAGAGAGGAGATCGGAGGGGGAGAGAGAGCATATCGGAGGGGGAGAGAGAGGAGATCGGAGGGGGGAGAGGGAAGATCGGAGGGGGAGAGAGAGGAGATCGGAGGGGGAGAGAGAGGAGATCGGAGGGGGAGAGAGAGGAGATCGGAGGGGGGAGAGGGGAGATCGGAGGGGGAGAGAGGGGAGATCGGAGGGGGAGAGAGGGGAGATCGGAGGGGGAGAGAGGGGAGATCAGAGGGGGAGAGAGGAGATCGGAGTGGGGGAGAGAGGAGATCGGAGGGGGAGAGAGAGAGAGTAGATCGGAGGGGGGGAGAGAGGAGATCGGAGGGGGAGAGAGAGAGTGGAGATCGGAGGGGGAGAGAGAGTGGAGATCGGAGGGGGAGAGAGAGGAGATCGGAGGGGGAGAGAGAGGAGATCGGAGGGGGAGAGAGAGGAGATCGGAGGGGGGAGAGGGGAGATCGGAGGGGGAGAGAGGGGAGATTGGAGGGGGAGAGAGGGGAGATCGGAGGGGGAGAGAGGGGAGATCAGAGGGGGGGGAGAGAGAGAGGAGATCGGAGGGGGAGAGAGAGGAGATCGGAGGGGAGTGAGAGAGAAGATTGATGGGGGAGAGAGAGTAGATCGATGGGGGAGAGAGAGTAGATCGGAGGGGAGAGAGAGGGAAGATCAGAGGGGGGAGAGAGAAAAGATCGGAGGGGGAGAGAGAGGAGATTGGAGAGGTGGACAGAGAGAAGAGATTGAAGGGGCGAGAGAAAGAAGAGATCGGAGGGGGAGAGAGAGAGGAAATCGGAGAGGTGGACAGAGAGAGGAGATCGATGGGGCGAGAGAAAGAAGAGATCGGAGGGCAAGAGATAGAGAGGAGATTGGAGGGGAGAGAGAAAGAAGAGATCGGAGGGGGAGACAGGGAGAAGATCGGAGGTATGAGAGAGAGAAGAGATCTAAAATTCCCTAGATTCAGGAAAGGTCCCAGTGGATTGGAAGGTAGCAAATGTAACCGCGCTATTTAAAAAAGGAGGGGGAGAGAAAACAGGGAACTACAGACCAGATAACCTGACATCAGAGTCATCGGGAAAATACTGGAATCCATTATTAAGGAAGTGGTAACAGGGCACTTAGAAAATCATAATATGATTAGGCTGAGTCAACATGGTTTTATGAAAGGGTAATCGTGTTTGACAAATTTATTCGAGTTTTTTGAGGATGCAACTAGCAGGGTAGATAAAGGGGAACCAGTGGATGTAGTATATTTGGATTTCCAAAAAGCATTCATAAGGTGCCACATAAAAGGTTGTTAAGCAAGATAAGGGCACATGGAGTTGGGGGTAAGGTATTCGCATGGATAAATGATTGGTTAACAGACAGAAAACAGCGAGTAGGGGTAAACATACTGAATGAAGAAAATCCTCCTCATCCCAGTCTGAAAAGGCCGACCCCTTATCCTGAGACTATGCCCCCTAGTTCTAGACTCTCCAGCCAGGGAAAACAATCTCTCATATTTATCCTGTCAATTCCCCTCAGAATCTTATATGTTTCAATGAGATCACCTTTCATTCTTCTAAACTCCAGAGAGTATAGGCCCAATCTACTCAACCTCTCCTCATCGGACAACCCTCTGATCCCAGGGATCAATCTAGTGAACCTTCGTTGCACCGCCTCTAAGGCAAGTCTCTCCTTCCTTAAATAAGGAGACCAAAACTGTGCACAGTACTCCAGGTATGGTCTCACCAGAGCCCTGTACAATTGTAGTAAGACTTCCTGACTCTTGTACTCCAACCCTCGAGCAATAAAGGCCAACATGCCATTTGCCTTCCTAATTGCTTGTTGTATCTGTATGCTAACTCTCTGTGTTTCTTGTACTAGGACACCTAAATCTCTCTGAACACCAACATTTAATAGTTTCTCACCATTTAAAAGATATTCTGTTTTTCTATTCTTCCTACCAAAGTGAATAACCTCATATTTCCCCACATTATACTCCATCTGCCACCTTATTGCCGACTCACTTAACCTGTCTATATCTCTTTCTAGGCTCTCTGCGTCCTCTTCACAGCTTACTTTCCCACCTAGCTCTGTATTGTCAGAAAACTTGGATACATTGCACTCGGTCCCTTCATCTAAGTCATTAATATAAATTGTAAATAGCTGAGGCCCAAGCACTGATCCTTGCGGCACCCCACTAGTTACAGTCTGCCAACTGGAAAATGATCCGTTTATCCCTACTCTCTGTTTTCTGTCCATTAACCAATCATCTATCCATGCTAATATATTACCCCCAACCCCATGAGCCCTTATCTTGCATAGCACCCTTTTATGTGGCACCTTATCAAATGCCTTTTGGAAATCCAAATATACTACATCTGTTGGTTCCCCTTTATCTACCCTGCTAGTTATAACCTCAAAAAACTCTAATAAATTTGTTAAACATGATTTCCCTTTCATAAAACCATGCTGACGTTGCCTAATCATATTGGCCTAGAAATTCCGTTCCCTACGGGTGGGTACGCGCTGTGTACTCACCCGTAGGGCCAACAGAAGTGCCGGTTTTACGCATACACTGCGCATGCGCTGGAAACCGGCACTTCCGTTCTCTGCAGAAAGGGCTTGACTGGACAAACGCCTGTGCCGGATAGGCAGCCCTTACATTAAAAACTTCCGTTTTTTTCCACACTGGCTTGAGTCCAGGTAAGTCGGGAACAGCTGCGCCTCGAAAAGCAGGCGCAAGGCCTGCTTTTAGCAGGCTAATAGTTTAATAAAGTAAGAAAAAAAAAAATTTCCACTGATTTATCATTTTAAATACTTTAAAGAAAGGTAAGTTTATTTTTAGCCCCGTTAAAAACTTTAATTATTTCTTTCAAAAATTTAAATTTTTGTTTAAAATAGTTAATTTATGTAATTTATAGTCATTTTAAAAATGTGATGTATTTTTAAAATTTATTTGAAGTTTTACTTATGTTTTGGGGCTCATCTCTATTCATAGATTTGACAGGTCTCCCTGTCAAATCTATGAATGGAGATTCCCTGCTCTGATTGGCTCCCCATGGCCCACGTGATCCCAGGGACGCTGCGAACTAGCTGCACCCCTGGGATACGCGTGCCCTGCACACCGGCAGATTGAAGAGGCACAGCAACGGAAGTGTGCACGTCCCGGGAGCCCTCTGGTCCAAGCGGAGATTTTTCCGAATCGCAGCCCTCCGCCCGTGGAAGGGCTGCGAACGGAATTTCTGGGCCATTATAATTTTCTAAGTGCCCTGTTACCACTTCCTTAATAATGGATTCCTGCATTTTCCCGACGACTGATGTTAGGCTATCTGGCCTGCAGTTCCCTGTTTTCTCTCTCCCTCCTTTCTTGAATAGCTGGGTTACATTTGCTACCTTCCAATCTGTTGCAACCAATGCATCCACTATCTCTGCAGCCACCTCTTTTAGAACCCCAGTATGTAAGCCATCAGGTCCAGGGGATTTGTTGGCTTTTAGTTCCATTAGTTTCTCAAGTACGTTTTCTCTACTGATATTAATTACTTTAAGTTCCACACTCTCATTAGCCCCTTGGTTCCCCACTATTTTTGGTATGCTTTTTGTGTCTTCTACTGTGAAGACAGATACAAAATATTTCTTTAAAGTCTCTGCCATTTCCTTATTCCCCATTCTAATTTCACCTATCTCAGCCTCCATGGGACCAATGCTTACTTTTGCTGCTCTCTTCCTTTTTACATACTTGTAAAAGCTCTTACGATCTGTTTTTATATTTTTATCAATATTTTGGTAATCCTTTGCTGGTTTCTAAAGCTCTCCCAATCCTCAGCCTTACTACTATTCTTTGCAATATTATAAGCCTCTTCTTTTAATTTAATACTATCCTTAACTTCTTTAGTTAGCCAAGGATGGATCACTTTTCCCGTGGAGGTTTTATTTGAGCTCTGGAGCGTACTGTCACAATTAAAGGATCATACTACATATTGCAAAGATCTTGATTACTCAGGCAGGCAGGATCAAATTACACATTCCAAACAAACTGTTGGGTGTGTCTTGTCCTCCAAGGGGATCAATCAGAAATAGAGTCACAGAGTCATAGAGTTATACAGCACAGAAAGAGGCCCTTCAGCCCATCGTGTCCGCACTGGCCATCAAACCCTGTCTATTCTAATCCCATTTTCCAGCACTTGGTCCGTAGCCTTGTATGCTATGGCGTTTCAAGTGCTCATCTAAATGCTTCTTGAATGTTGTGAGGGTTCTTGCCTCTACCACCCTTTCAGGCAGTGAGTTCCAGATTCCAACCACCCTCTGGGTGAAAATGTTTTTCCTCAAATCCCCTCTAAACCTCCTGCCCCTTACCTCGAAACGATGCCCCCTGGTTATTGACCCCTCTACTAAGGGGAAAAGTTCCTTTCTATCTACCCTATCCATGCCCCTCATAATTTTGTACACCTCAATCAAGTCCCCCCTCAGCCTTCTCTGCTCTAAGGAAAACAACCCCAGCCTGTCCAGTCTCTCTTCATAGCTGAAGCGCTGCAGCCCAGGTAACATCCTGGTGAATCTCCTCTGCACCCTCTCCAATGCAATCACATCCTTCCTGTAGTGTGGCGATCAGAACTGCACACAGTATTCCAGCTGTGGCCTAACTACCGTTTTGTACAGCTCCATCATAATCTCCCTGCTCTTATATTCTATGCCTCGGCTAATGAAGGCAAGTATCCCATATGCCTTTTTAACCACCTTATCTACCTGTCCTGCTGCCTTCAGGGATCTATGTATATGCACACCAAGGTCCCTCTGATCCTCTGTCCTTCCTAGGGTCCTACCATTCATTGTGTATTCCCTTGCCATCTTAGTCCTCCCAAAATGCATCACCTCACACTTTTCAGGGTTAAATTCCATTTGCCACTGTTCTGCCCATCTAACCAACCCGTCTATATCGTCCTGTAGCCTGAGGCTTCCCTCCTTGATATTTACCACTCCACCAATTTTCGTGTCATCTGTGAACTTACTGATCATACCTCCTACATTCATATCTAAATCATTAATGTACACTACAAACAGCAAAGGACCCAGCACTGATCCCTGCGGTACACCACTGGAAACAGGCTTCCAGTCACAAAAGCAACCTTCGACCATCACCCTCTGCCTCCTGCCACTAAGCCAATTTTGGATCCAATGTGCCAAATTGCCCTGGATCCCATGGGCTCTTACCTTCTTGACCAGTCTCCCATGCGGAACTTTGTTAAAAGCCTTACTGAAGTCCATGTAGACTACATCAACTGCACTACCCTCATCCACGCATCTAGTCACCCCCTCGAAAAATTCAATCAAATTGGTTAGACATGATCTCCCCCTAACAAAGCCATGCTGACTATCCTTGATTAATCCTTGCCTCTCCAAGTGGAGACTAATTCTGTCCCTCAGAATTTTTTCCAATAATTTCCCTACCACTGATGTTAGGCTCACTGGCCTGTAATTCCCTGGTTTATCCCTACTACCCTTCTTGAATAATGGTACTACGTTAGCTGTTCTCCAGTCCTCTGGCGCCTCCCCTGTGGCCAGAGAGGTTCTGAAAATTTGTGTCAGAGCCCCTGCAATCTCCTCCCTTGCCTCACACAGCAGCCTGGGATATATCTCATCTGGGCCTGGGGATTTATCCACTTTTAAGCCCACTAAAACCGCTAGTACCTCCTCCCTCTCAATACTAATTTGTTCAAGTATATCACAACCCCCCTGCCTGATTTTTATACCTACATCGTCCTTCTCCATAGTGAACACAGATGCAAAATATTCATTTAAAACCTCACCTACATCTTCTGGCTCTACACACAGATTGCCACTTTGGTTCCTTTTGGGCCCTATTCTTTTCTTGGTTATCCTCTTGCCCTTAATATACTTATAAAACACCTTGGGATTTTCCTTTATTTTGCCCGTCAGTGTTTTTTCATGCCCCCTCTTCGCTCTTCTAATTTCTTGTTTAAGTACCCGCCTGCACTTTCTATACTCCTCTAGGACTTCCACTGTTTTTAGTCCTTTGTATCTGCCAAAAGCCTCCCTTTTTTTCCTAATCCATTCTTGTATATCCCTTGACATCCAGGGTTCCCTGGGCTTGTTGGTCCCACCCTTGACCTTTACGGGAACATGTTGGCGTTGTACTCTCTTTATTTCCTTTCTGAAAGACTCCCACTGCTCTGATGTGGATTTTCCTACAAGTAGCTGATCCCAATCCACTTTGGCCAGATCCTGCCTTATCATATTAAAATCAACCTTCCCCCAATTTAGAACCTTTATTTCCGGTCAATCTTTGTCCTTTTCCATGACGACGTTAAATCTCACCGAATCTCACTGTTACCAGAATGCTCTCTTACTGACACTTCTACCACTTGCCTGGCTACATTCCCTAGAATTAGGTCCAGTACCGCCCCCTCTCTTGTAGGACTTTCTACATGCTGGCTCAAAAAGCTCTCCTGGATGCACTTTAAGAATTCTGCACACTCTAAGCCTTTCACACTCTGACTATCCCAGTTAATATTGGGGAAGTTGAAATCCCCTACTATTATTACCCTATTATTTCTACACTTCTCTGAGATTTGCCTACATATCTGTTCCACTATCTCCCCCTGACTCCCAGCAAAGTGCTTGCCCCCTTTTTGTTTTTAAGTTCTACCCATATGGCCTCATTAGAGGAACCTGCTAAGATATCATCCCTCCTTACAGCAGGACTCCTTGATTAATATTGCGACACCCCCTCCTCTTTTACACCCGCCTCTGTCTCGCCTGAAGATTCTATAATCTGGTCTTGCCCTTCAAGGAGACAAATCAGAACTTTGGTGTTACAAATAGTTACAGCCTTATAAATCATCACAGCATTCCTGCTCAATCAAGATTGCAATGTTACTTTTATTAACAGATGCTTTCATCATCAAGCTAAGAGTATCCTGGAACGTACAGTCTATGACTGAGCACTTTCTCTCAACTCCTTCCCAAACTACTTGGAAGTTATTACCAAGGAGGACATTAACAATATAGTACCCAGCATCAAATACAGATTGTCTGTGCTCTGGGATTTTGACATTATTGAAGCAGAGCTTCTAGGTGGGCAGAATAAGCTAAAGACTAATGGCCCAGAAATCCGTTCGCAGGCCTCCCGCGGGCGAAGGGCTGCGATCTGGAAAAATCTGCGCCTGGACCGGAGGGCTCCTGGGAGGCGCAGAGTTCCGTTGCTGGGCCTCTCCAAACTGCCGGTGCGCAGGGCCCATGTATCCCAGAGGCGCAGGCAGTTCGCAGCGTCCCTGGGATCACGTGGGCCATGGGGAGCCAATCAAAGAAGGAAATCTCCCTTCATACATTTGACAGGAAGACCTGTCAATTATATGAATGGAGATCACCCCCAAAACATAGTAAAACTTGAAAGAATTTTTTTTTTTTTTAAATCAGACTTTTAAAATGATTTTAAATTACATAAATTAAGTATTTTAAACAAAAATTTTATTTTTTGAAAAAAATAATTAAAGTTTTTAACGGGGCTAAAAATAAACTTACCTTTCTTTAAAGTATTTTTAAATGATAAATCAGTGGAATTTTTTTTTACTTTTTTCAACTCTTATCCTGGTAAAAGCAGGTCTTACGCCTGCTTTTCCAGGTGCAAGAATTGTAAGTGTTTTCTGCGGGCGGAGGGTCTCCAAAAAGCGGAACTCTCCCCCCGCAGAGGCGCTGCTCCAGGGCAGCCGGAGGATCTGTCAAGAGCTTTCTTGACAGATCGGAAATGCCGGTTTCCAGCACATGCGCAGTGCATGCCTGAAACCGGCATTTCCGTTGGCCCTACGGGTGAGTACACAGCGCGTACACACCCGTAGGGGACAGAATCTCTGCCTCATAATATTGCAGACACATAGGGGGCCAAGTTCATTATCACCCAGGAATGGGCGCTAACTTCGGAATATTTCAGATTTAGCGTCAGGCGCTAATGAATCTCGCTGCATGCAAAATTCAGTGTCATCGCTCAAAGAAAGGATGGAAGCGCTAAATCAAACGCTAATTTCAGATGCAGTCTAATCGCAAGTCAGGTGACGAAGGAGCAGCGCTCCGAAAGCTTGTGATTTCAAATAAAGCTGTTGGACTATAACCTGGTGTTGTGCGACTTCTCACATTTGTCCACCCCAGTCCAACACCGGCATCTCCACATCAAGACATATTGAGAGAGTGGTTAGCAAAGCATATGGGACCTTGGGCTTCATAAATAGAAGTATTGAGAGCAAAAGTAGAGAAGTTATGCTGAACCATTATAAAGCGCTGGTTAGGCCACAACTGGAGTATTGCATCCGGTTCTGGTCACCACACTTTAGGAAGGATGTGAAGGCACTTGAGAGGGTGCAGAGGAGATTTACCAGAATGGTTCAGGGATGGGGGATCTTAGCTACAAGGACAGGTTGGAGAAGCTGGATTTGTTTTCATTAGAGCAAAGGAGGTTGAGGGATGATTTGATAGAGGTGTACAGGATTATGACGGATTTGGATAGGCTAGACGGGGAAAGGCTGTTCCCACTAGTTGATGGTACAAGGACTAGGGGACACAGATTTAAGGTTTTGGGCAAGAGATACAGGGTGTTGTGAGGAAAAACTTTTTTACGCAGCGAGTGGTGATGACCTGGAATTCGCTGCCGACGGAAGTGGTGGAAGCGGAGTCACTCAATGTTTTCCAGGGGAGACTGGATAGGCACTTGAGGGAAATCAACTTGCAGGGCTACGGGGATAGAGCGGGGGAATGGGGCTGACTGGATTGCTCTACAGAGTGCTGGCATGAACTCGATGGGCCAAAAGGCCTCCTTCTGTGCCGTTATGACTCTATGACATTATGACTCTATGGGGGAGAAATTCGGTATCGCCCCGTTTGGGGCACAATTATCAGCCGGGCGCAAAGTTTAGCGCCTGGCGCTAATTATTGCCTCCGACTGCAAACTTGGCTTCTATCACCCCTGGAGGTGATTGGAGCGCTAAATCAGGTGCTACACACCTCTCTTAAGGCACTAACGCCAAGGAGCGAGGCGCTACCTCAGAGCGCTGGCGAAGCTCATGTGATGTCAGTCAGCATTGGAACACAGACACACTGGCGCCGGCCAGTTCTTAAAGGGGAGGGTCGATCTTGCTCTCCATCCACACCCTGCTCATTGCAGCCTTGAATCTTGGCCTGGAGAGACCTGTACATCAAATCTGCTGGAAAGAGCAATGGAGAGGCCCAGGGAAAGAGCTCAGAGTGCAGCCCCCATAGTCTCTTCTAAATCGATGCAAGGAAGCTCAAATCAAAATGAACCTGCAAAGTGCTGCTCAGTACCCAAAACTCCTTCACACAGCGTTGAATCTCTCCAGAAGTCTCTCTCTCTCTCAGAATGCGTGGTGCAAAAATGTCGCCGACAAAAAAAGTCAGGAAGCGGTCGCCTTTATATAGCGCTCCCCCAGTCCCTTCCCGACTGCAAAACGTTACCCTCAACCTGTCGTTGCTAGCAGCAGGTGGAAAGGCAGGGGGCGCCACTCAATATCCGGTCCAGGGCGCTATCGGGGCGTTGCACGCTCGACTGACGTCACGATCTGCGGGCGCAGGAGATCGTTGCGGTAGTGTTTAGTGCCGCTGCAAAATGTCTGGTCAATTTCGCGAGCGGCGCAAACATCACCGCGCCCGGGCACTAGTTGCTTTGTGCCCCATTAGTACCCTCTTAGGGCACTAACGGGAGGCGCAAAGCAACCAAATTTTTCCCCCTATGACTCTATGAGAAGGAACCAGACCAGTGAAGGAGGTGTAATTATGGCAGATCAACGGCCCAGGAGGAAAGCTCGCAGATTCTGCGACCAAGCATTGGAGGTGTTGGTCTTCGCTGTGGAGAGACAGAGGGCGGTGCTGTACCCAGCAAGTGGCAGGAGGCGCTCGTTGCAAGTCTTCTGCGCCATGTGGAGGGAGGTAGCCCAGCAAGTCTCGGTCAGCACTGTGGTCCCCAGGACCCACACACAGTGCAGGAAGAAATTTAACGACCTCACTCGGGTGGTCAGGGTGAGTCAATGCTTCAACAAATGCTACATACCACCATCTGAACCGTAGTCTGCACACACTGGCCACAGAACCACACCCCCAGCACTCACCTCCAACAATCTCTACCTACCAACACTCACACCCACATCTCACACCTTGTACACAATGACAGCTATTCAACTATGGCAAGCACATCTCCCAAACACATTGCTCCACACTCACTCACACACTTTCCTCTCTCTTGTAGGCCAAGGTCGCTCACAACAGGAGGGAGCAGGAGTGCACAGGCGGGGAACAAGCCGACACCCAACCACTTCCTGAGCTGGAGGAAAGAGTGCTGCAAATCATTGGGCGCCAGTTGGTGGGCATCGTGGCCACTGCGACGTTGGCCCCCCTGAGAACAACAACGGTATGTTCATCCCCACTGTTTCTTCTCACATCCCACTTCCCCCTCACCCCACAAGCCTTTCCCACTTTCCAGCTAATCATGCTGTATGCATACATTTCTCCCTTCCTGCCCACCTTCCTTCACCTTAACCTGACTCTTGTGCCTTTATGCTTTCAGATAATCAGCAAGCAGCTGAGCATCCTGTCCCATAGAGAGCGAGGCGGAAGAAGAGGAGGAAGAACAACACACCGCGTCACTGCATGTCTCACCCACAGACACCAGCTGGCACTACGCGTTCTTTAGAGGCTAGTATAGTAGCGGGATCTGCACAGGGTGATGCACCGGGGTTGAGCGGGCTGCAGCAAGGCCAGGGGGAAAGGGAGCTTGGGAGCCAGCTCCCCGGAGGGCGAGTTCGCGTACGAGTTCTGCTGCACAGGACTCAGATGAGGACCTCGATGGGAAGGCCTTCAGAAGAAGGGTAATGGGCATACACACAGAGATGATAGGTGCAATGGTAAGGGTGCCTGAGAGGCTCTCGGCAATGGTAAGGAGTGTGGAGGAGTCCACCTCCAACATTGCACAGGCTCTGCGCACACCATGGAGCCCATCATTTCCAGTCTGCAAAGGATGGTGGACTCCCAGACCGTGGCGACCCAGACCTCTTGCCGTGTGATGGGCGATGTGGCAACTTCCATTGCAGCACAGGCGGAAGCCACGCAACATCTTAGTGCTGTAATGCAGTCTATGCTTGGTGCCATCGATTCTCAGACTGCTCTCATGCAGTCTCAGCTTGATGCCACGCAAGCTCTGACAGCTGCCATTGTGGCTGAGTCTACCACCGTCAACCGGGGCTTTCACGGTTTCGCAGCAGGCCAGCAATCTGTGCTCCAACAGATTGTTAGGGATGCTGAGGTGCTGCCCCGGGGAGTAGCAGTGGGTCAGTGGAGCAGGAAGCTGCTGTCCTCTCAGAATGACAACATCCCACCACTGGCACTCCGTCATTGCCCTTGTCGCTGCCTGTCATCCAGCCAGCCCAGACTGCTGCCGCCCATGCTGATTTGGTGCAGTCTACAGCCGGGCCTTCCAGGTCCAGAGCTGGCCGAGGGCATCCTGCAAGGCCATCTGAAGTCTCCCGCACGGACATTCAGCAGCCTTCCACCCGCCGTGCTGCAGCCATTGGGCCAACATTTCGTAGGAGCACTAGAGTAGGCAAAGATACTGTAACAAGGGACACTAAGGGATTGCACAAGGGTGAATAACTAATATTGTTGTTGTAAATATGTGTTCATTGATTATTGATAAATTTATTAATTGGCTTTGGATGATTTTGTGGTGTCTCTCATTTCAGCTTTGCGCTGTGATATGGCCTGCGACAGGGATGGAATGATGGGGATGTGGTGAGCAACGGGGATCTGGGGTTTAATTTATTGGAACCACAGTCTGATGAGGTGGTCACGGACTGCCCTTCCAGAAGGCCGATTGAGTGTCTGCCTCCTCCCTTGCTCCTGTTCCTCCTCCTCCGCCTCCTCCCCCTCGTCCTCATTTTCTTCTTCGTCCTCGTTCTCGTCCTCCTCCTCCTCCTCCTCCTCTCCCTCTTCCTCCTCCTGAGGTGGTCCTGCAATCCCTGGTGGCAAGGGCTTGGCTCTCATGATGGCCAAGTTGTGGAGCATGCAGCAGACCACGACGAAATGGGACAACCACTCCGACGAGCACTGGAAGTCTCCTCCCGAGCGGTCAAGGCAGCGGAACTGTTGCTTGAGCACCCTGATGGTCTGCGCGATGATGTTCCTGGTGGCAGCATGGCCCTCATTATATGAGTGCTGGGCAGGAGTGCTGGGGTCGTGGAGGGGAGTCATGAGTCAGGTGGATAGCGGATAGCCCTTGTCTCTGACCAGCCAGCTGCGAGCTTGATGTGGCGGCTGGAAGAGTGCTGCCAGGTGCCAACCAACTGAATTTCCCCCCCATAAGCTATACCCCAGATTTCTTACAGGGGCAAGGGAGGAGATTTCGAAAGCATGATAGTCACTTTGAGGGATCCATTGAACACTGGAGAGGTTCTGACAGACTGGAAAGGGATAAATGTACTTCTCATATTCAAGAAAAGTGACAGAAGCAAACTTATAACTACATATATAAGCCTAACCTCATCAATTAGAACCAATTATCGGAAACAAAATAGAAGAGTACTTGTATAAAATGATCCAATAAATAATAGTCAATATAGCTTTAGAAGGCATAGGCCTTCCCTAACAAAACCTATATTAGCTTTTTTGAGAAATAAATGAGGAGAAACCTGGATTTCTAAAAGGTCTTTAATGAAATACAAACTAAAATCATTGAGTTTTAAGGTAAGATATGAATGTGGATTAGTAACTGACTAAAGGGAAGGAAGCAGAGAGTAGTTGTAAGGGGAGTTAAGTCACAATGCAGGGAGGCATTGAATGGGTGCTCCCAGAGATCCTTCATATTCCTCGTATACATAAGTGGCCTTGAATCACAGGGCTGGATTTTAAGGAGGATTTTAAGGAGGAGAGCGGGTTGGGGGCAGGGGTTGCTCCAAGGCAGGTTTCCCGCAGGCCCTGCCCACTTGCATGCGGGGCTTTGGTTTCCTGCTGCAGCCAGCCAGATTGAGAGGCTGGTTGGCTGCGGGGGGTAGGCCTGCGGCACTAGGCCGCATCGAGGAGGGAGGGAGGGTTCATGTGGGGGCCGGGCAGTTAAAAGGATCTGGGGTGGTGGTGGGGGTTTGTCGGGCAGACGATCAGGGGTTGGGCTGGGCCATTAAAAGGATTGGGGGGGGGCATCGGGCAGAGAATCGGGGGTCAGGCTGGGCCTTTCAAATCAGAGGGAACCTTATAAAGGTAAATAAGATTGTCATGTTTCAGGATTTTTGACTTTTCAGTCTAGGAGATATTTTGGTTAATTTTTATTTATATATTGCTTTTAAGTTAAATTCAGTTTAATAAAGGTTAAATCCACAACATACATCTTTTGGGAATGCAGACTATAATTCAGCATGTAAGGGATTAGACCCAGATGATCCAATTGGACAAATGGTATTTCCTACATTCCACATCCACTTGAGAGAATGAACGTTTGTTAAAGTTATTCCAGCAAATATTCACACCTGATATGTTAGAACAGCACCCTTTTCACTCAGCACAGCAGGGGATTGGCTGAGCAGGCCATGTATATACCATGGATGAGGGAGGTTTCTAATACAAGGTGCTGGGTTTGATTGGCAGTTCCACTGCCAATCTATTGACATAGTGAGCTAGCGGAGCTTCAGAAATAAAGGGGTAGAAATAAGTCTGGGCCCCTTACCAAGCAGTGTGCTCCCGAACAGAGAGGCCTGAGGCCGGCCTAAATATTCTATGGGAGATGCCAGCATCTGTCGCGCCTCCACAGGCAGATAAATGTCAGAAAGTATTTGTTTACACAAAAGGATGAGCAACAGCTGCAATGGGTTGCCAAGAAAGGTGGTTGAGGCCAGTAGACTGGATTAATTTAACGTAATGTTGTAGGATTGGTATTCTGGAAAGATGAGATAAAATGGCTGAAGGGCTTGCTTCATCTGACCTGATCATATGTTATTGTGACATTAGAATTAACTGACAAACACATCGTAGTTCTAAGCCTGCAAGGAATCTCAAGACACTTTAATTATTTTTCATGTGTCATTATAATAATATTTTTAATGATTTTGTTGCACATAAATCTATAAGGCCAATTCCATAATTCCGCACTGCCTGTGTGAGCTGTCCTCGTAGGCATGCAGGACCATAAAATGTGGGAACAGCCCCTGATTTTCCATCCACTTAAATTAATGAATGTAAACCATGGGCTGTACGACCATGATACCCTTCCTGCGAGCACGGCTCCCCACTAGTAAAGTGGGATTGAAGAATGAGCCTTTATAGTCTCTTAGGGAAAAATTGGGTTGCTTTGTGCCTCCCGTTAGCGCCCCAAGGGGGCGCTGCGCTTCTGGCGATGACGTCACCATGCCTGGGCGCAAAGCACCTAGCGCCCAGGCATGGCGCCACTAACACCTCCCGCAAAATTCAGCGGGAGGTTAGCAGCGGCTGTAGCCGGTAGCGCCCCGTGGCGCTGCGCTTCTGGCGATTACGTCATTGCCATGCACAGCATCCCGCTCGCGCCCCGGCCACAAACTTCGCTCGTGCCCCCTGACCTACTGCCGGACGCTATGTCCGACAGGGTCAGAGTGGCATTTTGCGGCCGCGGTGGCGCAAATTAAAGGGCCGGTTGGCCTTTTCTTTGGACCGCCTGCCAGCACCTGTCTCTTCTCGCCTTCTCCTGCGGGGTGCCGGCCGCGATCGGTCAGCCCGGCACTCCTCTTGAGTGCTGGGCTCTTTTGCCAGCGCCCCGCTCCCCAGTGGTCCAGCAGGGCCCCAGTGCGCGCTGCGCTAGGCCCGTCCCCTTTAATCAGGGGAGGGAGGCCTGCAGTACCGTGGCGCTACGTGCCGACGCGCATGGCGCTGTTGCACATAGCACCGTGATATTGAATGGTAGCGCCCCAAGAGGGAGGGGGAGTGCTTCCAGTAGCGCCCCGCCTCCTGCTTGGGATGCTACCATTCCATTTCCGGCGTGCGAGTGCTAACTTTTTCAGGGTGCTAAATGTAGCGCTCCGGCGAAGTTAGCGCCCCAAAGGGGGTGCGACCCAATTTTCCCCCTTGAAGTTTTACCTCAGCTGTTAGCTAAATCAATCAGAATGCGGATAAATTTGTTATGACCCTTTTTTGGGCACATTATTGACAACACGCCTCCAGCACATGTCCGAACCGAGAAGCCTGAGGATCATCCTAAATTGATCTCCGGGCTTCATTGTCATAACCAGGGAAAGCTGCTGGCTCCAGTCCTACCTCCAGAGGAAGCTTGCTCGTGTGGCCAGATGGAATTTGGGCTGCTTGCCTCACTGGCAGGTAAGTTCTGGGAGGGGGGGTAGGAGAACTGGGGGTGGGGGGAGGAGAATGAAAGGGGACTGAGCACGGGCCACAGTAGTGCTGCGGAGCCAGGAAGAGCACATCTGCTTGCATTTATTTAAGACAGATACCAAAGCTGCCTAAAAATTGCCCGGGGGACGCGCAAGTTGGCACTGGGCTTTCCCACTGCTAAATTTGTCATTGTTGAATTTCTACCCCAGTGATCTTTTAGCATTCTGAGATATGGGGGATGTAGACATATTCCACTGATACGGGGGATGTAAACATATTCCACTGATACGGGGGATGTAAACATATTCCACTGATACGGGGGATGTAGACATATTCCACTGATACGGGGGATGTAGACATATTCCACTGATATGGAGGATGTAAACATATTCCACTGATACGGGGGATGTAAACATATTCCACTGATACGGGGGATGTAAACATATTCCACTGATACGGGGGATGTAGACATATTCCACTGATACGGGGGATGTAGACATATTCCACTGATACGGGGGATGTGGACATATTCCACTGATACGGGGGATGTAGACATATTCCACTGATATGAGGACTGAAAGAAAATGTTGGCTGAGCTCATAAATGACCTGCATCTGTCAAAGGGGGCACAGTTTCAAATTTGTTAATATCAACTGGGAACTCTTCTGCATGCTTCAACAGTCATCAAGAGCACTTTAGCATTTTTAACTTGGACATTTTTGCCATGCTACAGCTGCCTAGGCTCTGGAATTCCATCTCTAACCCCCTCCACCTCCCTCTCCTCCTTTAAGGCTTTCTTTCAAACTCACCTCTTTGATCAAGGTTTTGGTCACCACTCCTAATATTACCATCTTTGTCTTGGTAGGCATTTTGTCTGATTAAGGGCTGGATTTTGCCAATGGGGAGCTTTTGGAGGCGGGACTCCCACTTGTCAGGTTTTAGTCCCGCCTCCATCAACTTCTGGCCAACCCACGCTATTTTCCCTTGATTGACCTTGTTAAGCCCGCCTAGCGGGCTTAGCAAGCCAATTAAGGGGAAGCCGGTTACAGAGAATGTCAGCGTATGACGTTTCATCTGTCAAAAAATTTTGACAGATGAATTGTCATCGTTTGACAGATCTGTGAAGCTGTCAAACACTGACATTCTCTGTAGTTTGATGAGTTCTTGTATTCAAGACTCATCAAACCTCTTTCTTTAGCAGAAATTAGATGGTTGTTGCATTGGAGAATGCAGCAGCCATCTGTCATCTCTGCCGCGGAGATGCGAGACTCTCCGCATCCCCGACAATTGAAGCCTGCAGGAAGAAACAAAGGTAAGTAAACTTTTTCTAACACTTTCCACTTACTCACCTCTCCACATTTGCACCCATCACTTACCTTCACAACGCACTTTTGCACCCCTCCAACCCCCGCAGACCCACTGCTCGCCTCGGTGACCCTGGCGGGGCTCGCAGCCTTCGGGAAGCCCGCACTTGTGTGGGTAAAATGGGGATAATTCTCTTATCTGCCTGTTAACTACCTGTTAACAGGCAGTAAAGTGGCTGTAATCCCCTTCCCGCCTCCAAGGAGACGGGACCCGGCGCGGGTCGGCTACCCACCTCCTGGCAAGATGGCACGGAGGTGGGTTGGGGGCGGGATGGGCACCTGCCCCCAGATTCTGGCATTTTTCCGGCAGTCCCGCCTCCATACCCGCCTCCCCAGGGCTGGCAAGATCGCGCCCTTTGTCTCTGTGAATTGTATTGGGATGTTTTTCTGCATTAACGGCGCTATATACAAGCATGTTGTTGTTGTAATCAATTTATTTATAGGGGACAAAAAAAAACACATGTCAACATCTATTCAATAAAGGCCTTGGCAAATAGACATGTAAAGAGCCCTATTAAGGTTATGCAATGAATAGAAAAGCCCATTCAAGCCGTTAAGCCTTATTCCTTCCATATAGCAATCACTCTGTCATGCATTCTGTCCAACCCCTTTAATTTCCCGAGGAAAGGTCCTGCAAAGTTTCTTCCTGCAACCCCAAGGGCAAAACTCTAAGATATCTACATAATCCATAATCCTCAATCTGTTATGGAGTACATAGTAAACCAGCCTTAGCGAGACACACATCAGAACAGTGGTTTGGTGTAAAGTGATGGGTGCTTAACCAGGATGTCCCAGAACATACAAAAACAAGACCTGTTTCATTCTTCAGGGAAAAATGGCTATGCCTAACTGAAGGAGAACATTTCCAGGACAGAAGAGACCCTAATAGTGACAAAAAAGTTAATGGATTAAAATATTTAAATTCTATATAAAAAGGCACAGTAAAGTGCATTTGACAGAATAATTAGTGTTTGGGTATCTATGCTGAAGTCCACGTTGGCTTATATTGCCAGAGCTGTTGAGAGCATACTAGGAACAGGGGATTACTTGTAAGATCAGTAAAATATGACAAGCCATGCATGTTGCATCTATTTAAAGTTTATATGGAGATTTGCACTTATATTGCTTTGCCTAAGTGGTATTAATATGAGGTTACTCAGCTGTCACCAATAATGAGCTGTGGAGAGAAATTAACTCTGAATAAATCATCACTTCAAACAGGACTGATCTAAAAGTGGTATGGTAATGAAGCAGAAGTGTAAGAACTATCATGTACTAGCACTATAAATTATATTGAATATTGTTTGGAGTGTTTGTAAACACTGACTTTGAGCTCTAAATTATATTGTAGTCATGGTGCATCACAGCTCAACCCCTTTGAGGACTTCTAGACCATATCAAAAACAGAACTAAGTGAACATTTCTTTTCAATTTAACCTTAAGCTTCTTGGTAATTTGAAAATACTTTGGAATAATTTAATGAATATGTATAACTATATAGCTAAGGTTAGTGCTTTATCCCATCAGTGTTTTCTACTTGATGCACTGTTCAGTCTGTAATTATTCACAGAGAGTTCTTCTGTTGCTTTCATGTCAGTACGCTGTAGGATAGCACACTTAAACTATTTATTGCTTAATAGAAAATTTAACAATGTGTATTTTATGTTTTATTAATAACTCATGCATTAATTTAGCAAAACCTGTATTTTTGAAGGAAAAAATTGTGTTATGAAGACCAGTTCTGGAAAACAGAATATCCCCAGATAGTCCTCCAAATACATTGGAAAAGGAAAGCAATGTTGGAAGGATATTTGGCATTCAGTGTTCTTAACCATCTCCTTTCATTATTCCCTTTCCTATAAATATTGCAATATACAAGTTTTCCAGCTGAACTTCTTAGACCATAGAGTCATAGGGGGAAAAATTGAGTTGCGCACCCTCTGGGGCGCTAACTTCGCCGGGGCGCTCCCAAAAAAATTAGCGCCCCCGCAGCCGAAATTCATCGGTAGCACCCCAAGAGGGAAGTGGGGTGCTACTGCAAGTGCCCCGCCTCACTCTTGGGGCGCTACGAGGGAATATCGCGGCGCTACGTGCCACAGCGCCACGCGGCCCAGCTGGGCCACCAGGGATCGGAGTGCTGGCAAAAGAGCCTGGCACTCAAGAGAAGTGCCGGGCTCACGGAGCACAGCCGGCATCCACGGGGGGGCTGCAGAGAAGGCCGAGGACAGCAACGGGTGGCAGGTGCTGGCAGGCGGCCAGCAACAAAAATGGCCGCCCGGCAGCTCGCCTTTAATTAGCACCGCCCCGGCCGCAGGTAGGCCCCCCTGACCTCATCGGACATAGCGTCCGGCGGTAAGTCAGGGGGCGCTACCGAAGTTCGCAGCCGGGGCGTGAGCAGGGTGCTGCGCATGGCGATGACGTCATCGCCGGCGACGCAACGCCGCTGGGCACTAACGGTTACTGCCGCTGCTAACCTCCTGCTGAATTTCGCGGGAGGCAATGGCGGCGCTGCACCCGGGCGCTATTTGCTTTGCGCCCATTAGCGCCCTCTTAGGTTGCTAACGGGAGGCGCAAAGCAACCGAATTTTTCCCCCACAGAGTCATAACGGCACAGAAGGAGGCCATTCAGCCCATCGAGTCCGTCCCGGCTCTCTGTAGAGCAATCCAGTCAGTCCCATTCCCCCGCTCTATCCCCGTAGCCCTGCAAGTTGATTTCCTTCAAGTGCCTATCCAGTCTCCCCTTGAAAACATTGAGTGTCTCCGCTTCCACCACTTCCGTCGGCAGCGAATTCCAGGTCATCACCACTCGCTGTGTAAAAGGTTTTTCCTCACATTCCCCCTGTATCTCTTGCCCAAAACCTTAAATCTGTGTCCCCTAGTCCTTGAACCATCAACTAGTGGGAACAGCCTTTCCCCGTCTAGCCTATCCAAACCCGTCATAATCTTGTACACCTCTATCAAATCACCCCTCAACCTCCTTTGCTCTAATGAAAACAAATCCAGCTTCTCCAACCTGTCCTTGTAGCTAAGATTCCCCCATCCCCGGAACCATTCTGGTAAATCTCCTCTGCACCCTCTCAAGGGCCTTCACACCCTTCCTAAAGTGTGGTGAACAGAACTGGACGCAATACTCCAGTTGTGGCCTAACCAGCACTTTATAAAGGTTCAGCATAACCACTCTAAATGCCCGTTTATCTTTTCCTTGATTATTGTTTCTAAAACTTTACCTACCACTGATGTTAAACTGTAGTTACTAGGATTGTCCTTACACCCTTTCTTGAACAATGGTGTCACATTTGCCACTTTCCAATCCTCAGGCACCTCCCCCGCATCGAGGGAAGATTGGAAAATTATGGCAAGCCCTTCCGCTATCTCCTCCCCCAATTCCCTTAGCAACCTGGGATGCAAGCCATCTGGACAGGCGACTTATCCACTCTAAGCATACCCAGCCTTTCAAGTACATCCTGTCTATCAATTTTCACCCCTTCCATTGCTTCTAACTTTTCCACTTCTACTGATATTTTGTCAGCATCCACCTCCTTAGTAAACACCGATACAAAGTACTCATTGAGTATTCTAGTCTTGCCCTGCACCTCTAAGCATATAACACCTTCTCTGTCCTTAATAGGCCCTACTCTGCCTCTTACTACCCACTTACTGTTTACATGCCGGTAGAAGAATTTTGGGTTCCCTTTTATGTTAACCGCCATGCTACTCTCATATTCTCTCTTTGCCAATCTTATTTTCATCTTCACATCCCCTCTCAACTTATTGGGCCAAAAATTGATGCCGCTACGCAAGAGTACGCACTGCGTACTCTCGCGTATTCTCTCTCCAATTGCCGGTTTTCTGCATGCACTGCGCATGCGCTGAAAACCGGCACTTGGTCTTTGGAAAAGGGGGCGGTTCCTCGGTGCACCGCGTGCGCGCTACAGGCTGCGCGCACGCTGTGCACTTAGTGCTTTGGACGCGCAGGTAAGGACGGAAGATTTTAGAAATGAAAAAAGGAGGAGTAAGACCCACTTTTAACAAGGTAAGTAGTGAATTGTATTATTTTGAATTTTTTTTAACAGGTATATCTTTTTTAGAGACTTTAAAGACAGGTAAGTTTATTTTTATAACTTTTTAAAAGATTTTAAATTTTTTCAAAAATTTAATTTTTTATTTAAAATGGTTAATTTATTTAACTATACTTATTTTATTACTGTGATGGTTTTTTTAAAAATTTAATTGAGGTTTAGCTGTTATTTTGGGGGGTGTAAGATTCATAGCTTTCACAGCACTTATGTGAAACTTATGAATGGAAGATGGTGTGCTGCCATTGGCTCTAACTGAGTCACGTGATCCCACAGCTCGCACGAATTCACTACGCCGGTGGGATACGCAAGCACTGCCCAGCTGATGTCTAGAACATCAAGTTCGTGCGAGCTGGATCTGAAAAAGCCAACGCAGAGTGAGAGATCGCGCCTGCTCCTTACCCCCGCGGGAACAGAGCGAGATCAATTTCTGGGCCATTGTATTTGGTCTCGTTCTCCCTTGAAGAATTCACCTGACATGCATCATACACCCTCGTTTTTTGTTTCATCATCTTCTCTATCTCCCTCGTCATCCAAGGAGCCCTTGCTTTGGTTCCCTTACCCTTAAATACAGGGGTCTGTGAGTGCAGCCAGCACTGAGTGCAGCAGCACAGAGTGAACAACTGCGAGTTTGGCAAGTGTGGGAGTTTTAAGGGTTAATCTCTTTTAAAATCTAGTGTTAATTGCTAGTAGCTCTTAAGTAAGATCAACTATTTAAGTTAAAATTTAAACTTTAAATGACCGTAGTGCACTGGTTCCGGGCTAGGGTGAGCCGTAGAGTCATGAGGCGTTCGTTTATTCCACAAGTGAAGTCTCTGAGACGTTGAACTAGCTCATTTTTTGTGGCGAAGCCTACCCCATGGAGGCGCCGTTCTTCTTCAGGTTTGCCTTTCCAGAAGAAGGTGTAACCACTGCCTTGCTCCTTGAGCTGGCCTTCCCCTGCCCGCCGGGTCTCGCTTAGGGCGGCGATGTCTATGTCGAAACGTCTGAGCTCCCGGGCAACGATAGCAGTACGGTGTTCCAGTCTGTCGCTGTTGGGGTTGTTCATGAGGGTCCTGCCTGTGCGTGAATTCTTTTAACGTGGGGTGGCCGTTGCACACCAGCTACCACACGGGCTTGACAGACCAAGGTCTTGGTCCAATGGCAAGGGGATCCAAGATGATTGGAGACCAGGCTCTGCTACATCGACCTAGCACACACACACAAACATACTCCTACTGTCCTCCTCCCTCCTTCCCGCAGGTCCTCTCTGCCTGGGTTTCATAGGCTGCAGTGTGGTCCTCCCGAACCCACTGCTGGTCCACGCTGCGCCACTCCTGGGCCTCGACCTCGCTGCTGAGCTCGTCCTCGCTTTCGCCCCTGGGCCTCGTCCTCGTCCTCGCTCCTGGGCCCCGTCCACGTTCCTGGGACCGGACCTCGCTCTTGGGCCCCGTCCTCGCCCCTGGGCCACAACCTCGCTCCTGGGCCCCGTCCTTGCTCCTGGGCCTCGACCTCGCCCCTGGGCCCCGTCCTCGCTCCTGGGTCCCGACCTCCTTATAGTGTGTCTCCTTCCAGTGAGTGTGTCCCGCGGTGTCTCCTTCCAGTGAGTGTGTCCCGCGGTGTCTCCTTCCAGTGAGTGTGTCCCGCGGTGTGACTCCTTCCAGTGAGTGTGTCCCGCGGTGTCTCCTTCCAGTGAGTGTGTCCCGCGGTGTGTCTCCTTCCAGTGAGTGTGTCCTGCAGTGTGACTCCTTCCAGTGAGTGTGTCCCGCGGTGTGTCTCCTTCCAGTGAGTGTGTCTGGTGGTGTGTCTTCTTCCAGTGACTGTGTCCTGCGGTATCTCCTTCTAGTTTCCAACCTAGAACA
The DNA here is from genome assembly GCA_030390025.1 of Squalus acanthias. Taxonomy (NCBI): domain Eukaryota; kingdom Metazoa; phylum Chordata; class Chondrichthyes; order Squaliformes; family Squalidae; genus Squalus; species Squalus acanthias. Next base: position 95,068 of record JASTWF010000671.1, read on the forward strand.
ATCCCTGTCCTGAGTCCCAACGGGCGACAAGCTGATCCTCCTTGGCAACTTCAACGCCAGTGTTGGAAAGGACACAGACCTCTGGGGAGGTGTGATCAACAGAGAGGGGTTAGGGAAAGCCAACTCCAACGGTACCCTCCTCCTGACAAAATGCTTAGAACATGGCCTTGCCATAACCAACACCTTGTTCTGTCAGACAGACAAGTACAAGGCTTCATGGCAATACCCTCGCTCCAAGCACTGGCATCTGCTGGACTACATCATCATCCGAGCGAGGGACCGCAAGAACGTCCGCATCACCCACGCCATGACAGGAGCTGACGACTGCTGGACAGACCACCACCTACATCGACGTAGCCCCAAAACAGCGGCGGCAACAGAAGCAATGGCGCAGGAAAATCAACGCTGGAGCACTCAAAGACCCTGCTAAGAAAGCCCTATTCAGCCTGCGCCTCACAACCAACCTGACAACTCCCAGTGATTCAGAGACACAGAGTGTCCACAGCACCTGGTCTGCATTCAAGGCCTCCATAATCAGCACCTGTGAAGAGACACTCGGTCACTCGACCAGGAAACACCAAGACTAGTTCGATGAGAACGACCAGGAGATCCAGGAGCTAATAAGCTGCAAGCGCAAGGCATTCCTGATCTGGAAACAGCAACAGAACTCGAGAGCAAAAAAGCAGCTCTACAGACGCCTGAAGGCCGTGGTCCAGCAAAAAACTCGCGACCTAAAGAACAGATGGTGGGTGGAGAAAGCGCAGGAGATCCAGCAGCTAGTCGACAACCACGACATGCGTGGATTCTTTAGCGCAGTCAAGACCACCTATGGCCCAAGCACCCACTGCGGCCCAAGAATGGAGAGGTACTCATCAAGGGCAGAGAGGCAGTCAGTGCCTGCTGGAAGGAGCACTTCGAAGATCTCCTTAACCGAGACTCAGTCTTCAATGCAAGTGTCCTCAACTCCATCCCGCAGCATGCCACCCGCCACCACCTCAGCACAACCCCAGCCCAGCATGAGGTTGAAAAGGCCATCCGACAACTGAAGAACAACAAGGCCTCAGGAGCAGATGGAATCCCTGCCGAGGCGCTAAAACATGGCGGAGAAGCACTATTGGCGCGAATACATCAACTTATTTCTCTTATTTGGAAGGAGGAGAGCATGCCAGGGGATCTCAGAGATGCCATAATCGTGACCATCTTCAAGAAAGGTGACAAGTCCGATTGCAGTAATTACAGAGGAGTCTCCCTGCTGTCTGCCACAGGGAAAGTCATCGCAAGAATCCTCCTCAATCACCTTCTCCCAGTGGCTGAAGAGCTCCTCCCAGAGTCGCAATGCGCATTCCACCCACTAAGGGGCACAATGGACATGATCTTCACCACGCGTCAACTACAAGAGAAATGCAGGGAACAGCACTAACCGCTGTACATGGCCTTCTTTGATCTCACAAATGCCTTTAACACCGTCAACCATGAGGGATTATGGAGTGTCCTCCTCAAAATCGGCTGCCCTCAAAAGTTTGTTACCATCCTCCGTTTGCTTCACGACGACATGCAAGCTATGATCCTGACCAACAGATCCGCCACAGACCCAATTCACGTACGGACCGGGGTCAAGCAAGGCTGTGTCATCGCACCAACGCTCTTCTCGATCTTCCTGACTGCAATGCTCCATCTCACCCTCAGTAAGCTCCCCGCTGGAGTGGAGCTAAACTACAGAACAAACGGGAAACTGTTCAACCTCCGTCGCCTCCTGTCTAGATCCAAGGTCGTCCATCCTCTGTCATTGAATTATAGTATGCAGACGACGCTTGCGTCTGCGCACACTCTGAGGCTGAACTCCATCGTCAACACCTTCACCAAAGCGTACGAGAGCATGGGCCTTACACTAAACATCTGTAAGACAAAGATCCTCTACCAACCTGCCCCCGCCACACAGTACTGCTCCCCGATTATCAAAATCCATAACGAGGCCTTGGACAACGTGGACCACTTTTCATACCTCGGAAACCTACTGTCAACAAGGGCAGACATTGATGATGAAATCCAACACCACCTTCAGTGTGCCAGTGCAGCATTCGGTCACCTGAGGAAGAGAGTGTTTGAAGACCAGGACTTCAAACCCAGCACCAAGCTCATGGTCTACAGAGCAGTAGTGATACCCGCCCTCCTGTATGCTTCAGAGACATGGACCATGTACAGCAGGCACCTCAAAGCACTGGAGAGGTACCACCAATGCTGCCTCCGCAAGATCCTGCAAATCCATTGGCAGGATAGGTGCACCAACGTCAGTGTTCTTGCTCAGGCCAACATCCCCAGCATCGAAGCTTTGACCACGCTCGATCAGCTCCGATGGACGGGTCACATTGTCCGCATGCCCGATACGAGACTCCCAAAACAAGCGCTCTACTCGGAGCTCCGGCACAGCAAGAGAGCCCCAGGCGGGCAGAGGAAATGCTTCAAGGACACCCTCAAAGCCTCCTTGAAAAAGTGTAACATCCCCACCGACACCTAGGAATCCCTGGCCCAAGACCGTACAAAGTGGAGGAGAAGCATCCGGGAAGGCGCCGAACACCTCGAGTCTCTTCGCCGGGAGCAAGCGGAAGCCAAGCGCAGGCAGCGCAAGGAGCGCACGTCAACCCAAACACCCCACCCACCCGCCCCTTCAACCACCGTCTGCCCCACCTGTGACAGAGAGTGTAGGTCCCGCATTGGACTTATCAGTCACCTGAGAATTCATTTTTAGTGCGGAAGCAAGTCATCCTCGGTTCCGAGGGACTGCCTAAGAAGAAGAGAAGATTGTGCAATGAGAAGGGGTTAATTAATAATCTTGTTGTGCGGGGTCCTTTAGGGAAGAGTGACCGTAACATGATAGAATTCTTCATTAAAATGGAAAGTGAAGAAGTCCAATCCGAAACTAGCATCCTAAATCCAAACAAAGGAAACTACGATGGTTTGAGGATTCAGTTGGCTATGATAAATTGGGGAGCTTCATTAAAAGGCGTGATGGTGGATAGGCAATGGCTACCATTTAAGGAAAGAATGCATGAATTACAACAGTTATACATTCCTTTCTGGCGCAAAAACACAAAAGGAAAAGCGGCCCAACCATGGCTAACAAAATAAATTAAGGATAGTATTATATTAAAGAGGAGTCATATCAAGTTACCAGGAAAAAGTAGCAAGCCTGAGGATTGGGAGCAGTTTAGAGTTCAGCAAAAAAGGACCAAGAGATTGATTAAGAGGGGAAAAATAGAGTATGACAGTAAACTTGCAAGGAACATAAAAGTGGACTGTAAAAGCTTCTACAAGTAGGTAAAAAGAAAAAGGTTAGTGAAGACAAATGTAGGTCCCTTACAGTCAGAAACAGGAAAATTTATAATGGGGAACTAAGAATATGCAGAGCAATTAAACAAATACTTTGGTTCTGTCTTCACGGAAGAGGACACAAAAAACTTCCCAGAAATGCTAGGGAACCAAGGGTCTAGTGAGAAGGAGGAATTAAAGGAAATTAGTATTAGTAAAAAAATAGTGCTGGAGAAATTAATGGGACTGAAAGCTGATAAATCCCCAGCTGATAATCTGCATCCCAGAGTACTAAAAGAGGTAGCCATGGAAATAGTGGATGCATTGGTTGTCATCTTCCAAAATCCTATAGATTATGGAACAGTTCCTGCAGATTGGAGGGTGGCAAATGTAACCCCACTATTTAAAAAAGGAGGGAGAGAGAAAACCGGGAACTACAGACCGGTTAGCCTAACATCAGTAGCAGGGAAAATGCTGGAGTCTATTATAAAGGATGTGATAACAGGACACTTAGAAAATATCAACTGGGTTAGACAAAGTCAACATAGATTTATGAAAGGAAAATCGTGTTCGACAAACCTGCTGGAGTTTTTTGAGGATGTAACTGGTAGAATAGATAAGGGAGAATCAATGAATGTGGTGTATTTGGATTTTCAGAAGGCCTTTGATAAAGTCCCACATAAGAGGTTAGTGTGCAAAATTAAAGCACATGGGATTGGGGGTAATATACTGGCATGGATTGAAAATTGGTTAACAGACAGGAAACAGAGAGTAGGAATAAATGGGTCTTTTTCGGGGTGGCAAGCAGTGACTAGTGGGGTACCGCAGGGATCAGTGCTTGGGCCCCAGCTATTCACAATATATATCAATGATTTGGATGAGGGAACCAAATGTAATATTTCCAAGTTTGCTGACGACACGAAACTAGGTGGGATTGTGAGTTGTGAGGAGGATGCAAAGAGGCTTCAAGGCGATTTAGACAAGTTGAGTGAGTGGGCAAATACATGGCAGATGCAGTATAACGTGGATAAATGTGAAGTTATCCACTTCGGTAAGAAAAACAGAAAGGTAGAGTATTATTTAAATGGTGCTAGATTGGGAAATGCTGATGTACAAAGGGACCTGGGTGTCCTTGTACACCAGTAACTGAAAGCAAACATGCAGGTGCAACAAGCAGTTAGGAAGGCAAATGGTATGTTGGCCTTCATTGCAAGAGGATTTGAGTACAGGAGCAAGGATGTCTTACTACAGTTGTACAGGGCCTTGGTGAGACCACACCTGGAGTACTGTGTGCAGTTTTGGTCTCCTTTCCTAAGAAAGGATATACTTGCCATAGAGGGAGTGCAGCGAAGGTTCACCAGACTGATTCCTGGGATGGCAGAACTGTTGTATGAGGAGAGATTGGGTCGACTAGGCCTGTATTCTCTAGAGTTTAGAAGAATGAGAGGGGACCTTATTGAAACGTTTAAAATTCTGACAGGGCTAGACAGACTGGATGCAGGGAGGATGTTTCCCCTGGCTGGGGCCTCTAGAACGAGGGGTCACAGTCTCAGGATACGGGGTAGGACATTTAGGACTGATTTGAGGAGAAATTTCTTCACTCAGAGGGTGGTGAACCTGTGGAATTCTCTACCACAGAAGGCTGTGGAGGCCAAGTCACTGATTATATTTAAGAAGGAGATAGATAGATTTCTAGACACAAAAGGCATCAAGGAAATGGGGAGAAAGCGGGAATATGTTATTGAGATAGAGGATCAGCCATGATCCTATTAAATGGCGGAGCAGGCTCGAATGGCCTACTCCTGCTCCTATTTTTCTATGTTTCTATGTTTCCCTCTTGTTGGAATGTACCTAGCCTGTACTTGGAACATCTCCTCCTTAAAAATCACCCACTGTTCCGTTACAGTTTTTCCTGTCAGTCTTTGGTTCCATTTTACCCTGGCTAGATCCTTTCGCATCCTATTGAAGTTAGCCCTATTCCAGTTTAGAAGTTCCACTCTAGATTGTTCCTTGCTCCTCTCCATTGCTAATCTAAAACTTATGATACGATGATCACTCATACCCAAGTGTTCTCCCACAGACACTTGGTCGACCTGGCCCACCTCATTCCCCAGCACCAAATCCAGCAATGCCTCCTTCCTAGTTGGGCCAAGAACATATTGGTCAAGGAAATTCTCCTGAACACATTTCAGAAATTCCTCCCCCTCCTTTCCCTTTACCCTAGCATTATCCCAATCGATATTTGGGTAATTAAAGTCCCCCAATATCACTACACTATAGCTCTTGCATATCTCTGCGATTTCCTTGCAGATTTGCTCCTCTACCTCCCTCTCACTATTTGGAGGCCTATAGAATACCCCCAATAGCTTGATCATACCCTTTTTGCTCCTCAACTCTAACCAAATGGATTCTGTCCTTGTCCCTTCAAGAACATCCTCCCTTTCCAACACTACAATGTCTTCCTTAATCAGCACTGCCACCCCACCTCCCTTTTTTCCTTCCCTATCTTTTCTGAACACCATGTACCCTTGAATATTAGGCGCCCAGTCCTCACCGTTTTTAAGCCATGTTTCCGTTATTGCCACAACATCATATTGCCCCACAGCAAATTGTGCTTGTAGCTCACCAACCTTATTCACCACACTTTGTGCGTTTAGGTACATGCATTCTAAACCTATTTTTGAATTTTTCGTAGTCTTTCTTAGTCTGCTCTTATCTAATATGGTACTAATACCACCACTAGTACTATCCAACACACTCACTCTTTTAGGCACCTTATTCCTCTTTTCTACTCCTAAATGCTGGTGCCCATCCCCTTGCCAAGTTAGTTTACACCCTCCCCAACAGCGCTAACAAACCTCCCCGCGAGAATATTGGTCCCGGCTCTGTTGAGGTGTAACCCGTCCGGCTTGTACAGGTCCCACCTTCCCCAGAAATGGTCCCAATGCCTCAGGAATCTAAAGCCCTCCCTCCTGCACCATCTCTCCAGCCATGCATTCATCTGTTCTATCCTCCTATTTCTATACTCACCAGCTCGTGGCACCGGGAGTAATCCAGAGATTACTACCTTTGAGGTCCTGCTTTTTAATCTCTCTCCTAGCTCCCTAAACTCTGCCTGCAGGACCGCATCCCTCTTTCTGCCTATGTCGTTGGTACCGATATGGACAACGAACTCTGGCTGTTCACCCTCCCCCCTCAGAGTGTCCTGCAGCCACTCAGTGACATCCTTGACCCTGGCACCAGGGAGGCAACATACCATCCTGGAGTCACGTCTACGGCCGCAGAAACGCCTGTCTGCTCCCCTAACTATCGAATTCCCTACCACTATTGCTCTTCCACTCTTTTTCCTCCCCCCCTGTGCAGCTGAGCCACCCGTGGTGCCATGGACTTGACTCTGGCTGCTCTCCCCAGAGGAACCATCGCCGTCACCAGTACTCAGAACAGAATACTGGTTGGAGAGCGCGATGAACTCCTGGGACTCCTGCACTACCTGCCTGGTCCTCCTCTTCTGTCTGGCGGTCACCCATTCCCTCTCTGCCTGCATACTCTTAAGCTGCGGGGTGACCACCTCTAGAAACGTGCTATCCACGTAACACTCAGCCTCGCGGATGCACCGCAGTGACTCCAGCCGCTGCTCAAGCTCCAAAACCCGGAGCTCGAATTGCTGTAGCTGACGACATTTCCCGCACATGTGGTCGTCCAGGCTACGCGAAGTGTCCAGGACTTCCCACACGGCACAGGATGGGCACTCCACGGGACTGAGCTGCCCTGCCATGCCTCTATTTAATAGACTAAGTACTAACCAGCTGCAACAGCACTCAAGAAGCTCGACACCATCCAGGACAAAGCAGCTCGTTTGATTGGCACTCCAGCCACCACCTTAAACATTCACTCCCTCCACCACCAGCGTACCGTGGCTGCAGTGTGTACCATCAACAAGATGCACTGCAGCAACTCGCCAAGGCTTCTTCGGCAGCACCTCCTAAACCCGCGACCTCTTCCGCCTAGAAGGACAAGGGCAGCAGGCGCATGGGAACACCACCACCTCTAAGTTCCCCTCCAAGTCACACACCATCCTGACTTAGAAGTATATCGCCGATCCTTCATCATCGCTGGGTCAAAATCCTGGAACTCCTTCCCTAACAGCACTATGGGAGTACCATCACCACTCGGACTGCAGCGGTTCAAGACGGCGGCTCACCACCACCTTCTCAAGGGCAACTAGGGATGGGCAATAAATGCTGGCCTTGCCCACGATGCCCAGATCCCATAAGCGAATTTTAAAAAAACCCAGCAGAAACAAACTTAAAACTTAACAAATTACACTCTCCAGCTACTCACCAATCAGCTCTTTCCCTCTATTTAATAGACTAACTTAGCAGAAATAAACTTATAAACTTAAAAAAATACACTCACCAGCTACTCACCAATCAGCTTCTTCCGTTGTGCCGATGTAACTTTTTTTACTCTGACGTCACTTTTTCAAAAACTGCCTCTGTTGAGTTGCTGCTGCTCTTTTTAACTGCTCCGCTCTCGCTGTGCTCCCTCTAGGTCTGCTCCTCTAGGTCTGTGCTCATGGAATTAAGTACTTAAACTGCAGAAATTGTTAAGTCCTAATGGTTACTGCCAAAATCCATCATTTTGAAATTACCTAGAAAATACTAATATTTCCAAAAGTTATTGGCTAGAAGAGAGCTAACGAGGGAATTATCAAAATTCTCATTGGCTACTCATATTAATATTATCAGAGACTTGCTAACCTTCTTACTAAATATCAATAACTGGATACATTAATGATTTCCTATTGAAAAGGCTATTTATTTTTGTATTACTTATTTGTATTATCTCGCTATCTCCTCCTTTAAGTTCCCCACTGCTAGCTCCTACTCTTCCACTTTCTTCAGCTGGCCTACAAACTTCACCACTGCTATCATCAATAGCACTCAATGCTCAGTCAACAGGATAACAATTTCTAGAGAATGGGACCAGAGGCCTAGAAATTTGTTTCAGGCAGTGACACAAAACGGGCGTTATCGGATCGTCCGTCCGTTATACACAGCGCCTGATATTCAGTTCCACTGCAGTCAATGGAGCTGACTATCAGGCACTGTGTATAACGGGCGGCCGATCCGATACCACCCACTTTGCGCCCCCACCCAAGACCAATTTCTAGGCCAGAGTCGCCAATCAAAAGACTTGAATCTTCTTATCAGCAGATAGGAGAAAAAATGCACTCCTAGAATCATGTATTATAGCAGGGTCTTTTAGAATAAAAATAATGACTCCTTGAACTGCTGCAGTCCTTGTGGTGATGGTGCTCCCACAATGATGCTAGGTTGGGAATTCCAGGATATTGACCCAAGATAATCAAGGAATGGTGCTATCTATCCAAGTGGGATGGTGCGTGACTTACAAAGGGAACTCATAGGTGATGCTGTTCCCAGGACATTGCTGCTTTTGTCTTTCTCGGTGTCAGAGGTCACAGGGGAGGGAGGTGCTGTCAAAGTTATCTTGGTGAGTGGCTGGAGTGTATCGTTCATAATGCAGTCACAGTGTACCAGTGGTGTAGGAGGTGGAGATTGAGTCCGGCAGCAGGAGCATTGATCAAGTGAACTGTTTCATCCTGGATGGTATCAAGCATCTTGAGTGTTGTTGTGGCTGCACTCATCCATGTGTATGGTGAATTGAGCCTTGTGGAGAGGTGGAGAGGCTTTGAGGAGTCAGGATTGAGCCACTTGTCACAGACTACCCAGCATCTGCCTTGCTCTTGTAGCCACAGTCTAGACATGGATGGTCCAGTTCAGTTACTGGTCAATGGTGAACCCCAAGGGGCTTATGGGATGTGAGAAGAAGGATTAGGTATGAGCAGTAATTAGGAGAGGGCGTTGAATGGAGCGCGACATTCAAAATGGCATGTCAAGCGTCAAATCAGCGTTGCGCACTCATTGATGTCACGATCTGCCTCGTTACCATTTCTCCAGCGAGCACAGGCAACAGTCCAAAATGGCGACCTGCCGGAAGTGGGCGAAAGCGAGGCGGCCACCATTCTTTCACCGAAACCGGCCTTATCAGCCGGCACTAAGGGGCCGAATTTCACGGCCTTTACCTTTTAAGTGAAGTAATAAATTTATCAAAAATTAGTGGACACATATTTACACCAACAATATTGACTTTTCACCCTTGTGCAATCCCTTAGTGCCTGTCATTACTGTGCCTTTGCCTACTCTAGTGCTCCTACGAAGTGTTGGCCCAGTTGCTGCAGCACGGCGGGTGGAAGGCTGCTGAGTGTCCGTGCGGGAGACTTCAGATGGCCTTGCAGGATGCCCTCGACCAGCTCTGGACCTGGAAGGCCCGGCTGTAGACTGCACCACCTCAACATAGGCGGCAGCAGTCTAGGCTGGCTGGATGACAGACAGCGACAAGGGCAATGGCGGAGTGGCAGTGGTGGGAGCAGAAATGCTGTCATCCTGAGAGAGGACAGCAGCTTCCTGCTCCACTGACCCACTGCCACTCCCCCGGGGCAGCACCTCAGCATCCCTAGCAATCTGTTGGAGCACAGATTGCTGGCCTGCTGCATCACCGTGAAAGCGCTGGTCGACAGTGGTAGACCCAGCCACCATGGCAGCAGTCAGAGCTTGCGTGGCATAGAATCATAGAATCATAGAAGATAGGAGCAGGAGTAGGCCATTCGGCCCCTCTAGCCTGCTCCGCCATTCAATGCGATCATGGCTGATCATCCAAATTCAGTACCCTGTCCCTGCTTTCTCCCCATATCCCTTGATCCCTTTAGCCTTAAGAAATATATCCAACTCCTTCTTGAATCTATTTAATGAATTGGCCTCTACTGCCTTCTATGGCAGAGAATTCCACAGGTTCACCACTCTCTGGGTGAAGAAATTCCTCCTCATTTCTGTCCTAAATGGCTTACCCCTTATCCTTAGACTGTGACCCCTGGTTCTGGACTCCCCGACCATCGGGAACATCCTTCCTGCATCTAGTTTGTCCTGTCCTGTCAGAATTTTATAAGTTTCAATGAGATCCCCTCTCATTCTTCTAAACTCCAGCGAGTATAAGCCCAATCGACCCAATCTTTCTTCATACGTCATTCCTGCCATCCCAGGTATCAGCCTTGTGAATCTTCGCTGAACTCCTTCCATGGCAAGAACATCCTTCCTCAGATAAGGCGACCAAAACTGCACACAGTACTCAAGGTGTGGTCTCACCAAGGCCCTGTACAACTGCAGCAAGACATCCTTTTTCCTGTACTCAAACCCTTTCGCTATGAAGGCCAACATACCATTTGCCTTCTAAACCGCCTGCTGCACCTGCATGCTTACCTTCAGCGACTGGTGCACAAGGACACCCAGGTCTCGTTGCACTTCCCCTTCTCCCAATCTATTGCCATTCAGATAATAATCTGCCTTTCTGTTTTTGACACCAAAGTGGATAACCTCGCATTTATCCACGTTATATTGCATCTGCCACGCTTCTGCCCAATCACCCAACCTATCCAAATCATACTGGAGTTTCTCGGCATCCTCCTCGCAGCACACACGCCCACCCAGTTTTGTGTCGTCTGCAAACTTGGAGATATTACATCTAGTTCCCTTGTCCAGATCATTAATATATATTGTGAATAGTGTCTAGATCATTAATATATATTGTGAATAGAGCAGTCTGAGATTGGATGCCACCAAGCATAGACTGCATTACAGCACTAAGACGATGCGTCGCTTCCTCCTGTGCTGCAATGGAAGCTGCCAAATCGCCCATCACACACGGCTTCAGGTCTGGGTCGCTACGGTCTCTCTGGGAGTCTACCATCCTTTGCAGACTGGAAATTAAGGGCTCCATGGTGTCCGCGGAGCCTTTTGAAATGTTGGAGGCGGACTCCTCCACGCTCCTTACCATTGCCGAGAGGCTCTCGGGCACGCTTGCCATTGCACCTATCATCTCCATGTGGATGCCCATCACCCTTCTTCTAAAGGCCTCCCAATCGAGGTCCTCATCTGAGTCCTGTGCAGCAGACCTCGCATGCAAACTCACCCTCCAGGGAGCTGGCCCCCGAGCTACCCTTTCCCCCTGGCCTTGCTGCAGCCCACTCAACCCCGGTGCCTCACCCTGTGCCGATCCCGCTACTATACTAGCCTCTAAAGAATGAATAGTGCCAGTATTTGGGCTGGTGTCTGCGGGTGAGTGACGCGGTGTGTTCTTCCTCCTCCTCTTCTCCTGCCTCGCTCTCTACGGTGCCCTCAGGGACAGGCTGCTCAGGTGCTTGCTGATTATCTGAAAGCATAAAGGCACAAGACTCAGGTTAAGGTGAAGGGAGGGGGGCAGGAAGGGAGAAATGCATGCATACAGCATGATTAGCTGGAAAGTGCGAAACGCTTGTGGGGTGAGGGGGAAGTGGGATGTGAGAAGAAGGAGTAAGGATGAACATACCGTTGTTGTCCCCAAGGGGGTCAACGTCGCTGGTGGCCACGGTGCCCACCATCTGGCGCCCAATGATATGCAGCACTCTATTTTCCAGTGCAGATAGTGGTTGGGTGTCAGGTTGTCCCCCGCCTGTGCGCTCCTGCTCCCTCCTGTTGTGAGCCACCTTGTCCTGCAAGAGAAAGGAAAGTGTGTGAGTGAGTGTGGAGCAATGCGTTTGGGTGATGTGCCTGCCATAGTTGAATAGCTGTCATTGTGTACAAGGTGTGAGATGTGGGTGTGAGTATTGGTAGGTAGAGATTGTTGGTGGGTGAGTGCTGGGGGTGTGGTGCTTTTGGCAGTGTGTGACGATTGTGGTTCAGATGATGGTATGTGGCATTTGTTGAAGCATTCACTCACCGTGACCACCCGAGTGAGATTATTAAATTTCTTCCTGCACTGTGTGTGGGTCCTGGGGACCACAGTGCTGCCCGAGACCTGCGGGGCTACCTCCTTCCACCTGGCACAGAAGACTTGTGCTGAGGGCCTCCTGCCACTTGCCAGGTAGAACACTGCCCTCTGTCTCTCCACAGTGAAAACCAATGCCTCCAATGCTTCATCGGAGAATCTGCGGGCTTTCTCCCTGGGGCATGGATCTGCCATGAGTACACCTGGTTCAGTCCTTCTGTTGCTGCTTGCTGCTTGCTGAGGCAGCTGCACAGCCAGCAATGCTGAGAAAGAGGTGCTGCAGCATCAATGAACCTCCCCATTAAGTAGTGAAAAAAGCCTCTGGCAATCATGGCTTGCGATTAGACTGCACCTGATATTGCTCCACCCTTTAAGTGTTACGCCAATGAGCTTGGGTTTTAAGGGGGAGAAATTCATTATAGCCCAGGAATGGGCGGTAACTTTTGAAAAGTTTGAGGGGGAAAAATTTCTGTTTGGGGCGCCAACATCGTCAAGGCAGTATGTTTAGAACCCAGCACTAATTAGCGGCAGATACTGCAATATTGGCTTTAGCGCTCTAAGAATGAAGTGGAGTGCTAAATCAAGCGCTACCACTTCAATTAGGGCGCTAACGGGCCGGTAGCACCAGGCCGCTAATGAAGTTAGCGCCCTGGCCTCGGAGGCTCCTTCGCTGGATTAAAGGGAAGGGCCCAATACTTACTCCAGCATCAGGTAAGGCCAGGGATGGGTGGGCAATGACACCCGTAGGCCCCGAAGAGCAGCCCGAAGCACACAATTGAGTGCAGGGCTGCCACATCGGTGGCACCAAAAGCAGCAAAAGGCCGTACCCAGGGCGCTAATTAAAGGTCGGCCTACCTGAGAGCCGTGCCTTTAATTAGCGCCCCCCAACCCGTGGGGCAATGCTGCAGCACCTGCTCCAGCATTCGCTGTTGGCGCCCGGCGAAGGTGGGGCACTAACGGGGCGCTAAGAGAATGCTGTGCACCTGGATGATGTCATGATCTCTGGGGCGCAGGGTTCTGAGGCGCTAACTCTTAGAGCCGGTGCTGAACCACCAACTGAATTTATAGAGCGGCACTGTTATCGGCCCGCCCGGCACTAACCCCTTAGCGCACCCCATTAGCACCCGCACGGGGCGCTAACGGGAGGCGCTAAGCTACCCAATTTCTACCCCTGAGGATTAGCGCCAGGCGCTAAAGCTTCGGACTGCATGCAAAATTCAGTCTCATTGCACAAAGAAAGGATAGGAGCGCTAAATCAAGCGCTAATGGCCCAGCTCAGTGGCGCTAAACTCAAAGCACTGACCAATATCAGGTGCAGTCTAATCACAAGTCATCATTGCCACAGGCTCTTTCCAGTTCTTAATGGGGAGATTCATTGATGATGCAGAACCTCATTCTCATCATTGCTGGCTGTGCAGCTGTCTCAGCCAGCAGCAGCAGGTCAAGGAGAAGGAGCCGGATGACTCAAGCAGCCGTAATGATGGTAGATCCATGCATCAGGTAGAGAGCCCACAGATTCTGCGGCCATGTATTGGAGGCATTGGTGTTCGCTGTGGAGAGACGGAGGGCGGTGCTGTACCCGACAAGTAGCAGGAGGCCCTCGCCGCAAGTCTTCCGCACCATGTGGAGGGAGGAAGCCCAGCAAGTCTCAGGCAGCACTGTGGTCCCCAGGACCCACACACAGTGCAGGAAGAAATTTAACGACCTCACTCAGGTTGTCAGGGTGAGTCAATGCTTCAACAAATGCTACATACCACCATCTGAATCACAGTCTGCACACACTGCCCAAAGCATCACACCCCAGCACTCACCCACCAACAATCTCTACCTGCCAAAACTCACACCCACATCTCACAACTTGCGCAAAATGACAGCTATTCAACTATGGCAGGTACATCTCCCAAACACATTACTCCACACTCATTCACACACTTTCCTCTCTCTTGCAGGCCAAGGTGGCTCACAACAGGAGGGAGCAGGAGCGCAATAACGGGGGACAAGCCGACACCCAACCACTGTCTGAGCCGGAGGGAAATTTCACGCGCGGGTTCTGCTGCACAGGACTCGGTTGAGGACCGCGATGGGGAGGCCTTTAGAAGAAGGGTGATGGGCATGCACACGGAGATGATAAGTGCAATGGCAAGGGTGCCCGAGAGCCTCTCGGCAATGGTAATGAGCATGGAGGAGTCTGCCTCAGACATTGCACAGAGCGCTATGCACACCATGGAGCCCATCATTTCCAGTCTGCAAAGGATGGTAGAATCCCAGAGAGGCTGTGGCGACCCAAACCTGATGCCGCGTGTGATGGGCGATCTGGCAGCTTCCATTGCAGAAGCCATGCAACATCTTAGTGCTGTAATGCAGTTTATGCTTGGTAGCATCCAATCTCAGACTGCTCTCATGCAGTCTCAGCTTGATGCAATGCAAGCTCTGACTGCTGCCATCGTGGCTGGGTCTACCACCATCAACCGGGGCTTTCATGGTGTCGCAGCAGGCCAGCAATCTGTGCTCCAACAGATTGCTAGGGATGCTGAGGTGCTGCCCTGGGGGAGTAACAGGATGACAGCATTCCTGCTCCCACCACTGCCACTCCGCCATTGTCCTTGTTGCAGCCTGTCATCCAGCCAGCCCAGACTGCTGCTGCCTATGCTGAGGTGGTGCAGTCTACAGTCAGGCGGTCCAAGCCCAGAGCTGGTCGAGGGCATCCTGCAAGGTCATCTGAAGTCTCCCACATGGACACTCAGCAGCCTTCCACCAGCTGTGCTGCAGCCACTGCGCCAACACTTCATAGAAGCACTAGAGTAGGCAAAGGCACTGTAATGAGGGGCACTATGGGATTGCACAAGGGTGAATAGGTAATAAAGTTACTGTAAATATGTGTTCACTGATTATTGATAAATTTATTCATTCAGTTTGGATAATTTTGTGGTGTCTCTCAATTCAGCTTTAATCTGTGATATGGCCTGCGACAGAGATGGAATGATGGGGATATGGTGAGCAACGGGGATCTGGAGTTTAATTTATTGAACCACAGTCTGATGAGGCGTTCATGGACCGCCCTTCCGGAAGGCCAATTGAGTGTCTGCCTCCTCCCTCACTCCTGTTCCTCCTCCTCCTTGTCTTCCTCCTCCTGAGGTGGTCCCGCAATCTCTGGTGGCAATGGCTGGGCCCTCATGATGGCCAAGTTGTGGAGCATGCAGCACACCACAACGAAATGGGACTCCTGCTCCAGCGAGTAGTGGAGGGCTGCTCCCGAGTGGTCAAGGCAGCTGAACCATTGCTTGAGCACCCCAATAGTCTGCTTGATGATGTTCCTGGTGGCAGCATGGCTCTCATTATACGAGTGCTGGGCAGGAGTGTTGGGGTTGCAGAGGGGTGTCATGAGCCAGGTGGAGAGTGGATAGCCCTTGTCTCCGACCAGCCAGCAGCGAGCTTGGCGTGGTGGTTGGAAGAGTGCTGGCACACTGGTCTGGCGCAGAATGAATGCATCGTGGCTGCTGCCAGGATAGCGGGCATTCACATTGAGGATTCACTGTCTGTGGTCACACACCAACTGCACATTAAGTGAGTGGTAGCCTTTGCGGTTATGGAAGACCTCAAGATTGTTATGTGGTGCCCGCAAAGCCATGTGGGTGCAGTCAATGGCACCCTGCACCATGGGGAAGCCCACTATCCTGGCAAAGCCACATGCACATTCGTCCTGCTTCTCTCTGGTGATGGGGAAGGAAATGTTATCCCTTCTCCTACTGTAGAGAGCCTCTGTGATCTTCCAGATGCAGCGATGGACAGCGAACTGTGAGATGTTAGCTATATCTCCTGTTGCAGACTGGAAGGATTCATTGGTGACTGCCACTGAGAGAGTCATGATCGCCCTGATCTGTGGCTCAAGATCTGGTTGCAGGAGGTGGCAGAGTTCTGTGACCACCTCCTTGCTGAAACGGAGCCTTCTAATACACTGCTCCTCATTTTATTTGAGGTAGGAGAAGTGCTCTCGGAATACCCTCTGAGGATAAGGCCTCCTGTTGAGAGCCCTCTTGGCCCTTCTCCTCCCTCTGGCTACATGTTCCAATCTTTCTCGCTGCCTCCACTCCCTCTGCTGTAGATCCTGGAGGGCAAGGTCAACTGCCAGTACAACCCCCATTAATGTGACCAAGTGTAGCACTTTGATATGTTGTGAGAATAAATATAACAAATTTTTAGTAGCCACAACACTCCTGATACTAAACAACCTTTAAATGACTGAATTAATTGGTTTCACAATGTCAAACTGACAAGGAGCAGTGAAGCACCATTAACCTGACAGCTGTGGCTCATTACTGAGGATGCCTTTAAGTAGCGCCCCTGGAGCCGGCATCCGCCTGCTTGACGCCTCCTCTCCCTATTGCTGTCGGGGCGAGGCACTATGGCAGGGGAGCGACAATGAATTTTGCAGATCGGGTGCCCAGTGAGCATTGCACGCTCACTGACATCACAATCTGCCTGGCGTTGAGGTCCCCGGTGGTAATTTGTAGTGGCGCCGTTATGGGGGGCTAGATTTGGTGTGCATCGCTGGATTCACCTCACCCCGGCGCTACTGCATCAACGCCCCGTTAGCGCCCCTGCCAGGCGCTAACTGGAGGCGCTAACCAGCTGAATTTTCCCCCAAAAAACTTGATTTAGGACTGCAATCATTTTATTGAGCAGTGAGCATGAATTTTGCATGCAGTCTAAAGCATTTGAGCCTGGCGCTAATTCTCTAACTTTTCTACTGACATCGCCCATTCCTTGGTTATAATGAATTTCTAGCCCAAAGACTTCAACATAAAGGGCCAAAAATTCAAACCGCTGCGCGAGAGTACGCACTGCGTACTCTCGCGTATTCTCTCTCCAATTGCCAGTTTTCTGCATGCGCTGAAAACCGGCACTTGGTCTTTGGAAAAGGGGGCGGTTCCTCGGTGCATCGCGTGCGCGCTACAGGCTGCGCGCACGCTGTGCACTTAGTGCTTTGGACGCGCAGGTAAGGACGGAAGATTTTAGAAATGGAAAAAGGAGGAGTAAGACCCACTTTTAACAAGGTAAGTAGTGAATTAAGTATTTTTTTTGAATTTTTTTTAACAGGTATATCTTTTTTAGAGACTTTAAAGACAGGTAAGTTTATTTTTATAACTTTTTAAAAGATTTTAAATTTTTTCAAAAATTTAATTTTTTATTTAAAATGGTTAATTTATTTAACTATACTTATTTTATTAATGTGATGGTTTTTTTTTATTTAATTGAGGTTTAGCTGTTATTTTGGGGGGGTGTAAGATTCATAGCTTTCACAGCACGTATGTGAAACTTATGAATGGAAGATGGTGTGCTGCCATTGGCTCTAACTAAGTCACGTGATCCCACAGCTCGCACGAATTCACTACGCCGGTGGGATACGCAAGCACTGCCCAGCTGATGTCTGGAACATCAAGTTCGTGCGAGCTGGATCTGAAAAAGCCAACGCGGAGTGAGAGATCGCGCCTGCTCCTTACCCCCGCGGGAACAGAGCGAGATCAATTTCTGGGCCAATGTGTATAGGACATATGTTTTAAGAACCCTACAATTAATTTGTTTCTGTGCTCTGCAATGGCTCATTTCATTCATTGTTCTGTGCTAATGATACAACATGTTAAAATATGTATTAGGCTAGGCTAAAAATGAAACATATCCAAACCAGGGAAATTTGAAATTGTTCATGGGTGTTGTATAAATACTGGTATGTAGTTACTTTTGACAAACCTCTGTAACACTTTTTCTGTTAACATAACATCTGATCCCATTAGTCCTAATAATTGAGGAACTAGAATGTAACATTTATGAAAATTCATAATCATATTTTTTCTCAATTTGTTCATTTGAAAAGCAATTTTGGGAAAGATAAATAAATATATCTACATTAATCCTTGATGTATTGAAAAAAATCACCTGCAGAAAATAGTTTGAGTTATGGACACATTCAGCTATTGTATTCAGTTTAAAGGAACATTCTACGTTACAGATTTATTTATTTTTACCATTTACTTAGAAGATGACATTGGTAATATAAGCTACCTAAAAAGTCCCACATTAATCAAATACAGGGGTGAAAATGGACCATATTTTGTCCATTTCTCGGGTACACAAGGAGGACAAAAAAGTCCAATTTTGCGTAGTTAGGTCGCCTGAAGGTGCCTGTAATACGTCTGATGCCATATTGGCTCGGGTGCCATTCAGGCATTCCTGGCGGCCACTTTAAATAGGCATTAGACCCCTTGCATATGCTAATGAGGCGCCTAACGCTGGTTTAAGGACCCCTCTCCGAAACTGGTCAGAAACTGAGCGAAACCTGCGCCGAGCATGTGCTGTTCAGTTTCTCCAGTTCCTTCTGCAGGCTAACCAGCAGTCCAGAAAGGGACTGCTGTAAGATGGCAACATAAAGATAAGTTTTCTTTCTTTCTACCTCACCTTAATGTGGAGGTAGGAGGTGCAGGAGTACTCCTTCTGGCTCCACAATATTACTGCGAGTCACCGCTGGCCCACATTCACCCCCTTCCCAATCAGCAAACCCCCTTCCCAGGACCTACCTGAGGGCCACTGCCAGCATCGCAGCCAACGCAAATTGGTTCAGAGGTAACTGGAGGCTCAAAAGGCGTCCATAACTCACCGGAATTATTCAGATGAGACCCAAGGTCCAATTTCACATGAGCCTAGGGCCATTGGCTTTTGACGTGCGCTACGAGTGTGTCGACTATTTCGGGCCCGGAAACGGCCCTAAACTAATTTCTCCTCCGCTCTCACTTTAATCAGTGGCATGTGCAAGCAAGCACTTTAGTGTTCCACACAATATACACTAAACCTAATACACAATGACAAAGAATTTAAAATATCAAGAAAGAACAGAGATTTAATTTTACTTTAATCAAATATTTTTAAATTATGAACTTAAGTACATTCACCTGCACCATTAATTTTCAATCTAAGTGTTTGCGGCAGGAAAACTGGCATAATTCCAGGAGATTTACAATTGCCATTGACTTGACTGGGGGACAAGCTATGACAGTCAATTTTACACAGTTTCAGCGAGGGTATTAGCAGAGTGACACAAAAATCCAAGGAAATTTTGGCGAGATGTAAATAATGACAGAACTCACTTACGCCATAATTTCCTGGGTCCTTTATGGTTGCCCCACTTCATTCCCCAGAGCTAGCTCCAGCACTGCTTCCTTCCTCGTTGGGCTGGAAACACACTGATTAAACGAACCCTACACCATAGATGCGGTGCAAGATCTACAGAGTAATGATAATGGGGGACTTCAATTATCCTAATATAGACTGGGATAGTAACAGTGTAAAGGACAAAGAGGGGGAGGAACTCCTGAAATGTGTACAAGAGAATTTTCTTGATCAGTGTGTTTCCAGCCCAACGAGGAAGGAAGCAGTGCTGGATCTAGTTCTGGGGAATGAAGTGGGGCAAGTGGAGCATGTTTCAGTGTGAGAGCATTTGGGGCAACAGTGATCATAATATTATTAGGCTTAGAATATTTTAATGAAAAGGACAAGGTACAATCAAGTGTAAAATTAATTAATTGGAGGAGGGCTAACTTCAATGAGTTGAAAAGGGATCTGGCCCAGGTGGATTGGAATCAAAAATTGGTAGGCAAAACAGTAATTAAACAATGGGAGGTCTTCAAAAAATTGAGGACTGCAAATGTTATACCCCTGTTTAAAAAAGGGGAGAGGGATAAACCCGGAAACTACAGGCCAGTCAGACTAACATCGGTGGTGAGGAAACTTTTAGAGACAATAATCCGGGACAAAATTAATTGGCATTTGGAAAAGTATGGGCTAATAAATGAAAGTCAGCATGGGTTTGTTAAAGGCAAATTGTGTTTAACTAACTTGATCGAGTTCTTTGATGAAGTAACGGAGAGGGTTGATGCGGGTAGTGCGGTTGATGTTGTGTATGTGGATTTTCAAAAGGTGTTTGACAAAGTGCCACATGATAGACATGTTAGCAAAATTAAAGCCCATGGGATTAAAGGCACAGTGGTGGCATGGATACAAAATTGGCTAATGGACAGAAGGCAGAGAGTAGCGGTGAACGGTTGTTTTCAGAGTGGAGGGAAGTATACAGTGGTGTTCCCCAGACATCAGTATTAGGACCACGGCTCTTTTTGATATATATTAATAACCTGGATTTGGGTATACAAGGCATCATTTCAAAGTTTGCAGATGATACAAAACTTGTAAAATGTTGTAAACAATGAAGAGTCCTAGGGGGAAAAATTAGGTCGCGCCCCATTTGGGGCGCAAATATCGTCTGGATGCAAAAATTAGCGCCTGGCGCTAATTATCGCCACTGACTGGAAACTTCACTTTTACCGCCCCGGGAGGTGAGTGGAGCGCTAAATCAGGCGGTGCACACCTGTCTTAAGGCGCAAAGGCCGAGCAGTGAGGCGCTAACTCAGCGCGCGAGCGCAGCGCAGGGGCTGCCAGTTAGCGAGGGAACACAGACACACTGGCGCCAGCCAGTTCTTAAAGCGGGGGGGCCAACTTGCTCCCCAGCCACACCCTGCTCATTGCAGCCTTGAATCTCGGCCTGGAGAGACCTGTGAATCCATTTTGCTGTCCTTCAGGGGCATCTGCAGTGTCAGGGTCTGACAATCAGCAGCCTTCCACCAGCCTTGCTGCAGCCACTGAGGTCCCATTACGGAGGAGCAGTAGGGTTAGAAGGGGGGAAGTGCGCAAGGGAAGGAGATCACCCTCGAAGGGCAAAAAGTAGGAGGTGTGACAAAATGCTGGTCATTTTTTTATTAAAGGCCGAGGTTCGTGGTCCAACTTTTGTCTAGTGTTTTGGACATTATCTCCAGGTTGTGAGAACCAGTTATGTTAATGACTGTTTTTTTGTGTTTATTTCTATGAGTTTGTCATGAGGAAATGACACACACAGAGTTTATAAAATAAATAAGTTTTTGTATTCAAAATATACATGTTTGGTGTTTGGAATCATTGGTGCCTTGGCCGGCTTAGGGGTTGCGTGCTGGGTTCATTGATGTTGTTAGCAATGGCAGAAGCCATTTCCACAGCAGGGGCCCTAGAAGCGGCTTGCTATCAGCCGTTGACGGACGGCCCTTGCAGTTTCACCATTGTGGGCCGCCCTCCCGCCTTGGTGCTGCTGATGATCATCCTCCTCGTCCTCTTCCTCCTCTTCCTCCTCCTCCTCTGGTGGTGCTCCAAGGCCTGGTGGCATTGGCTGGGTCCTGACGATTGCCATGTTATGCAACATGCAGCACACAACTACGAAGTTGGATACTCGCTCAGGCGAGTTCTGCAGGGCTCCTCCAGAATGGTCGAGACAGCGGAACCGTTGCTTCAGCACGCCGATTGTGCGCTCAATGATGTTCCTGGTAGCTTGATGGCTCTCGTTGTACCGCAGCTCAGCAGGGGTGTTGGGCGTACGGAGCGGTGTCATCAGCCAGGTGCTCAATGGATACCCCTTGTCCCCGAGAAGCCAACCAACTGGCTAATGCGGTGCCTCGAAAAGTTCTGCCACAGTAGTCTGGCGCAGGATGAAAGCATCGTGGCAGCTGCCAGGATAGTGGGCATTGACAGCGAGTATCAGCTGTCTGTGGTCACAGACCAACTGAACATTCAAGGAATGGAACCCCTTTCTGTTCCGGAATTCCTCGGCATTCTCATGTGGAGCACGCAAAGCCACATGCGTGCAGTCAATGGCGCCCTGCACCATGGGGAAGCCCGCTATCCTCGCAAAGCCCAGAGCGCGGTCACGCTGCTTGTCTGGGGTCAGGGGGAAAGAGATGAACTCTCGTCTCCTTTTAAAGAGGGCATTTGTGACCTGCCGGATGCAGCAATGCACCGCGAACTGGGAGATATTGGCGAGGTCCCCAGCAGCAGCTTGAAATGAGCCAGTAGCATAGAAGTTGAGAGCCACTGTGACCTTCACTGCCACCGACAGAGACGTCCTGGACCTCAGTTGAGGCTGCAGATCTGGCTGCAGCAGGTGGCAGAGCTCAGTGACCACCTCCTTGCTGAATCGCAGCCTTCGCAAACACAGCTCCTCAGACATATGAATGTAGGAGAGCTGTTCACGATATACCCTGGGAGGGTAAGCTCACCAGTACATACGCCTGTTGGCCCTCCTCCGTCTGGCCATCATTGCCACTCTCTCTCTGCGTCTCTGTGTCCTCCGATTCAGCTGGAGCAGGACGACGCCCCCAATCAGTGCAGCCCCCATAGTCTCTTTGCAAGCAAAGTTAATAAGAACAGCAACCAAAGTACCAGCGAAGTTAGGATCAGTGGGCAAAACTACCTCACAAAGCGTTGACTCAATGCAGAAGTCTCCCTTTCTCTCTCTCCGAATCTCTCTCTCTCTCTCAGAACGAGTGGTGCAAAAATGTCAACCACAGAAAAAGACAGGAAGAGGCCCCCTTTAAATAGCACCCCACCCCCCAGCGATTGATAGCGTTCCAGTCTTCCGGTCGTTGGATGCGCCAGGCGGTAAGGCAGGGGGCGCAACTCAATTTCCACTCCGAGGTGCCACAAGGGCGTTGCACCATGGAATGACGTCACAATCTGCGCGCGCAGGTGGTCGCGGCGGTAAAGTTTATCGCCGCCGCACAATGTCTAGTTAAGTTCCCGAGCGGCGCAAACATCGCTGCGCCCGGGCGCTAGCGGCTTTGCGCCCCATTAGCGCCGTCTTAAGGCGCTAACGGGAGGCGCAACCAACTGAATTTTTCCCCCCTAGAGTCATAGGGGTAAAAATTCAGTTGGTTGCGCCTCCCGTTAGCGCCTTAAGAGGGCGCTAATGGGGCGCAAAGCCGCTAACGCCCGGGCGCAGCGATGTTTGCGCCGCTCGGGAACTTAACTAGACATTGTGCCTGGCGCTAAACTTTACCGCTGCGACCACCTGCGCGCGCAGATTGTGACGTCATTCCATGGTGCAACGCCCTTGTGGCGCCCTGGAGCGGAAATTGAGTGGCGCCCCCTGCCTTACCGCCTGGCGCATCCAACGACCGGAAGACTGGAACGCTATCAATCGCTGTGGGGCTGGGGGGGGGGCGCTATTTAAAGGGGGCCTCTTCCTGTCTTTTTCTGTGGTTGACATTTTTGCACCACTCGTTCTGAGAGAGAGAGAGAGATTCGGAGAGAGAGAAAGAGAGACTTCTGCATTGACTCAACGCTTTGTGAGGTAGTTTTGCCTACTGATCCTAACTTCGCTAGTACTTTGGTTGCTGTCCTTCATTACTTTGCTTGCAAAGAGACTATGGGGGCTGCACTGATTGGGGGCGTCGTCCTGCTCCAGCTGAATCGGAGGACACAGAGACGCAGAGAGAGAGTGGCAATGATGGCCAGACGGAGGAGGGCCAACAGGCGTATGTACAGGAGAGCTTACCCTCCCAGGGTATATCGTGAACAGCTCTCCTACATTCATATGTCTGAGGAGCTGTGTTTGCGAAGGCTGCGATTCAGCAAGGAGGTGGCCACTGAGCTCTGCCACCTGCTGCAGCCAGATCTGCAGCCTCAACTGAGGTCCAGGACGTCTCTGTCGGTGGCAGTGAAGGTCACAGTGGCTCTCAACTTCTATGCTACTGGCTCATTTCAAGCTGCTGCTGGGGACCTCGCCAATATCTCCCAGTTCGCGGTGCATTGCTGCATCCGGCAGGTCACAAATGCCCTCTTTAAAAGGAGACGAGAGTTCATCTCTTTCCCCATGACCCCAGACAAGCAGCGTGACCGCGCTCTGGGCTTTGCGAGGATAGCGGGCTTCCCCATGGTGCAGGGCGCCATTGACTGCACGCATGTGGCTTTGCGTGCTCCACATGAGAATGCCGAGGAATTCCAGAACAGAAAGGGGTTCCATTCCTTGAATGTTCAGTTGGTCTGTGACCACAGACAGCTGATACTCGCTGTCAATGCCCACTATCCTGGCAGCTGCCACGATGCTTTTATCCTGCGCCAGACTACTGTGGCAGAACTTTTCGAGGCACCGCATCAGCCAGTTGGTTGGCTTCTCGGGGACAAGGGGTATCCATTGAGCACCTGGCTGATGACACCGCTCCGTACGCCCAACACCCCTGCTGAGCTGCGGTACAATGAGAGCCATCAAGCTACCAGGAACATCATTGAGCGCACAATCGGTGTGCTGAAGCAACGGTTCCGCTGTCTCGACCATTCTGGAGGAGCCCTGCAGTACTCGCCTGAGCGAGTATCCAACTTTGTAGTTGTGTGCTGCATGTTGCATAACATGGCAATCGTCAGGACCCAGCCAATGCCACCAGGCCTTGGAGCACCACCAGAGGAGGAGGAGGAAGAGGAGGAAGAGGACGAGGAGGATGATCATCAGCAGCACCAAGGCGGGAGGGCGGCCCACAATGGTGAAACTGCAAGGGCCATCCGTCAACGGCTAATAGCAAGCCGCTTCTAGGGCCCCTGCTGTGGAAATGGCTTCTGCCATTGCTAACAACATCAATGAACCCAGCACGCAACCCCTAAGCCGGCCAAGGCACCAATAATTCCAAACACCAACCATGTATATTTTGAATACAGAAACTTATTTATTTTACAAACTCTGTGTGTGTCAATTCCTCATGACAAACTCATAGAAATAAACACAAAAAAACAGTCAATAACATAACTGGTTCTCACAACCTGGAGATAATGTCCAAAACACTAAACAAAAGTTGGACCATGAACCTCGACCTTTAATACAAAAATGACCAGCATTTTGTCACACCTCCTACTTTTTGCCCTTCGAGGGTGATCTCCTTCCCTTGCGCACTTCCCCCCTTCTAACCCTACTGCTCCTCCGTAATGGGACCTCAGTGGCTGCAGCAAGGCTGGTGGAAGGCTGCTGATCGTCAGACCCTGACACTGCAGATGCCCCTGAAGGACGGCCTCGACCAGTTCTGGGCCTGGAGGGCCCGGCTGCAGACTGCACCAACTCTGCATGGGCGGCAGCAGTCTGTCCTACAGGTGGTGGCAAGTGCAGTGGAGAAGTGACAGTGTTGGCAGCAGGAATGCTGTCATCGTGAGAGAGGACAGCAACTCCCTGCTCGCCCGACACACTGGCACTCCCACGGGGCAGCACTTCAGCATCCGGAGCAATCTGCTGGAGAACAGATTGCTGGCCTGCTGCGGCGCGGTGAGAGCCCCGGGGACATGTGAACGAACCATCGAGGTTGGCAGCAGTCTGTGCTCGCGTGGCCTCAATCTGAGTCTGCATGAGAGCAGTCAGAGATGGGATCACGGCAGCCAGTGACTGAATTGCAGCACTAAACGTTAGTGTGGCATCCGCCTGTGCTACAGCGAAGTGCTCCACACTCCTTGCCAGTGACTCAATGCATTCGGGCACCCTTCCCACTGCACCCATGAGCTCAGTGTGCATGCCCACCGCCTGGGTGTTCATTTCTGCGATCAGCCGCTCCTCCTCTGCGTCCATTGCAGTAGGAGTCTCTGGCATACTCTCCATCTGGGGAGAAGGCCCCCGTTCTTCCCTACCCCCATGGCGTTGCTGCAGCCCGCTGGGTCCTGGAGCTTCACCCTCATCAGACCCTTCCCCCCTGCTCCCCTCCAGGGAAGGCGTGTTCCCAGTGTGGGCATGGGCTTCCTCGGGAGAGGGTGGCACTGATGCTCCGGCTTCCTCTTCCTCCTCGGCTGCAGCTTCACTCCCAGTGGCAGCTTCAGGGCCCGTCTCCTCAGCTGGTGAATCACCATCTGAAAGCAGGGAGGTACAAGAGTGGCTTTAGCGTGAGGACAGGGTGGCAGTAAGGGAGGAATAAGTGCAGCGAGTTAGCAAGTTGGATTGAAAGTGTCAAAGGCTGGTGTTGTGAGGGACAAGTGGAAGGACAGAGGACAAAAAGGTGATGACCTTACCATTGCTGTCCAGAACGGGGTCGGCGTCTCCAGTGGCGACGGCACCGATCACCCGGCTTGCCACAATCCTGTGGACGCGCTCCTCAAGATCGCTGAGGGGTTGCAGCTGAGGCCGCCCTCCACCTGTCCGTTGCTGCTGTCTCCGATTATGCGCCAGCTTGGCCTGTAAGAAAAAGGACAGCATCTGAGTAAATATACAGCCATGGTCTTGCCTGATGTGCCTCCCATAGGTGAATAGCCCTTACTGTATGCAGCCATGGTCTTGCCTGATGTGCCTCCCATAGGTGAATAGCCCTTACTGTATGCAGCCATGGTCTTGCCTGATGTGCCTCCCATAGGTGAATAGCCCTTACTGTATGCAAAGTGTGGAATGTGTGTGTGTGTTTCATGAAAGGGCCATAGGTGTTGGATGAGTGTTGTGCATTGGAGTTTTAAGACCCTCTGGCCATAGAGTGAGGTTGAGATGGAGGGATGGAGAGGTATTGAGAAAAAGCCACTCACCCTGACGACCCGAGTGAGGTCGTTGAACTTTTTGCGGCATTGAACATGGGTCCTGGGCACCATGCTCCTGGAGGAGACGCTCTGAGCCACCTCCCTCCACACTCTTCTGTACTCGCGTGGCAAAGGCCTCCTGCCACTCTCAGGGAAGAGTATACATCTTCTGCGCTCCACCGCGCCAACCAGAGCATCCAAGGCCCGCTCGGTGAAGCGATGAGCTCGTTCTCTCACCCTCTCCATCCTTGGCAGCAAAATGGATTCACAGGTCTCTCCAGGCCGAGATTCAAGGCTGCAATGAGCAGGGTGTGGCTGGGGAGCAAGTTGGCCCCCCCCCGCTTTAAGAACTGGCCGGCGCCAGTGTGTCTGTGTTCCCTCGCTAACTGGCAGCAGCTGCGCTGCGCTCGCGCTCTGAGTTAGCGCCTCACTGCTCGGCCTTTGCGCCTTAAGACAGGTGTGCAGCGCCTGATTTAGCGCTCCACTCACCTCCCGGGGCGGTAAAAGTGAAGTTTCCCGTCAGTGGCGATAATTAGCGCCAGGCGCTAATATTTGCGTCCAGACGATATTTGCGCCCCAAATGGGGCGCGACCTAATTTTTCCCCCATAGAGTCTAGAGTTATACAGCACGGATAGAGGCCCTTCGGCCCATCGTGTCCGCGCCGGCCATCAAGCCCTGTCTAATCTAATCCCATATTCCAGCATTTGGTTCGTAGCCTTGTATGCTATGGCATTTCAAGTGCTCATCCAAATGCTTCTTGAATGTTGTGAGGGTTCCTGCCTCCACAACCCTTTCAGGCAGTGAGTTCCAGACTCCAACCACCCTCTGGGTGAAAAATTTATTTCTCAAATCCCTTCTAAACCTCCCGCCCTTTACCTTGAAACTATGCCCCCTTGTTATAGACCCCTCTACTAAGGAAAAAAGCTCCTTAGTATCCATCCTATCTATGCCCCTCATAATTTTGTACACCTCAATCATGTCCCCCCTCAGCCTCCTCTGCTCCAAGGAAAACAAACCCAATCTGCCCAGTCTCTCTTCATAGCTGAAGCACTCCAGCCCAGGTAACATTCTGGTGAATCTCCTCTGCACCCTCTCCAAAGCGATCACATCCTTCCTGTAGTGTGGCGACCAGAATTGCACACAGTATTCCAGATGTGGCCTAACCAGTGTTTTATACAGCTCCATCATAACCTCCTTGCTCTTATATTCTATGCCTCGGCTAATGAATGCAAGTATCCCATATGCCTTTTTTACCACCTTATCCACCTGTTCCGCCGCCTTCAGGGATCTGTGTACTTGCACACCAAGATCCCTCTGACCCTCCGTCTTGCCTAGGGTCTTACCATTCATTGTGTATTCCCTTGCCTTGTTAGCCCCTCCAAAGTGCATCACCTCGCACTTTTCCGGATTAAATTCCATTTGCCACTGTTCCGCCCATCTGACCAACCCATCTATATCGTCCTGCAGACTGAGGCTACCCTCCTCGCTATTTACCACCCTACCAATTTTTGTATCATCCGCGAACTTACTGATCATACCTTTTACATTCATATCCAAGTCGTTAATGTAGACCACAAACAGCAAGGGACCCAGCACCGATCCCTGTGGTACCCCACTGGCCACAGGCTTCCAGTCACAAAAACAACCTTTGACCATCACCCTCTGCCTTCTGCCACTGAGCCAGTTTTGTATCCAATGTGCCAAGGCACCCTGGATTCCATGGGCTCTTACCTTCTTGACCAGTCTCCTGTGCGGGACTTTATCGAAGGCCTTACTGAAATCCATGTATACCACATCCACTGCGTTACCCTCATCCACACACCTAGTCACCCCCTCAAAAAATGCAATCAAATTAGTCAGACATGATCTTCCCTCGACAAAGCCATGTTGGCTAACCCTGATTAATCCTTGCCTCTCCAAGTGGAGACTAATTTTGTTCCTCAGAATTTTTTCCAATAATTTTCCTACCACTGATGTTAGGCTCACTGGCCTGTAGTTCCCCGGTTTTTCCCTACTCCCTTTCTTGAATAATGGTACTACATTAGCGGTTCTCCAGTCCTCTGGCACAGAGGATAGTAACAAACTTCAGGAGGATATAGACAGACTGGTAAAATGGGCAGGCACATGGCAGATGAAATTTAACACAGAGAAGTGTGAAGTGATACATTTTGGTAGGAAGAATGAGGAGAGACAATATCAACTAAATGGTACAATTTTAAAGGGGGCGCAGGAACAGAGAGACCTGGCGATGTTTGTACACAAATCTTTGAAAGTGGCAGGACAAGTTGAAAAGGCTATTAAAAAAGTATATGGGATCCTTGGCTTTATTAATAGAGGAAAATCCACAAAAGCAAGGAGGTTATGCTAAACCTTTATAAAATACTGGTTAGGCCTCAACTTACGTTCAATTCTGTGCACCACACTTTAGGAAGGATGTCAGAAATAACAACAGAAAACGCTGGAAAAACTCAGCAGGCGAGGCAGCATCCGTGGAGAGAGAAACAGAGTTAACGTTTCAGGTCGAAAACCTTTCATCAGAACTGGAGACAGCAGGAAATCAAATAGATTTAAAGCAAGGATAAAGCTGGGAAAAGGGTACCTTCGCCTGGCACCTTCCCGTGCAAGCGCAGGAGATGCAACACATGCCCTTATACCTCCCCTCTTCCCACTGTCCAGGGCCCCAAACACCCCTTCCAGGTGAAACAGCGATTTACTTGTACTTCTTGCAATTTAATATACTGTATTCGCTGCTCACGATGTGGTCTCCTCTACATTGGGGAGACCAAACGCACGTTCAGTCCGTAAGGGGGACCCCGAGCTCCCGGTCGCCTGTCACTTTAAATCACCGCTTCACTCCCACTCTGACCTCACCGTCCTTGACCTATTACACTGTTCCACGGAAGCGCAGCATAAGCTCGAGGAACAGCACCTCATCTTTCGTTTAGGCATGCTACAGCCCTCTGGACTCAATATCGAGTTCAACAATTTTAGATCATAACCTTAGCCCCATCACATTTATATTTTATTTTCTCATCCACCCTTTTATTTGCCCCCCCCTTTTTTTTTCCTCCTAGTAGCTGGCAGCTGTCCTTCATTCTGCCATTGCATTTCACACTTCTTTCAGCCTTAACCTGTCACATTAACACCACCTCTTGCCTTGAATATCTCTTACTGTCTCTTAATGTCTCTTAATCTCTCCTTTTGTTCTTTCATCCCCTCCCCCTTTTCCCAGCTTTATCCTTGCTTTAAATCTATTTGATTTCCTGCTGTCTCCAGTTCTGATGAAAGGTCTTCGACCTGAAACGTTAACTCTGTTTCTCTCTCCACGGATGCTGCCTCGCCTGCTGAGTTTTTCCAGCGTTTTCTGTTGTTATTTCGGATTTCCAGCATCTGCAGTATTTTGCTATTGTATTAGGAAGGATGTCCCCTGGAGAGGGTGCAGAAGAGATTTACTAGAATGAGACCAGGGATGAGGGACTGGTGTGGTTTCTTAATTTGCAGAGGAAAGGTCGAATGGTTCGAGACTGAGACCAATACGGTTTATAGCGGCTATTTTGTTGTCAACAAGTAAAAGATCAATACATGCATGTATTTAAGTGGTAGTTAACAGAATAGGGCAAGAATTGATATTACCTGCTCCGATCATGTGTAGAGCTCAATGTCCCTTCGCCCATCACCTGTCAAGCTGTGCCTCCCTCCTTTACCTTGGCTCCACACTCCTTCGGCGTGACTCCTAGCTTTGACCCTATAACTTGAACTGCAGACTTGCCTCTGCTTTTAACCCCAGGGAACAAGAAAACTGCAGACTGCATTCTTGTCCCCTGGAGTCAATTGCATACCTCGATCCCATTTTCTGAACCATCACAACTGTAGTTAGCACCTCTGTCCAACAGATAATGGCCTTCCTGTTTGTTTGACTATTGCTCAACTTAAACTGTTATTTTCTGCCTGACACTTCAAAGGAACATGAGATCACATTAAAACTATCCCAGATGGTTAATGTGATCTTGCAGCTAATCTATGTGTTAGCTTCAGTGTCTCCATTGTTCTGGCCAATCTGATATTAACACTTCACATGGGATGCCTTCCACACAATCTGTGATGTTGCTGGCTCATCTGCTTGTTCCTGCTTCTCCATTGTCCAGACCAATCTCCAATTTTAGCATATTCTAATCAGACAATGATCCCATGATGTCTTTCTTCTTCTTCTTAGGCAGTCCCTCGGAACCGAGGATGATTTGCTTCCACATTAAAAATGAGTTCGCAGGTGACTGATGAGTCTAATGCGGGACCTACAGTCTCTGTCACAGGTGGGGCAGACGGTGGTTGAAGGGGCAGGTGGGTGGGGTGCTTGGGTTGACGTGCGCTCCTTGCGCTGCCTGCGCTTGGCTTCCGCTTGCTCCCGGCGAAGAGACTCGAGGTGTTCGGCACCTTCCCGGATGCTTCTCCTCCACTTTGTACGGTCTTGGGCCAGGGATTCCCAGGTGTCGGTGGGGATGTTACACTTTTTCAAGGAGGCTTTGAGGGTGTCCTTGAAGCATTTCCTCTGCCCACCTGGGGCTCTCTTGCTGTGCCGGAGCTCCGAGTAGAGCGCATGTTTTGGGAGTCTCGTATCGGGCATGCGGACAATGTGACCCGTCCATCGGAGCTGATCGAGCGTGGTCAAAGCTTCGATGCTGGGGATGTTGGCCTGAGCAAGAACATGGACGTTGGTGCACCTATCCTGCCAATGGATTTGCAGGATCTTGCGGAGGCAGTGTTGGTGGTACCTCTCCAGTGCTTTGATGTGATCAGCTTCTGACCTGCGTCAGCAGTATGTGGGTTTAAACGGTATCACTTTAGATCATTTGTAATGCAGGAAGAAGAATATTGACAAGCAAAAGATGTTCATTTTTTTTATTCGTTCCTGGGATGTGGGCGTCGC
Source organism: Squalus acanthias (assembly GCA_030390025.1). Lineage (NCBI taxonomy): Eukaryota > Metazoa > Chordata > Chondrichthyes > Squaliformes > Squalidae > Squalus > Squalus acanthias. The sequence goes on from JASTWF010000671.1 coordinate 126,552, forward strand.
TGGCAAGGTCATTATTTATTGCCCATCCCTAATTGCCCTTGAGAAGGTGGCTTCTATGTCCAATATTCTTACACTGGAGAATCTGGGGTTGTACTCCATAGAGCAGAGAAGTTTAAGAGGAGATTTGATAGAGGTGTTCAAAATCATGAATGGTTTTGTTGGAGTAAATAAGGAGAAACTGTTGCCAGTGGCAGAAGGGTCGGTAACCAGAAGACACAGATTTAAGGTGATTGGCAAAAGAACCAGAGGTGACAAGAGGAAACATTTTTTTACACAGCGAGTTGTTGTGATGCACTGCCTGAAAGGGCGGTGGAAGCAGATTCAACAGTAACATTCAAAAGAGAGTTGGATAAATACTTAAAGGGGAAAAAGTTACAGGGCTATGGGGAAAGAGCGGGGGAGTGGGATTAATTGAATCATTCTATTATTCCATGATTCTATGCACCATTCCAATGGCGCAAGTCTCCAGTAAATTCTTACAGGTAAGATCACAAGATACCAGAAATAAAAGACACGAATACCCTTGCATACATGAATCTAATAGCAATTAGTTTTTCTAAAGCGAAATGGTAGGTGTTTCTCTTCTAAGGAAATTCTTCAGCACCTTTCAAATGTCTCCAGCCTGTCGAGTCTCTAATTAGCTGAGGGAATGTGCTTGCAGGCTGTCTCGCGTTTTAAAAACAAATGTGCTTTTCAGCATGGTTTGTTCCTAGATTCCTGCCTAATAGCTAAGGTCTTATCAAGGCTTAAACATGAACTACAAAGCACAGGAAACTAGTGGAACATTCCTGTGTTTGAATGGTCTCAGAAGGAAGCCAGAATCTGGGAACATAAGAAGCTACATTTGTTTGGCACAGTGAATTCTTTCAAGTGTGCAATCCATTTACTGGAGTTATAAACAATTACCTAAAATGTATGATTATTGCAATCATATGTTGTTATAATTACCCACGGGCAGATTCTATCTTTCTAAAAGCAGTTTATTAAAAGGAACATTACAATTATTTTCAGACAGCCCTATATTTTACAAAAATGTAAAAGTGTTGGACAATCATAAACATTTGATGCTGGTAATAATCAGCTGACAGGTGTTCATTACTGGTGATTACATTTTAAGCATTAGATTATTCATAAATAATTCATAATTATAATAACTCAGGTTTTACATGAATTCTCACTAAAGAAATAAGACAAGTTATCAGTTTTCCAAAGATGTCTGTATGTAATTACAGTTATAAATCACATCTAAAATCAAAATGTGTCAAAAGAATATCTCCTCGTGTCCATATTAGCAATAGCACGTGAATCTTTAATATTATTTATTACTCTGCTATTCTTTTGATGCTCTTGTTTTCAGTTTAAATAACTCATCAGAGGTTCTGTAAAGTTCCTTTACTTTGCTTTATATGTAAATTAAGTGAATACTTACTGAATCCTTGGAGCAAACAGTGCTTGTAATCAGTCTTTAATAAATGGATTAAACTCATTTGAACAATTAATCTTAGTTTTAATGACTATTTAATTAATGGAAATTTACACTGAAACTGTGGTATATTTTATACTGCTGCTACTGCAGATGCAACAACAGCTTGCATCTACATAACGCTTTAACATAGAAAAATGTCCCAAGGAGCTTCACAGAGCCATAAGCAATATGGATGCTCAGCCATAGAAGAAGAGATTAGGAGGGGTGACCAAAAGTTTGGGAATAGAAGAGTATCTTAAAGGAGAAGAGGGAAGTGGGGAGTTGGAGGGGCTTAGGGAGAGAATGGCATAGAGTGGGACCTAGGGAGCTGAAGGTGCAGTCCGCAAATGGTATAGTTCAACAAGTGGCCAGTGTCAGAGGAATGGGGAGTACAGTGATGGAGGGGAAATTGTAGGACTGGTGGAGGGTATGGAGGTAAGGAAAGATTATGGAGGAGTTAAATACAAGGTCAGCGAGGATGGGTGTAATGAAGGAGCAGGATTTTGTGCGGGATAGGATACAAGCAGCAGAATCTTGGACAGGCTGAAGTTTACAGGGGTTGGAGAATGGGAAGTTGCCAGGAGCTCATTGGAGTAATCAAGTCTGGAGGTGACAAAGGCATGAATGAGGGTTTTGAAGCAGATGGGCTGAGGTAGAGACAGAGGCAGGAGATATTTCAGAGTTGAAGTAGGCAGTCTTTGTGGTGGAGAGGATATAGGGTCAGAAGTGCAGTTCAGGGTCAAACAGGATGCCAAGGTTACCAGGGAGGGGGATAGAATCGATGCCAAGGGTTCAGAGTTTGTGGCAGGGGCTGAAGACAATGGCTTTAGCTGGAGCAAGTTAAGATTCATCCAAGACTGAATATTGGACAAGCAATCCGACAGCACAGCGGCAGTGGAAGGGTCAAGTGACATAGTGGAGAGGTAGAACTGGATGTCATTAGCGTACATGTGGAAGCTGACCCCATAACTTTGGATGATATTACGAAGGGACCAAGGATGAATCTTGGGGGGACTCCGAAGGTGACAGTGTGGGGTGGGAAGAGAAAGCATTGATGGAGATGCTTTAGCGATGGTTGAATAGATAAGAGTAGAACCAAACGAGGGCAGTCCACCAAACATAGAAGTGGCGATGGAGGAAGATGGCATGGTCGACCACCTTGAGGGCTGTAGAGAGGGTATGGAGGGATAATGCAGCATGATTATAATCACAGAAAATGTTGTTTGTGAATTTGGTAAGGGCCCCTTCTGGAGATGCAGAAACTTGATTGCAGATATTCAAACAGGGAGATGACGGAGAGGTGGGCATGGATCTGGGAGGTGACAACAAGTTCGGGTACCTTAGAGAGGAAAGGGAGCTTAGAGATGGAAAATTGCTAGCAAGGACAGTGGGATTGAGGGTAGGTTTTTCTGAGAAGAGGGTGATGACAGCAGTTTTGAAAGGTAGGGAGACAGTAATGTATATTGTAACTGCATTGGAAATATCAACTGTGTTTTATTATAAGAAGATGAATTTAGAGATAAATTCTAAATGCAAAAGGTAGCAATCAGTCAGCATGTCATACCGAAAACAATCTAAATTTAAACACAGTATCACTGAATATGAAAAAAGTATATCCTGTAAACCTGCAATGCTTTTAGTGGACTTAAGCCCCACATATCCCTTTACCTTTTCCATCAAAAACTTCCTAGAAATACAGAATTATAGAATATTACAGCACAGAAATAGGCCATTTGTCCCAAGCCTGTGCTGGTGTTTTTCTCCTTATGAGATACTTAGTTTAATTCCACTCTGTTTGTTCCCCATTCCTATAATATTACTGTTTTTAAAATAACTACCTATTTCCTTTCAAAAGTGCTGTTTCAATAACTGCCCTCTGTATAACTAAGCATTTTTAAATCTTTTTTGTCATTTTTTTCAATTTGTGCCATTTTGTTACCATCCCTTCGACCAATGGAAATCTTCTATCACTATTTATTCTATCAAAACCTTTCATAACCTTGAAGACCTCAGGTCACTTCTCAGGTACAGTGAAAAAAGCTCTAACTTATCAAGTCTCCAGTCATAACTCCTCATCGCTGGCAACATCCTAGTGACTGCCCTGCATCTTTATCATTGCTTTTATATCCTTCCTAGAACGCATAACTGAGGTTAACATTATCTGCGTGCTTTAGTATTTTTTCATTTTTCATGGTGTTAGCTACTTGTGCTGTCACCATTTATGATCTGCATATCAATGTCCCTTTATTCCACGTGATATCTTACCATTTAAAGTATATCTTTTCCCCCTATTCTCACTGCCAAAATGTATTACATCACATTTCTTTAAAACTAACTGCTTATGCCACCTACAATCATAGAATCATAGAATGGGTACAGCACAGAAGGAAGGCCATTCGGCCCGTCGAGCCCATGCTGGCTCTCTGCAAGAGCACTTCAGCTAATCCCACTCCCCCGCCCTTTCCCCGTAACCCTGCAAATATTTTTCCGTCAGGTACTTATCCAATTCCCTTTGGAAAGCCACGATTGAATCTGCCTCCACCACCCTCTCAGGCAGTGCATTCCAGATCATAACCACTCGCTGCATAAAAAAGTTTTTCCTCATGTCGTCTTTGGTCACCTTAAATCTGTGTCCTCTTGTTCTCGACCCTTTCGCCAATGGGAACAGCTTCTCTCTATCTACTCTGTCTAGACCCCTCATGATTTTGAACACCTCTATCAAATCTATTCTCAATCTTCTCTGCTCTAAAGAGAACAACCCCAGCTTCTCCAGTTTATCCATGTAACTGAAGTCCCTCATCCTTGGAACAATTCCTATAAATCTTTTCTGCACCCTCTCTACGGCCTTCACATCCTTCCGAAAGTGCAGTACCCAGAATTGGACACAATACTCCAGTTGAGGCCGAACCAGTGTTTTATAAAGGTTCATCATAGCTGCCTTGCTTTTGTACTCTATGGGCTGGATTTGTGAATGGAGGCGAGTTGGAGGCGGGACAGCTGCTTGTTGTGCCAATGTCCCACCTCCATCCTCGCCTGACCAACCAGAGGGATTTTCCCCTGATTGAGCGTGTTAAGCCCGCCCTGCGAGCTCAGCAGCCCAATTAGGGAGGAAGTCACTGACAGATCAAGTCAACATCAGACGTGCTATCTGTCAAGACTTCTTCAAAGAAGAAATGTCAGTGTTTGACAGCTCTGTGAAGCTGTCAAACAATGACAATCTCTTTAGTTTGATGAGTCTGTGTGTTCAGGACTAATCAAAACTTTCAAATTTGTAAATTTCACATGGCTGTTGGAACAGAGGTTCCAACAGCCAGTCTGTGAAATTGGCAAGCAGCATGTCAGCTCTCCCGATCCACCACGGCTAAAGGCTGTAGAAAGAAAACAAGGTAAGTGAACACTTTTTTAAAATTATCACTCACCTTCCATACTTACCACTCCACACTTGCACCCATCACTCACCTCTACACCTTACTTCCAGGTGCCTCCGACAACCGCAGACCTCCTCCACATCTCCTTCAACCCGGCGGGGTTCTCCGAGGTCGGGAAGCCTTCACCTGTGACGGTAAAATGGCACTTTGTTTTGCCTGTTAACTACCTGTTAACAGGCAGTTAAAAGGATTAAATGCATTTCCCGCCTCCAGGAGATGGGACCCGAAGCTACACATCTTCCCGCCTCCTGGCAAAAGGGCACAGAGGCGGGATGGGGGCGGCTTTGCCATCCGCACCCACTTTCTCCGAGTTTACCGGCTGTCCCGCCTCCATGCCCGCCTCCTCGGGGCTTGGAAAATCCAGCCCTTTGCCTCTATTTATAAAGTCTAGGATCCCATATGCTTTTTTAACGGCTTTCTCAACCTGCCCTGCCACCTTCAACGATTTGTGCACATATATCTCCATGTCTCTCTGTTCCTGCACCCCCTTTAGAATTGTACCCTTTAGTTTATATTGCCTCTCCTCATTCTTAGGGAACCCTGGATGTCAAGGGATATACGAGAATGGATTAGGAAAAAAAGGGAGCTTTTTGGCAGATACAAAGGACTAAAAACAGTGGAAGCCCTAGAGGAGTATAGAAAGTGCAGGGGGTACTTAAAAAAGAAATTAGGAGAGCGAAGAGGGAGCATGAAAAAACATTGGCAGGCAAAATAAAGGAAAATCCCAAGGTGTTTTATAAGTATATTAAGGGCAAGAGGATAACCAGGGAAAGAGTAGGGCCCATTAGGGACCAAAGTGGAAATCTGTGTGTAGAGCCGGAAGATGTAGGTGAGGTTTTAAATGAATATTTTGCATCTGTGTTCACAATGGAGAAGGACGATGTAGGCATAGAAATCAGGCAGGGGGATTGTGATATACTTGAACAAATTAGTATTGAGAGGGAGGAGGTACTAGTGGTTTTAGTGGGCTTAAAAGTGGATAAATCCCCAGGCCCAGACGAGATGTATCCCAGGCTGCTGTGTGAGGCAAGGGAGGAGATTGCAGGGGCTCTGACACAAATTTTCAGAACCTCTGCGGCCACAGGGGAGGTGCCAGAGGACTGGAGAACAGCTAACGTAGTACCATTATTCAAGAAGGGTGGTAGGGATAAACCAGAGAATTACAGGCCAGTGAGCCTAACATCAGTGGTAGGGAAATTATTGGAAAAAATTCTGAGGGACAGAATTAGTCTCCACTTGGAGAGGCAAGATTAATCAAGGATAGTCAGCATGGCTTTGTCAGGGGGAGATCATGTCTGAGCAATTTGATTGAATTTTTCGAGGGGGTGACTAGGTGTGTGGATGAGGGTAGTGCAGTTGATGTGGTCTACATGGACTTCAGTAAGGCTTTTGACAAAGTCCCGCATGGGAGACTGGTCAAGAAGGTAAGAGCCCATGGGAGCCAGGGCAACTTGGCACATTGGATCCAAAATTGGCTTAGTGGCAGGAGGCAGAGGGTGATGGTCGAAGGTTATTTTTGTGACTGGAAGCCTGTGTCCAGTGGTGTACCGCAGGGATCGGTGCTGGGTCCTTTGCTGTTTGTAGCGTACATTAATGATTTAGATATGAATGTAGGAGGTATGATCAGTAAGTTCGCAGATGACACGAAAATTGGTGGGGTGGTAAATAGCGAGGAGGGAAGCCTCAGGCTACAGGACAATATAGACGGGTTGGTCAGATGGGCAGATCAGTGGCAAATGGAATTTAACCCTGAAAAGTGTGAGCTGATGCATTTTGGGAAGACTAACAAGGCAAGGGAATACACAATGAATGGTAGAACCCTAGGAAGGAAAGAGGATCAGAGGGACCTTGGTGTGCATGTACATAGATCCCTGAAGGCAGCAGGACAGGTAGATAAGATGGTTAAAAAGGCATATAGGATACTTGCCTTCATTAGCCGAGGCTTAGAATATAAGAGCAGGGAGGTTATGATGGAGCTGTACAAAACGCTAGTTAGGCCACAGCTGGAATACTGTGTGCAGTTCTGGTCGCCACACTATAGGAAGGATGTGATTGCATTGGAGAGGGTGCAGAGGAGATTCACCAGGATGTTACCTGGGCTGCAGCGCTTCAGCTATGAAGAGGGACTGGACAGGCTGGGGTTGTTTTCCTTAGAGCAGAGAAGGCTGAGGGGGGACCTGATTGAGGTGTACAAAATTATGAGGGGCATAGATAGGGTAGATAGAAAGGAACTTTTCCCCTTAGTAGAGGGGTCAATAACCAGGGGGCATAGTTTCAAGGTAAGGGGCAGGAGATTTAGAGGGGATTTGAGGAAAAACTTTCACCCAGAGGGTGGTTGGAATCTGGAACTTACTGCCTGAAAGGGTGGTAGAGGCAGGAACCCTCAAAACATTCAAGAAGCAGTTAGATGAGCACTTGAAACGCCATAGCATACAAGGCTACGGACCAAGTGCTGGAAAAAGTGAATCGAATAGACAGGGCTTGATGGCCGGCGTGGACACGATGGGCCGAAGGGCCTCTTTCTGTGCTGTATAACTCTATGACTCTATCGATGACTCTATTAGTACCAAAATGTATCACTTCGCACTTTTCTGCATTAAATTTCATCTGCCACGTGTCCGCCCATTCCACCAGCCTCTCTATGTCCTCTTGAAGTCTATCACTATCCTCCTCACTGTTCACTATACTTCCAATTTTTGTGTCATCTGCAAATTTTGAAATAATGCCCTGTGCACCCAAGTCCAAGACATTAATATATATCAAGAAAAGCAGTGGTCCTAGTACCGACCCCTGGGGAACACCACTGTATACCTTCCTCCAGTCTGAAAAACGACCGTTCACCACTACGCTCTGTTTCCTGTCACTTAGCCAATTTCGTATCCATGCTGCCACTGTCCCGTTTAGTCCATGGGCTTCAACTTTGATGGCAAGTATATTATGTGGCACTTTATCAAACGCCTTTTGCAAGTCCATGTACACGACATCAACCACATTGCACTCTCTGTTACCTCATCAAAAAACTCAATCAAGTTAGTTAAACACAATTTGCCTTTAACAAATCCGTGCTGGCTTTACTTAATTAAGTCACACTTGTCCAAGTGACTGTTAATTTTGTCCTGGATTATCGTTTCTAAAAGCTTCCCCATCACTGAGGTTAAACTGACTGGCCTGTAGTTAGGGATTTATCCTTACACCCTTTTTTTGATGTGGAGATGCCGGTGTTGGACTGGGATGGACAAAAATGAGAAGTCGCACAACACCAGATTATAGTCCAACAGTTTTATTTGAAATTACGAGCTTTCGGAGCGCTGCTCCTTCGTCAGGTGAAGACTTTGATGTAATGCCTTCCTGACTGATTGTATCTCTGCCGAGGTGGTGTGATGGAGGGCAGTCAGAAACACATTGTTCTCTGTCTATATATGTTTTGTATCTGATTTGTATTCCCTCACTTTGCCTGACGAAGGAGCAGCGCTCCGAAAGCTCATAATTTCAAATAAAACTGTTGGGGGTAGAAATTAGGTCGCGCCCCATTTGGGGCGCAAATATCGTCTGGACGCAAATATTAGCGCCTGGCGCTAATTATCGGCACTGACTGGAAACTTCACTTTTACCGCCCCGGGAGGTGAGTGGAGCGCTAAAGCAGGCGCTGCACACCTGTCTTAAGGCGCAAAGGGCAAGGAGTGAGGCGCTAACTCAGAGCGCTGGCGAAGCTCATGTAATGTCAGTCAGCAATGGAACACACACACAATGGCACGGGCCAGTTCTTAAAGGGGATGGTTAATCTTGCTTTCCATCCACATCCTGTTCATTGCAGCCTTGAATCTCGGCCTGGAGAGACTTGCACATCAAATGTGCTGGAAAGAACAATGGAGAGTACCAGGCAAAGAGCTCAGAGTGCAGCTCCCACAGTCTCTGCTAAATCGATACAAGGAATGGCAAATCAAAATGAACCTGCAAAGTGCTGCTCAGTACCCAAAACTCCTTCACACAACGTTGAATCTCTCCAGAAGTCTCTCCCTCTCTCTCTCAGAATGCGTAGTTCAAAAATGCCACCAACAATAAAAGACAGGAAGAGGCCCCCTTTAAATAGCGCCCCCCCCAGCCCCACAGCGATTGATAGCGTTCCAGTCTTCTGGTCGTTGGATGCGCCAGGTGGTAAGGCAGGGGGCGCCACTCAATTTCCGCTCCGGGGCGCCACAAGGGCGTTGCACCATGGAATGACGTCACAATCTGCGCGCGCAGGTGGTCGCAGCGGTAAGTTTTAGCGCCGCCGCACAATCTCAAGTTAAGTTCTCGAGCGGCGCAAACATCGCTGCGCCCGGGCATTAGCGGCTTTGCGCCCCATTAGCGCCCTCTTAAGGCGCTAACGGGAGGCGCAACCAACTGAATTTTTACCCCTTGGACTATAACCTGGTGTTGTGCGACTTCTGATTTTTGTCCACCCTTTTTTTGAAAAGGGGTGTAACATTTGCAATTCTCCAGTCCTCTGGCACCACCCTCATATCTAAGGAGGATTGGAAGATTATGGCCAGTACCTCCGCAATTTCCACCTTTACTTCCCTCAGCATCCTAGGATGCATCCCATCTGTGCCTGGTGACTCATCTACTTTAAGTACAGCCAGCCTTTCTAGTACCTCCTCTTTATCAATTTTTAACCCATCCAGTATCTCAACTACCTCCTCTTTCACTATGACTTTGGCAGCATCTTCTTCTTGGTAAGGACAGATGCAAAGTACTCATTTAGTACCTCAGCCATGCCCTCTGCCTCCATGTGTAGGTCTCCTTTTTGGTCCCTAATCAGCCTCACCCCTCCTCTTATTACCCGTTTACTATTTATATGCCGATAGAAGACTTTTGGATTCCCTTTTATGTTAGCTGTTTGTCTATTCTCATACGTTCTCTTTGCCCCTCTTATTTCCTTTTTCACTTCCCCTCTAAGCTTTCTATATTCAGCCTGATTCTCACTTGTATTCTCAACCTGACATCTGTCATACTCCCCCTTTTTCTGCTTCAACTTACTCTCTATCTCTTTCATCATCCAGGGAGCTCTGGCTTTGGTTGTCCTACCTTTCCCCCTTGTGGGAATGTACCTCAACTGTACCTGAACCATCTCCTCTTTAAAGGCAGCCCATTGTTCGATTACAGTTTTGCCTGCCAATCTTTGATTCCAATTTACCCTTGCCAGATCCATTCTCAATCCACTGAAATTGGCCCTCCTCCAATTAAGTATTTTTACTCTACATTGCCCCTTGTCCTTTTCCATAGCTAATCTGAACCTTCTGATACTATGATCACTGTTCCCTAAATGTTCCCCTACTGACACTTGCTCCATTTGACCCACCTCATTCCCCTGAACCAAATCCAGCAATGCTTCCTTCCTCGTTGGGCCGGAAACGTACTGATCAAGAAAGTTCTCCTGAACACACTTCATAACATAAGAACATAAGAACATAAGAAATAGGAGCAGGAGTAGGCCATTTGGCCCCACGAGCCTGCTCTGCCATTCAATAAGATCATGGTTGATCTTTTACCTCAACTCCACTTTCCTGCACTATCCCCATATCCCTTGATTCCCTTAATATCCAAAAATCTATCAACCTCTGTCTTGAATATACTCAGCAACTGAGCCTCCACAGCCCTCTGGAGTAGAGAATTCCAAAGATTCACCACCCTCTGAGTGAAGAAATTTCTCCTTATCTCAGTCCTAAATGGCCGACCCCTTATTCTTAGACTGTGACCCCTGGTTCTAGACACCCCAGCCAGGGAAAACATCCTCCCTGCATCTACCCTGTCAAGCCCTGTAAGAATTTTGTATGGTTCAATGAGATCACCTCTCATTCTTCTAAACTCTAGAGAATATAGGCCTAGTCTACTCAATCTCTCCTCATAGGACAATCCCCCCCATCCCAGGAACCAGTCTAATGAACCTTTGTTGCACTCCCTCTATGGCAAGTATATCCTTCCTTAGGTAAGGAGACCAAAACTGTGCACAATACTCCAGGTGTGGTCTCACCAGGGCCCTATATAAATGCAGTAAGACGTCTTTACTCTTATACTCAAATCCTCTTGTAATAAAGGCCAACATACCATTTGCTTTCCTAATTGCTTGCTGTACCCTGCATGTTAACTTTCAGTGATTCGTGTACAAGGACACCCAGGTCCTTCTGAACACCAACATTTCCCAATCTCTCACCATTTAAAAAATACTCTGCTTTTCTATTTTTCCTACCAAAGTGGATAACTTCACATTTCTCCACATTATATTCCATTTGCCATGTTCTTGCCCACTCACTTAGCCTGTCTATATCCCCTTGAAGCCTCCTTGCATCCTCTTTACAACTTACATTCCCACCCAGCTTTGTATCATCAGCAAACTTGGATATATTACATTTGGTCCCCTCATCCAAATTATTGATATAGTTTGTGAATAGCTGAGGCCCAAGCACTGATCCTTGCGGTACCCCACTAGACACAGCCTGCCAACCCGAAAATGACCCGTTTATTCCTACTCTCTGTTTTCTGTCCATTAACCAATCCTCAATCCATGCTAATATATTACCCCCAATCCTATGAGCCCTAATTTTGTTTAATAACCTCTTGTGTGCCTTCTGAAAATCCAAATACACCACATCCACTGGTTCACCCTTATCTATTCTGCTAGTTATAACCTCAAAAAACTCTTAACAGATTCATCAAACACGATTTCCCTTTCATAAATCCGTGTTGACTCTACCCAATCCTATTATTATTTTCTAAGTGCCCTTTTACCACGTCCTTAATAATAGATTCTATCATTTTCCCTACTACTGATGTCAGGCTAACTGGTCTGTGGTTCCCCATTTTCTCTCTCCCTCCTTTCAGAAATTCTTCCCCTTCTCTGTCCTTTACATTATTACCATCCCAGTCTATATTAGGATAGTTGAAGTCCCCCATTATCACTACTCTATAGTTCTTGCACCTCTCTGTAATTTCCCTGCAAATTTGCTCCTCTATATCCTTCCCACTAGTTGGTGGTCTATAGAATACACCTAGTAGTGTAATGGCACCTCTATTATTTCTTAACTCTAACCAAATAGATTCTGTCCTTGGCCCCTCCAGGACATCCTCTCTCTCCAGCACTGTAATATTCTCCTTAATCAATACTGCCACCCCACCTCCTTTCTTTCCTTCCCTATCTTTCTTGAACATCTTATATCCAGAATATTTAGCACCCAATCCTGCCCTTTTTTGAGCCAGGTCTCCATTATCGCCACAACATCATATTCCCATGTGGCTATTTGCGCCTGCAGCTCACCAACCTTATTTACCATGCTATCTTAGACCTTCTTGTATTCTCTCTTAGTTTGACCCCACCTAACACTGTACTATTTCTTACTCTAGTGCTATCTGTCTCTCCCAATCCTTTGTGCACCTTGTTTCTCCTTTCTAATGCTACATCCTGGTGCCCACCCCCCTGCCAAATTAGTTTAAACCCTCCCCACCAGCACTAGCAAAGCTCCCCCACCCCCACCCCCACAACGCGCAAGGATATTGGTCCCGGCTCTGTTGAGGTGCAACCCGTCTGGCCTGTACAGGTCCCACCTCCCCCAGAACCGGTCCCAATGGCCCAGGATTCTAAAGCCCTCCCTCCTGCACCATCTCTCCAGCAACACATTCATCTGCTCTATCCTCCTATTTCTATACTCACTAACCCGTGACACCGGGAGTAATCCAGAGATTACTACCTTTGAGGTCCTGCTCATTAATCTCTTTCCTAGCTCCCTAAAATCTGCTTGCAGGACCTCAACCCTCTTTTTACCTATGTCATTGGTACCGATATGGACCACAACCTCTGGCTGTTCACCCTCACCCCTCAGAATGTCCTGCAGCCGTTCAATGACATCCTTGACCCTGGCACCAGGGAGGCAACATACCTATCTGCCCATCTTGCTGGCCTATCCATGTCCTCCAGCAGTTTTTCACAGCCTTTGTCACAATTTGTCATAGCCACAATTTGGTTTCACCAGCAAACATTGCTATTGTTCCCTTGATTCCTAATTTCAGAACACAGACACCTGCGGAACACCACTCACCACACCTTTCCAGTCTGAGACCAGGAAAGTGGCCTCATGAATTTATTTGTGTTTTGTAGAGCTTTTTTTTTGCTATATTTTTCTTCTCACTTGGCCCTTTGCTGTGTTTTGGTTCCATAGGTATGGGTAAATATTCAGTACCTCACCCAAGAGGCCATTCTTCATATGTAATCCATGGCAGTGGTTGTTGTTAGTCTACTTCGCCACTGGCAATGGGCATCACTGCCAAGTCCTAGCCTGACATCCACACAAATTTAGTTCCAAAAGGGGCCCCTGAATAGCAATAGGAGGAATTTTGACTCATTTTTTTCTTTCTAACTTAGAAGCACTGAGGGCAACTTTACTACTTGTATTGCCACACTAGCTAAGATCCATTAACTTAGAAGTTAGGGATTAAAGTTGGAACTGGTCTGGTCTATAATGCACCGCTACTCACTGCCTCAACCAATTGAGCCATTGAGGGAGCTCGGATAGGACTGTTCACAGATTGCAGTGGTTCTGCTTCTCAGGCCATGACCTCAAGTTTCTATGACTACTAAAAGCCATTTATGGCAAGCAGGAAACTAATTTGTACCAGTAATTAGTCTCTGTAACAAACAGGATTTGTTAAAAGCTTTTCACTAGGGCAGAGCAAATATCTTTGGACTTGACAATCCCTTTAAGAAAGAAGCTGGAAATCCCCTTTTATTTTGTCAACTGACATGACAGTGACAGAGATGCCACTCAATGTTATGCTGTTTTTAATACTGTTTCTGTGAACAGCAGAGCTTCTAGCTATTTCTGAACATTTTCTGTTTGTATCATCAAAGTGGCATAAAGTGACCGATTAAGCACTGGCCTTTTTTCAATTCCCATTCAATAAACACGTATGTATATTACAGTGGAATCCTGTCATACTGATCACTGTTTGTAGTGACCAATGGTTTATAATGATCAAAATCTGCTTTACAAAACAACAACTCTCTGTGACTATATTATTGCAGTCATTTTAGTGATCAGTGCAGTTTGGTTATAGTGACCATTTTAGTGGCACTTCCCCATTTTTGAAACACAATTGCTTCAGTTGTAACATTGTGAATCACACTAATTGGCTGCTAATTATCCTTAATTTGACTCAACTGGGTAACTGTAAAGGATCCTGAGGATGATTCAGTTACTGTACCACTAAGTATTGTTACTGAATGCTCACCAGCACTTTAAGGCTTTGTTTATTTGCAACACAAGTGGGTTGGACAATATTTCTGATTGGTCCCCTTGGAGGACAAGACACACCCAACAGTTTGTCTGGAATGTGTAATTTGATCCAGTCTTGTCAGGCAAGTTTCAGAAAGTGGAGCTGTAGTTAGCTTTGTGAAGATCCCCTGTTATCTAGTGTTCTGCAATTGTAATTATCATTGTCCTTGGCTGGTAAAATAAAAGACTTTATTCTCTAATTAATGGGTTAGTTACTTCTTTGGAATGTTATGTTATTTTTCCTTCTGGAAGTGATAAAAATTCTTTAATTCAGAATGAAGGGACCGAGGTCAAGGCTACAACTTTAAGGCAGAAATGTTCATTAAAATAGAAAATGGAGAACAAGCAGTGCAAATACTCAATGACCTCCAGATCTCAGGTGGTGCTACTATAGCAGGAAGCTAGTAAGGATTTTCCAGTCGATAAACCAACGGAGTGATTGCTTGCACAAACAAGTTTGCGTCATTCTGCGCATGTGCACCTGTATGGGGGCGGAGCCGAACCCTCTGGGCCGAGCCTAAACACCGGCCCACCCCGCCACCGGAGCCAATCATACGCAACCGATGTTCTGGCTGTGCATGCGCCTAGCTGGAGCCTGCGGCCTGAACCACGTTTCCTCCTGGTTGCCAGCCATTTTTTGCTTGGAGATCAGAGCGGGGAGAGGACAGGGGCTGGAGGAGTGGAGAGGACAGGGGATCAGGAAGGGAGAGAGGACAGGGGATCAGGAGGGGAGAGAGGACAGGGGATCTGGAGGGGAGAGAGGACAGGGGATCAGGAGGGGAGAGAGGACAGGGGATCAGGAGGGGAGAGAGGACAGGGGATCAGGAGGGGAGAGAGGACAGGGGCCGGAGGGGGGAGAGGACAGGGGATCAGGAGGGGGGAGAGGACAGGGGATCAGGAGCGGGAGAGGACAGGGGCCGGAGGGGGGAGAGGACAGGGGATCAGGAGTGGGGAGAGGACAGGGGATCAGGAGGGGAGAGAGGACAGGGGATCAGGAGGGGAGAGAGGACAGGGGATCAGGAGGGGAGAGAGGACAGGGGATCAGGAGCGGGAGAGGACAGGGGCAGGAGGGGGGAGAGGACAGGGGATCAGGAGGGGGGAGAGGACAGGGGATCAGGAGGGGGGAGAGGACAGGGGATCAGGAGGAGTGGAGAGGACAGGGGATCAGGAGGGGGGAGAGGACCTGGGGATCAGGAGGGGGGAGAGGACCTGGGGATCAGGAGGGAGGAGAGAGGACAGGGGATCAGGAGGGGGGAGAGGACAGGGGATCAGGAGGGGGGAGAGGACAGGGGATCAGGAGGGGGGTGAGGACAGGGGCCTCCCAGTTACAGATGGCAGTGCAGCGAAGAGGAGCCCAGAATGTAAGTTTTATTTTATTGCAGTGGGGCTGGGAGGAGCAGGTCACCCTTCCGAAAATTGCTTTTACTTACTTATGCGGGAGGTCCAGAAAATTCATTGGCGGGGGCAGAGAAGCCCTGGTAAAGGCAGAAGTGCTGCTCTTAAAGCTAGACTGTTCTTAAAGCAATACCAGCACGCAGCAGTTCCAATCCATGGATTAACGAGGAACCAGAAAGAAGAGAGCCTGAAACTTCTCAGAGAGATACATACATATGATTCTGGCTGTAATTAGGCTGGAGGGGGATTGAATAGTGGGAGTGGGTGGCAAGAGACATTAACACTTCTCTGGAATATTCAAGCCTTTCAGACATTTTTTAGGTGAGAACACAAAAGACGTGTTCGCAAAACCACTGCACCAAAGCTTTCAGAGCATGACTTGCATCTGCAGAAGGTGTAGACCAGATGATTCCATTTAAATGAGATGGAAGGTATTGTAAAACACACAAAATCTGACACAGTGGCCTGCCCCAAAACTCTCACCGGCTGAATGGTCCACAGGGTTCCCAGGGGAGGGTGAAGAGTTGCAGCCAAGGAACATCTACTATTTTTATGGCCTCCCTCAGAAGTTTGGACTTCAATCAGGATCTTCTGGCCATCATTCTCCATCATCAGCCAGAAGGTCGTGATCATCGTGGCCAGAGAGGTAGCTGCAGGCCTAAGAGCTGCCCCTGAATCTCTGGGCCCTACCACCAGTGCTAGGCCCTTCAAGTGGATGGGCCTACACCGGGGCTCCCCCATGGCCATTTAAATAGCCCGGAACAGGAAATAACGATGATCCCAGGGTTGGACAGTTGCAGTGCACGATGGATGCACTGGTCTGGGCAGAGAGGGTTCAGGAAATTGGCTCTAATAACTAAAATTCAGATAACAAGCAACATAAGTTTGCTAAGAGCAATTACCAAGCCCTTAATTGGCATTAGTAAGCAGTCAGAGTAAAAATAAAAACAGATTATTAATGCTAAGAAATTATTTTTTCATACGATAGAAGACTCAGAATAGCACTGCAAATGCCAGTTGATGCTGCTAGTACCTTTTTGCAGTTTACCATCCATTTTTGCACCAATCTCCATGGGCACCAGTAGCAGGAAACATACCTGACAAGAGTCATATCTAAAGTCCAAATTAAGCAAGACTGAAAAATCTGAATAGGTCCAATTTGGATTTAGAAATGGCTTTTATTCTTATATCTAGTGGATGTACAATGAAAGTAGGACCATGATTTACCCAAACCTCTTTAACTTAAACTTATCTTTGGCAGAGCAACTGTGTACTAAGACTAAATTGTGCAAGATTTTTAGTGAAAGTTTGGTACTCACATACTCAAGTTTGTTACAGTGAAAGGTTCATATAAAGTTAACAAAGTCAGTTCGTAATTTTAATTCTACTACATTATTTTATTCTTTAGTACCTCAAAGAATGAAAATTCTTGGTGTTCTTTTATTTAAAAAAGCTTGCCATTGGGTTGCATGTAAATTTAGTTTCGCAAACAGCTTTGACACTAATAGGCCAGGGTCCACTTTGTACAAGTTTGACCTACATGTTACTACTAGAATCTCTTTGTCTCCCTTTTCTTTGGTCACTGAGTTCATGTACCGCAATCATTCTAGCTCGGCAGTCCATTAACAAGAGCTCTCAGCCAGACAAAAGGCCACCCAGGATCCCCTGTGCATGTCCGCACAGAAAGGCTTCTGTGGTGGCCTATTCAAATGCACTAACAAGGTCAGTGCAGCACAGTGAATGGAGGTCCCAATGTATAACATTGCAGGAGAAAAGTAACTGCAGCCTTGAACAAAAACTCCCCTGGGGTGATGTTAAGCTGAGATTGTGCCCAGGACAGAACAGGAAATAATACTCTGATCATGTCAGCAACAGGTGGCCTAGATGCTCCCTTGCAGATAAATATCACAAAGTGAAAGTTTACTGTTTATTCTTTTTTCTACAACTGGGACAGTTCCCTGCTTGTACCGAATTATTATTCTTTTATTCATTAATCATTATCCCAGCAATATAGGACAATAGTTAATTGCTATCTATAACCCTTGGGAGAAACGTTAATCTGAATGTCATACTAACATTTTGCCAAGAAATCTCATGTTTGGATCAGAATTTCTGTGTAGCTCAGCCCAATTAATGATATTTAAATCAAATACAAAATATTTTCTTTTAAAAGAAGTTGTCTGTCTACAAAATTGATTGACACATTGAGCAATAAGAACTGGTGATAATGATTAATGATTGGGGACTATTTTGCATCTTGATCAGGATTATAGATTTAAGTGTATACCTAGATGAGGAATTTTGGGTAACAAGAGTGACCGGGAGCAATTTAGTACATTGGAATTCTGAGTTTGGTTTGGAATTAAGCTTGGATCAGGTATGAGTTTATCTGAAATTAGATTTACTCACGTGTTTGCACTACAACCATTTGTACAGTAGTTAAAGCTGACTGATATAAATAAGACATTCGGCAGAACATCAGATAACAGTGTAAAAATTTTCCAATATACTGATCAAGCATATTGATTTTTTTTCTAATTAAGAAGTGAACCTAATTTTTCATCCTTAATGAAATTACACATATAATGAAAAATAATGTGCTCTTTGATGTTTTAGATCAGATCAATATAGTCTCACTATATTTCAATATATTTTGCTTCTCCAAGGGTCTTCATAGGCAAATAAAACTCTTTGATATAAAAAGTATTTACAATCCATTAATGCCTTTGCAATGATAAATCACTGTTAAATATAGGTTCAGAATGTTGTCTTGTTATGCATCGTGCACTTGTGTTAGAATTGTGTGAATGGAAGGGACCAGTTAGATCAGGTGATACAATATGTTATAAAAGAGCAGCAGCCATGGCACACATTGTAGACCTCCATGCAGCACCAGTTTGGACCCATTAATGAGTACTACTCCCCTGCCAAAATCAAACAATAACAACATGGTCCACTCAGTGCAAAAATGCATCAAAAAACTTAGACACAACAGAGATACCATCTGCTATAAATTGTAGGAGGATTTAGAAAATACCCTCAGCTGTCCTTTATCATAAAAGTCACTAACTTTCTATATCTTCCAAAGTTCATCTGCTAATTTGGTCAATGTAACCAATCTGCTCCACAAGGGACAAAATCGGTTGAACCAAACTTTGGGAGAATTTGTCAAACAAAATTCAAGAATGTTCCAAAACAGTGTTCATATGCACTTATTTCTAAGCCAATGTGACCCACTGAATGTCTATTCTATATATTCATTATTATCGTATTGTTGATAGCTTCACCATCCAAAATAGGACTATGGTAGACATGGCTGAGAATGAACTGAGATATATTCATATAACAAAGCAAAAGACAAACAATAGGCTCCTGGTAGGCACCGTTGTCCGTGCAGGATCAGAGCACCAACAGCACATCTTAGCCAGTAAATGTAAGTCTTTCTTTAGTAGCACTTGTGAGGATGCACCTCTGGTAAGGCAACCTTCATGACCAGCTGCTTAGTAATAGCCATAGCTAGATCCATGCACCTAACTCCTAACTAGCTGTTGAAACATAGAAAATGAAAAAATAACCTTATTGTTCATCCCAAATCAACTGGTGTTGCCTTCCACATTCCACTGGTGTGGTGCTCTGAGGGTTGAGGCCAGAGGCCTGGCATGTGCTGCTTTCCTGGTCCTGGCAATATGCTGATGACTTCCCATCTCCCATGGCAAACACTGAGTCCCACGCTCTGCATTGCATTCTTCTCATAGGGCATGAGGGGTTTAAAGATGGGCCTGTTTATCCTGCAAGAAGTTAGAGTTAATTAGGGAAAGGCTAGCATTTGAGGAGTGTGTGCCAAGTGGCATGGGAGCACTGAAGTAAGAGATGTGGAGGTATGAGAGTGTTAAGGTGGAGGAAGTGATTTTAAGGTTTTGCATGTAAGTAATTGCTGTTCGAGGAGAAGGGTAGTCATAGATCTCGACTTAGAGCCCCTATTAACCAGAGTACATTGTTGAGGGTCATTTGTGTAAGGTTTACTTTAAGAGGATGTAGATTGTGCTGGTGCCCAGGATGGGCAAGAAAGAAAAGGAAGAGTGTCCAGTGCATTACCTTACCTGTCCTGGTGAGGTTGTTGAACTTCTTTCAACACTGCTCTGCAATTCCACGGGTGAGAGTTAACACTCAATGCAAGTACCACTTCCCTTCAGGTGATAGGAGTGAGATTCCTGGCTGGCTTGCTGGCACACATACCCAGGACTCTGTGCCTCCTGACTTCAAATTCCTGCAGAAGGGCTTGGAAGTCTAAGTTGGTAAAGTTCTGTGTTCTTCTCCTTCTGCTTGGTGCTATGCCCTGCTGCCTTGTCTGGCTGCTTGGTACATGTGCTCCTGCTGTAGAGATAATTCTTGAACTGTGTGATGAAAAGATTGATGATGCATGTAGTGAAGTTATCTGAGAGTCAAGTGAATGAGCCAAGCACCGTTCCTTCCTTACCTTGTTGTCCCCCAGTCTACTGCTGAAGTGTGAAGGTTGGACTGTCTTTTCAAAGGCCGCACTCCAGCTAGTTATGCATGAGTTTTACACGAAGGACTACTCTAATGGGTGTGCAAATGAGATGACCCAGGAAACCCTCATGCAACTACCTCTCCAGACCACGGACGAGCGCAAATCTTTTGCATTGGCATAAAAGTGGTGCAACTCACCACAGGGAAATCTGGGGCCAGTATCTTATTGAATTATATCTTCTTTTGTCTAAAGTGTAATCTTGATCTCCTCAAGATCAGATGGTGAACTACACTTTTTACACATTTGCATGAATGTAAGTCAACATTTCCTCTGCATTTTGGAGTCAGTGGGGGTGATGTTCTACTGCTGCTCTCAGTTTACATGGGAAAACAGTCTGGCCAGCAGTTAAAAATTGAAAAAAAATCACCTGCTGATTGGCCTCAAAATTGGCAGCTGGTGCTCCCCTTCCAAAACAGTTGAGAGGCTTCCAAAAATATTTAAATTGGGGTCCTATACCTGTTGTAGGACCCCGGCACATTTTTGTGTGCCAATGATTGGAGCATACATGATGCAATCTCCGCCCACTGGTACCAGGGGTTGAATGGTTTAACCAGCCATCCTTAATGCCTACATAGGAAGATTTATTTACAATACCAGAAAATAGGGCAGGTAGGAGCACACATCTGTAAAGGAACCCGCCTAATGTTCTTTCCATTTAAATTAATGGAGGGAAATCAGGCTGATTCCTTTATAGGTGTGCACTCTAAACTGCCTGATTTTCTGATATTTGCTGTGCCCAGGCTATCCAGTGCACCTGGGCACAAAAAAAACTCTCATATAATCTTAAAGGGTTTATAGAACCAAAAAGAAAGGCCAGTTTGGTATCTTCCCCTGGTGACAGAAAGGTGGTGCAATCGATCAACTGCTGGATTCATAAGGATGTAAAAAATTGTGGCCGGAATTTTCAGACGTCCGTGCGGGATGGAGGCGGGTCAGGAGGGAAAGTTGAAATAAGTTGGAGCGGGTCGGGAACCCACCGTCATCCCAGCCCCACGCGCCTTTCCCTCGGGCATGTTTGCCAGCGCGTCAGCGACTCGAACAGCAGAGGTGGCCGAGCTAATTCACATCATTATTAGGTACTTGTCAGATCCTTAAGAGTCGTTTTAACCCTACCTTTCAAATTTCCCTGGATGACCACGGGAATCACGCAGCTCGGGAACCACATCTGTGAACCTGAAGCGGAAGTCCAGTGGCCATTAATGGAACTCATCAGTTCACAGCATGGAAAGTACAATAAATACTCTCACCTGACACCTGGTTACTTTCCTAAGGCAGATGATGTTGCTAACTGCATTGTCACCACAGATTTAGCTTTCTAGAGGTTGCAATGCTTTTCAGCAAAGTCAGGATCCACTGCCACCTCATTGGTACAACCTATGACACCATTGACAACTTGCTTCTCTCAGCTCTACTTGACCTGCCATCTATTACATAAGCTTATAATCTATTACATGACACTTATATTGTCTCACCTTGGTCCTCAGAATCGGACCACGATGAGCCCAACATCAGCTGCACCAGGCACACCAGCAGCACTAACAACAACACCACCAACCTTCTCCTCACCAACCTCACAGGACAGAGGGCATCAGCGCAGGGCTGCACCGCAACACAGGGTATACAGGCAGAGGATGAGCTTCCTCAATATGACTGAGCAGCAGTGCCAAAGGAGGCTCAGGCCATTTGCACATTGCTGGAGCAAGACCTGCAGCCCAGGGGAGCGGGTGGACACGCCTTATCAGTGGCTGTCAAAGTCACCAGCGCCTTCAACTTCTTCGCCTCAGGCTCCCTCCAGGGATCTGCAGCAGACATTTGCAAAATCTTGCAGTCGGCTGCCCACAGAGGCATCACACAGGTCACGTGCCCTGGTTGACAAGTCAGCCAATTACATCAACTTTGCCACTGATGAAGCCAGTGTTACTGAGCGGGTGCTCGGCTTTGCCACTCTGGCTGGCTTTCCACGGGTGCAGGGAGTCATTGACTGCACACATGTGGCCATTAGGGCACCCCATTATAACCCAGGAGTCTTTCTCAACCGCAAGGGCTTCTACTCTCTCAATGTGCAGCTGGTCTGCAACCATCATCATGCATGTGTGCGCCAAATTCCCTGGCAGCTGCCATGACTCTTTCATCCTACGCCAGTCCACCCTCCCTCAGCTCTTCACTCCTCCAAACAGACTTTCTAGCTGGCTGCTTGGAGACAAGGGCTATCACCTGAAGACATGGCTCATGACACCCTTGAGGAGGCCAAGTACTGAGGCCCAGGAGAGATATAATGAGAGCCACATCTCCACCAGATGTGTCATAGAGCAGACAATAGGCATGCTGAAAATGCGCTTCAGATGCCTTGACAGATTTGGAGGAGCCCTTCAATACACACCAGCCAGGGTCTCCAGAATCATCGTGGTTTGCTGCCCCCTGCACAACAGAGCGCAGCAATGAGATTAGCGCTGCATGAGGAGCAAGGCATTGAGCACACAGCCTCTTCAGGGGAGAAGGAGGAGGAGGAGCATCAGCTGGAAGATGAGGAGGAGGAGGAGCAGGAGGAACCTGTGGTCCAGATCCCAACAGCACCAGAGCACATTACTGCCCGGGAGGCCAGGGATGGCCTGATCATGGCCAGATTTACTTAACTTCAGGCATTACACCCATATGGCTGCCACATGCTGCGTCAGGTTCCCACAACTCCACAGCAACACCATAAAGCATCCCTACAATCACCAAGCCATTCCTTTCACAATGACCATCATTGCTGGAAGTAACGTTATGTCTCACCATTCACTGCAACTCACTGAGCCACTTCCAAAGTTGCAGACAAATGTGGCCATGACCAGAAAGTGGTGAAAATAAATATTTTTACCTGTGACATCACTGTAACGGAAACTTTACACAAACAGTTATTAAAACACCCAAGTGGTTACCCTTGTGCACCTACTTGTGTGTCATCTTTCTCTTACGCGTGCTTCTACGAATTGCTACCCCTGTGGCTTCAGCAGAGGTAGAGGCACGCTGCTCACTTCCCTGCTGCGACTGCTTAGACACTTTTAGCGGTCGTCCTCTGGGTTTTGGAGCCTCTGATGGCCCCACCAAAGTCTGCTCCTCCTGCAACTGTGCAGGGGCAGACTAGGCCATCGTGATCCCAGGAGGCATCTGGGGCTCTGACTGACGAGGGGGCAACAGGGGAGAAGTGTGAGCGCTTTGATAGGAGCCCCCACTTCCATGTCCCCTCTCACTGTCATCCCTCTCATGGGCCACCCACACTTCCCTGCTAGCAAGGAGCTGGAGAGCACCTTGCTGCACAGCAGTGGGGCCATGAGGACCCAAGTCTACATTGACATCCCTCCTAGATAGAAGGTCTATGAACTTCTGCCATTTATTCTCCATACATAGCTACCTATCCTCCATAGATACCCATCTATTCTCAATAGATAGGCATCTATTCTCCATAGAGACCATGTGCTGCTGTGGCACATTAGCTGCTCCATGCAGGTGGCAATGGAAGAGCCTACAATCGCCATCGCCTGTGACACGGTGGTGCTCATGTTGAAGATGGACTCCTCCATTCTCTGAACATTTGCAGACATCGCGCTCGCAAAACCTGTCAGAGCCCCCTGCACTTCTTGCTGCACCTCCAGGATCGTCCTGTTTCTAGATGGCTGAGGCTCAGTATCTGCATGCAGCTCAGCAGAGCTGGGAGCATCCTGCGCCCTCCGGCGCGGCCTCTCCACTGCTGTCTCTGTCTCCACCATCTGCTCTTGCTCACTTGTGACTTGTGAGACACCAGGTGACAACACTACACTATCTCGCGTGTGACCAACCGAGGTGTGCGCATCTGTGCTGGTGCTGGGTGTGCTTATGTCTGGTTAAGGTGCACCCTCAGAGGCTGGAGGCTCCTCTAAGGAGTTGTCTTCCTCTTCCTCCTGGACAGTGGGTGGGGCTCTTGATGGACCTGTGGGACTGTAAATAGATGAGTTAGAAATGTTATATTAAGAATGGATAACGATACCATTATGCACATGAAGAACATTCACTGTCTGCTGACATCAGTCCCCATATGAGTGACTGCTGTCTGCCATGTAGCTGTATGAGATGTAATTCTGTCACCAGGTTGCTGAGATGTCCCCCCTCTCTCCTCTCCCACCTCCAGCTGCTCTGCAACTCCTGACAGCTCTAAGGCAGCCTCCTCTGCTGCTGTAAAGGTGGCCAATGATGGAGGGCCACCTCTGGTTCTCTCCCTCTCCCTCTTATTGTGGGCTCTCTTCTCCTGCAAGAAGGGAAAGAAGAGAAGGTTGAGTGAAAGTGATTGAATGAGTGTAAGGAATAGATGAGTTACATCTGTAGAGGGTGACTATGAGGGAGTGGGGTGGCAATGTCAAATGGCCTCCTTGTGTGGTGTTAGTTGGTATGATTGCATTAGGATGAGGGTGAGTGTGAGGGGTGGTTAGTCAGATAGGGATGTGATAACGTAGATAGAGAGAGAGGGATGGGTGAAGGTGCAAGGCATGTTGGTGTGAGTAATGATGTGCAGGAGTAGGGTTGGGAAGGCAGAGTGATGGGGATGTGATGAGAGGCACAGCAGGATGAAGTTGAGTGTGGCTTTGCACTCACCTTTCCTGATCTAATGAGCCATGATGTGGAGATGCCGGTGTTGGACTGGGGTGGACAAATGTGAGAAGTCGCACAACACCAGGTTATAGCCCAACAGTTTTATTTGAAATCACAAGCTTTCGGAGCGCTGCTCCTTCGTCAGCGCTCCGAAAGCTTGTGATTTCAAATAAAACTGTTGACTATAACCTGGTGTTGTGCGACTTCTCACTTTTGATCTAATGAGATCATTGAAACTTTTCTGGCACTGCACCCAAGTCCTCCTGACCACATCCCTGCTGTTGACCTCCTCGGCTATTTGGAGTCAGGCTCTTTTGATCTGCTGGGGCTGTCTCTTCCGCCCATCCGAAAGGGAAGAGGACCTCCCTGCGTGCTCCGACTCCCTCCACAAGCATATGGAAGGAGTCATCTGAGAACCTGGGTGCAGCCCTATGTCTCTGTGCAGTCATGTTTGGAAGTCTGTGCAACACTGCAATGCTCCAGTACAGTGCCTGCACACTCCTAGATGAATCTTCAAATGCAATGTGGCCATGGCTCCTTTAAATATTGAGAGGTCGCACAACACCAGGTTATAGTCCAACAGTTTTATTTGAAATCACAAGCTTTCGGAGCTATCGATTGCCCCTTCCTCAGGTGAAGTAAATAGATACAGATTCTGTATCTATTTACTTCACCTGAGGAAGGGGCAATCGATAGCTCCGAAAGCTTGTGATTTCAAATAAAACTGTTGGACTATAACCTGGTGTTGTGCGACCTCTCAATTTTGTCCACCCCAGTCCAACACCGGCACCTCCGCATCATGTCCTTTAAATATCCCAGCTGAAGACGCGTTATCGATGATGTCATCAGACCCGCACCATTTAATTGGGCCGGATAACGCGCAGGACGAGCTTAATAGGCCCCATTAGCGGAAAGTCGATCTCAGGAGCGGGATGGAACGAGGAATGGGGGTCACAACCCGCCACGGCAACCGCCCGCACCCAACCCGCCACGGCAACCGCCCGCACCCAACCCGCCACGGCAACCGCCCGCACCCAACCCGCCACGGCAACCGCCCGCACCCAACCCGCCACGGCAACCGCCCGCACCCAACCCGCCCAGGTACAGAAAATTCTGGCCCGTGTCATTGAGGTTTTTTTACTTTTAACCTAGATATTCCCATAATAAAATGAATGACTTAGTTACTTATGCAAGATGACAATAGAATCTTTACAACAGCAACATATGTGAAGTGTTTCAAAGATGTGTTCTTAATATAAAAGCTTTCATATGAAGATTTACCCTTTGGTACTCTTCATAAGCACTGCTATTGTAAAAATCACAGTATATTCAAGTTTTACTTTCATTTTGGATAGACTTAAACAAGCACCATCCTTGCTGACGTAACCATGTTGCCACTCATACTCCCCGCAGTGTAAAACATAGGTTTTAACAAATTTAGCAAAGGTGACAGTGTATTATTCTTACTGTGTCCATAGGTATTCCCTTCAGCTTTTATGGCATTTCACCATGGGACTGACTGACTAGTGAGACTTAAGTATATGACATGTTTTGTATCACTCCAGGAGTCTTATTATGTCAATGGCAGCTGTGGCTCAGTGGGTAGCACACTTTGCCTCTGAGTCAGAATTGGTTGTGGGTTCAAGTCCCACTCCAGGTGCCGTCTTTCAGATGAGACATTAAACTGAGGCCCCATCTGCCCTCGCAGGTGGATGTGAAAGATCCCATGGCACTATTTTGAAGAAGAGCAGGGGAGTTACCCCCCACGTCCTGGCCAATATTTATCCCTCAATCAACATAACAAAAACAGATTATCTGGTCATTATCACATTGCTGTTTGTGGGAGCTTGCTGTGCACAGGTTGGCTGCTGTGTTTCCCACATTACAACAGTGACTACACTCCAAAAGTACTTCATTGGCTGTAAAGCGCTTTGAGATGTCTGGTGGTTGTGAAAAGCGCTATATAAATACAAGTCTTTATATATGCAGCAGTATACTAAGTAATACTGCTAAGCCACAACCTAATGCTCAATATTTAATGCCTCTTGGTCTGGGTAGATCCTGGACAATTCTGCAGAAAAACCGTGATCATAGGATTGGGAGAACATCTTTGCTCTACAGGGAGTCCACATTATTTATGCTGTCATCTGTAAACTCCAGGGCACTGGAAATTGGAAGTGTTCTGGTTACAGAATAAATCAGACATAAAGCAACCACATAGTATAGCATGTGCTGCGATGTCATGCTGTTATCATTCATATCACACAATGCAAGCAACAAGAAACAACAATACTCCTCATGCAGTGCATGTAACATTTTCCAAACTTGAATTCCCCTGCTGCATGAAAAGAAGTATCAATTGACAAGCAATAAGGCACTGATACCCCTGAATTACATTCAGTATTGTGCCCTGGCCATTTCAAAATACATTTGTATTAAAAAATTATTTCAAAAAAATACTCTCAGGTACCCTAAGTGGGGTAAGAGAAAGTAATCATTTTTGTAATACATACTAAATAAAGAAATCCTAAAAACCTCCAGAGTAAGACGATTAAGAAAATTCTAATAATAAAGGTGACAGTAGCGCGTATCAATCAGCGCCTATATTTGTTTATGGAGACATGTAAAACGTTACTGCTTTCTTTAAATAAATTCAAATTGTAGATTGTTGGCAACAAATATTTGCAGGAATATCTGCCTGGTTACGAGATGTTTTGGCAGAGCCACATGATATTTCCATTCTTGTACCATATGACGGTGCCCCCGAGTGGCCATTTTTAGTGCTTTTTGACGAATAATGGAATGAGGATAAGACTACAGACTACAAAGTGACCTCAGAGGAACCCAAAATATTTAACCTGAAGGAGGTGGTAAAATTAAACTTTAAGAAGTGAAATTGGTTTCATGCTGGAAGTCGCTCAAAGTGGCAGCCTGTGCACTTCCGGGAGGGATTGGGCGCGGGATACTACCGCCTGAAATTCATCCCCCGAACACTCAATTAGCGCCTTGAAATCAGGCATGATGTGGGCCAATTTCTTCCCTAACATGTTTAAACTAAACAAAGGGAATTTTTCTGTAAGGTAATTTCTTACAAAAAGGGTTCTATGCCTCAGCTAATAAAGGAAAGTATCCCGTATGCCTTCTTAACCATCCTATCTACCTGTCCTGCTACCTTCAGGGATCTGTGGACATGCACTCCAAGGTTCCTCTGTTCCTCTACACTTCTCAGTGTCCTACCATTTATTGTGTATTCCCTTGCCTTGTTAGCCCTCCCTAAATGCATTACCTCACACTTCTCCGGATTGAATTCCATTTGCCACTTTTCTGCCCACCTGACCAGTCCATTGATAGCTTCCTGCAGTTTACAGCTTTCTTCCTCACTATCAATCACACGGCCAATTTTTGTAGCGTCTGCAAACTTCTTAATCATGCCCCCTACATTGAAGTCTAAATCATTTATGTATACCACAAAAAGCAAGGGACCTTGTACTAAGCCCTGTGGAACCCCACTGGAAACAGCTTTCCAGTCACAAAAACATCCGTCAACCCTTTGCTTCCTGCCACTGAGCCAATTTTGGATCCAACATACCACTTTCCCTTGGATCCTATGGGCTTTTACTTTTCTGGCCAGTCTGCCATGTGGGACCTTGTTAAAATCCATGTAGACTACATCAAACACACTACCCTCATCAACACTCCTTGTTACCTCCTCGAAAAATTCAATCAAGTTAGTCAGACAGGACCTTCCCTTAACAAATCCATGCTGACTGTTCTTGATTAATCCCTGCCTTTCTAAATGACGATTAATACTGTCCCTCAGAATTTTTTCCAAAGAATCCTTCATATTATTATCTGCAGTTATAAGACCCATCAGCACTAGTTGGGTCTTTGTCTATCTGCTTATATATTTGTTACCAACCTCAGAAGTTATATGGTAGAGAAAATGTAATCACTTTTTCCAAATACTACATTCTAAAATGTTTTGTAGCAGCAATAAGTCTCCACTTTTCCTGGTACAGAAGTGTTCTTGGTGGGTAAAATCAGCTAATCTGTACCAAAGTACTACAGGCATCAATACATTTAGTTGTGAAAGCAGCAAACTCACAGAGAGATAAGCAATGTTATAGCAAATTCAGAAGACTAAATATTGGAGAAAAATATGATGGAAAAGGCACCATATTGTTAAATAACTATATCACATCTTGAAATTGTATTTTGAACATGGCCAGATAAATCAGACAGAAAATTAATAAACAATTTCTTAAAAACAACTACGGTATGTGTTTTACACAACTACAACAAATTGAGTGTATGCAAAGCGATTACTTTGATCTGTTCCATATAGATTGATGCTTTATATTTTGATAGTTTTGTACATTTGATCATTGTGCAAAAGAGAAATCTGAGAATGATGTCTGCTTACTATAAATCTCAATAATCTTCACAATAATAGGCAGAAAATATATAAAGGAACATCTTTTAGATGAACCTAACTTTTTATTTTGGTTTCTTAAAATTGTACTCAGTGGTTACTAGTCATTTATGGAGATTGTTTTTGATAAATGTATTGCAGTGCCAAACAGTTTTCATCAGTCAATCATATTCTAACTTTTCAATCAGAATCTAAAAATTGATTTTTGAAAAGCTGACATAGTTTCTAACAGAATATATCTGCTGTATAAGAATTGATACAGAAAAAGAATGTAAAAAGATTAAAGTTATTAATTGTTCTCTCGTCTTAGATATGTTTAAAACAAACATTATTATTTAACAACCATTTTCTTAAATGGCCAATAAATATGTTTCACTACATGTGCAATATGGATGGGGAATGGCAAACACTACAGCCGATAACTAACTCTTTGACAATGTCGTGGTCACTTCCCTAACTTTTTTGTTATCACCGCTGAGGTCTGTTCTCACCTCCTTCAAGTGCCTTTGGACGTTTTATTAATTAAAGGTGCTATACAAATGGAAATTGTGTTTTATAAATGTGTGTATTGTGTAAACCATACTGAAATTCATATTCGGTAGACTCTAAGAAAGAACAAATGTCTGGCAGATGTCACGGAACACATTGCTTAAGTTTAGCCTCTAGTCAACAACATGATAACATTCTGTCTTGACATCAGGTAGGGAATAAAATTTGGTAATATTGCAAAGATGATATTAGTTACAGATGAGGAAGGCTATTTGGTCCATCTAAATTCATCCATCCAGAAAGATGTTAACGTCTCCCCATTATAGTACTGTATCCAATTATTTCTTAAATGATTCCAGGGTTCTCACCTCCACGACTTTATCTGGAAGTTTATTTTGTACGTTGGCCATTTTTTGTGAGAGGAAGAATTTCCTGATATCAGTCCTAAATTTCTATGCTGAAAAGCCCAAGTATCTCCAGCCTTTCCACATAACTCAGAATTTGACACTAGGGGTCAGTCACATGGCCCTTAACTGTCTCCCTCATGTCTTGGTAACCAGAATTGGACACAGTACTCAACATGTAATCTGACTATAGCACAATACAGTTTGATCATCCCTTCTTCTGACTTATACTTGACTGTTTTAGTTATATAGTTCAAAATTCTATTGGCTTTGTTGATCGCTGCTGTGAATTGGATGAACATGTTCAATGTTGCATTTTTTTTTAGTGCTCTTATGATTTTTCTCCCAGATTGCTCAGGAGATTAATCTTTAATTCCTGAAGACTTCAGGACAATCTAGGAGAGTTGCCAACCCTATGTGCAGTACTTTACACTTATCTGCATTAAATTTCATCTGCCATAGTTCTGTTCAATTACATATTTTGTTGAACTGATTCTATAATTTCTGTACAGCTTCATCCAATTCCATTACCCCTCTTAGTTTGGTATCATCTGCAAATTTGGCCGATGTGCATTGAGTTTTTGAATCCAGATAAATCAAACCCCAAACTCATTATTCTGCCTTTATTATAGCAAATATTGGACACAGACGATCAGGTGAAGTAAATATCTATCAACAGCTGAGTGGGAATGATCACAAAAAAAATGTCATCAATGGTTTCAGATGATGTCATAAACCATGCAAGCAAAGGCCAATCAGTTTGTTATTATTTAAGTTCTCAGGTTACATTTTTTTCATTACAACCATTCCCATGCACCAATAATATCTTGCTATTTTATCATAGAATCATGGAAATTTACGGCACAGAAGGAGGCCATTCCACAATGCAAAGCTATCTGATCATAGAATCATAGAATGGTTACAGCACAGAAGGAAGCCATTTGGCCTGTCGAGTCCGTGCTGGCTCTCTGCAAGAGCACTCCAGCTAGTCTCATTCCCCTGCCCTTTCCCTGTAACCCTGCAATTTTTTTTCTTTCAGGTACTTATCCAATTCCCTTTTGAAAGCCACGATTGAATCTGCCTCCAACACCCTCGGGCAGTGCATTCCAGATCATAACCACTCGCTGCGTAAAAATGTTTTTCCTTATGTCACCTTTGGTTGTTCTGCCAATCACCTTAAATCTGTGTCCTCTGATTCTTGACCCTTTCGCCAATGGGAACAGTTTCTATCTACTCTGTCTAGGCCCCTCATGATTTTGAACACCTCTATCAAATCTCCTCTCAACCTTCTCTGCTCGAAGGAGAACAACCGCAGCTCCTCCAGTCTATCCACATAACTGAAGTCCCTCATCCCTGGAACCATTCTTGTAAATCTTTTCTGCAACCTCTCTAAGGCTTTCACATCCTTCCTAAAGTGCGGTGCCCAGAATTTTTTTTTATTTGTTCATGGGATGTGGGCGTCACTGGCAAAGCCAGCATTTATTGCCCATCCCTTGAGAAGGTGGTGGTGAGCCGCCTTCTTGAACCGCTGCAGTCCGTGTGGTGAAGATACTCCCACAGTGCTATTCGGGAGTTCCAGGATTTTGACCCAGCGACGATGAAGGGACGGTGATATACTTCTAAGTCAGGATGGTGTGTGACTTGGAGGAGAACTTGGAGATGGTGGTGTTCCCATGCACCTGCTGCCCTTGTCCTTCTAGGTGGTAGAGGTCGCGGGTTTGGGAGGTGCTGCCGAAGAAGCCTTGGCGAGTTGCTGCAGTGCATCTTGTAGAGGGTACACACTGCAGCCACGGTACGCCGGTGGTGGAGGGAGTGAATGTTTAAGGTGGTGGATGGGTGCCAATCAAGCGGGCTGCTTTGTCTTGGATGGTGTCGAGCTTCTTGAGTGTTGTTGGAGCTGCAAGTGGAGAGTATTCCATCACACTCCTGACTTGTGCCTTGCAGATGGTGGAAAGACTGTGGGGAGTCAGGAGGTGAGACACTCACAACAGAATACCTAGCCTCTGACCTGCTCTTGTTGCCACAGTATTTATGTGGCTGGTCCAGTTAAGTTTTGGTCAATGGTGACCCCCAGGATATTGACAGTGGGGGATTCAACGATGGTAATGTCATTGAATGTCAAGAGGCGGTGATTAGATGCTCGCTTGTTGGAGATAGTCATTGCCTGGCACTTGTGTGGCACGAATGTTACCTGTCACTTAACAGCCCAGGCCTGAATGTCATTCAGGTCTTGCTGCATGCGGGCATGGACTGCTTCATTATCTGAGGAGTTGCAAATGGCACTGAACACTGTGCAGTCATCAGCGAACATCCCCACTTCTGACCTTATGATGGAGGGAAGGTCATTGATGAAGCAGCTAAAGATGGTTGGGCCTAGGACACTGCCCTGAGGAACTCCTGCAGCGATGTCCTGGGGCTGTGATGATTGACCTCCAACCACCACAACCATCTTCCTTTGTGCTAGGTATGACTCCAGCCAGTGGAGAGTTTACCCCCCGATTCCCATTGACTTCAGTTATACTAGGGCTCCTTGATGCCACACTCGGTCAAATGCTGCCTTGATGTCAAGGGCAGTCACACTCACCTCACCTCAGAATTGGATACAATACTCCAGTTGAGGTCGGACCAGTGTTTTATAAAGGTTCATCTTAACTTCCTTGCTTTTGTACTGCCTCTATTTATGAAAATGAGAAGTCGCACAACACCAGGTTATAGTCCAACAGTTTTATTTGAAATTATGAGCTTTCGGAGCTCTGTACCTGAAGAAGGAGCAGAGCTCCGAAAGCTCGTAATTTCAAATAAAACTGTTGGACTATAACCTGGTGTTGTGCGACTTCTCATTTTTGTCTACCCCAGTCCAACACCGGCATCTCCGCATCATGACCTCTATTTATGAAACCCAGGATCCTGTATGCTTTTTTAACCGCTTTCTCAACCTGCCCTGCCACCTTCAATGATTTGTGCACATATACCCCCAGGTCTCTCTGTTCCTGCACCCCCTTTAGAATTGTACCCTTTAGTTTAAATTGCCTCTCCTCATTCTTCCTACCAAAATGTATCACTTCACACTTTTCTGCATTAAATTTCATCTGCCCTGTGTCCGCCCATTTCACCAGCCTATCTATGTCTTCTTGATGTCTATCACTATCCTCCTCACTGTTCACTATACTTCCAATTTTTATGTCATCTGCAAATTTTGAAATTGTGCCGTGTACACCCAAGTCCGAGTCATTAATATATATCAAGAAAAGCAGTGGTCCTAGTCACTGCTCCCTCTATGGTGTGCAGTTGCGCGCGCGCAGTGATCCCCGAGCTCCCGCGCACTTCAATTGAAATGCCGTGCAGAGAACTGGACGCCAGCTGGAGTGGGGGAGGGGCCCAATACACAATTGCTCCGGGAATCCAAACAGTGTCGTTTGCGAGTCTTGCGACCTCAGAGCCGATCCCAATTGCAGCTCTTGAAGTGTGTGTTCTGATGATGGATGGGTTGCTGTGCAACACCAGGAGGGGTTTGGTTTTCTCCCTTGAACTGTGACCTTTCAGCTGCACAGTGGGAGTATCCCCATGCTCTAATTATTTGCCTTTGCGGCCTTCTGTGCCCATTCGTGCACGCATGAGCAGTATCGAAGTGGACCACGCTTTTGTCGGCTCTGTGCAGAAGTCATAGGATCCGGTGGGGGGAAGATCGAGGAGCGAAAGGGGAGAGAGAGACTTGGGAGAGAGAGAGAATGGGAGAGAGAGAGAGACTGCGTGAGAGAGAGAGAGAGACTCGGAGAGAGAGACTAGGAGAGAGAGAGAGAGACTGAAGAGAGTGAGAGAGACTGGGAGAGAGAGAGACTGAGAGAGAGAGAGACTGGGAGAGAGAGAGACTGGGAGAGAGAGAGAGACTGGGAGAGAGAGAGATGGAAGAGAGAGAAAGAGGGACTGGGAGAGAGAAAGAAAGGGAGAGAGAGACTGGGAGAGAGTGAGATAGACTGGGAGAGTGAGAGACTGGGAGAGAGAAAGAGAGAATGGGAGAGAGAGAGACTGGGAGAGAGAGAGAGAGAGAGAGAGAGAGACTGGGAGAGAGAGAGATAGGTGAACTGGGAGAGAGAGAGACTGGGAATGAGAGAGACTAGGAGAGAGAAAGAGAGAGACTGAGAGAGTGAGAGAGACTGGGAGAGAAAGAGAGCCTGGGAGAGAGAGAGAGACTGGGAAGAGAGAGAGAGACTGGGAGAGAGAGAGGGACTGGGAGAGAGAGAGACAGAGACTGGGGGAGAGAGAGAGATGGGGGAGAGAGCGAGAGAGAGAGAGACTGGGGGAGAGAGAGAGAGACTGGGAGAGAGACTGGGGGAGAGAGAGAGAGACTGGGGGAGAGAGAGAGAGACTGGGGGAGAGAGAGAGACTGGGAGAGAGAGCGAGAGACTGGGGGAGAGAGAGAGCGAGACAGGGAGAGAGAGAGAGACAGGGAGAGAGAGAGACTGGGGGAGAGAAAATGACTGGGATAGAGAGACTGGGGGAGAGAGAGAGAGAGAGAGCAATGGGAGCGAGAGAGAGAGAGAGAGAGACTGGGAGAGAGAGAAAGATCAACTGGGAGCGAGAGACTGGGAGAGAGAGGGAGACTGAGAGAGAGAGAGAGAGAGAGAGAGAGAGAGAGAGAGAGAGACTAGGGGAGAGAGGGACTGGGAGAGAGAGAGAGAGACTGGGGAAGAGAGAGAGAGAGAGAGAGACTGGGAGAGAGAGGGACTGGGAGAGAGAGAGACTGGGAGTGAGAGACTGGGAGAGAGAGGGAGACTGAGAGAGAGAGAGAGAGAGAGAGACTGGGGGAGAGAGAGAGAGAGACTGGGAGAGAGAGGGGGACTGGGAGAGAGAGAGAGAGACTGGGAGGGAGAGAGAGAGAAACTGGGAGGGAGAGAGAGAGAGACTGGGGGAGAGAGAGAGAGAGAGAAACTGGGAGAGAGAGAGACTGGGAGAGAGAGAGAGACTGGGAGGGAGAGAGAGAGATTGGGAGAGAGAGACTGGAGAGAGAGAGCGAGAGACTGGTGAGAGAGACTGGGAGGGAGAGAGAGACTGGGAGAGAGAGAGAGAGAGACTGGGAGAGAAAGAGAGACTGCGAGAGAGAGAGAGAGACTGGGAGAGAGAGAGAGAGGTGGACTGGGAGGGAGACCGGGAGAGAGAGAAAGACTAGGAGAGAGACAGAGAGAGAGACTGGAGAGAGTGAGAGAGACTGGGAGAGAAAGAGACACTGGGAGAGAGTGAGATAGACTGGGAGAGAGAGAGAGACTGGGAGAGAGAGAGACTGGGAGAGAGAGAGAGAGAGAGAGACTGGGAGAGAGAGAGGTGAACTGGGAGAGAGAGAGACTGGGAGAGAGAGAAAGAGATTGGGGAGAGAGAGAGGGACTGGGAGAGAGAGAGGGACTGGGAGAGAGAGAGACAGAGACTGGGGGAGAGAGAGAGAGAGACGGGGAGAGAGAGAGAGAGAGAGAGACTGGGGGAGAGAGAGAGAGACTGGGAGAGAGACTGGGGGAGAGAGAGAGAGACTGGGGGAGAGAGAGAGACTGGGGGAGAGGGAGAGAGACAGGGAGGGAGACTGGGGGAGAGAAAATGACAGGGATAGAGAGACTGGGGGAGAGAGAGAGAGAGAGAGAGCAATGGGAGTGAGAGAGAGAGAGAATGAGACTGGGAGAGAGAGGGAGACTGAGAGAGAGAGAGAGAGAGAGAGAGACTAGGGGAGAGAGAGGGACTGGGAGAGAGAGAGAGAGACGGGGGAGAGAGAGAGAGAGAGAGACTGGGAGAGAGAGGGACTGGGAGAGAGAGAGAGAGAGAGACTGGGAGTGAGAGAGAGAGAGACTGGGGGAGAGAGAGAGAGAGTAACTGGGAGAGAGAGAGACTGGGAGAGAGAGAGAGACTGGGAGAGAGAGAGACTGGGGGAGAGAGACTGGGAGAGAGAGAGAGACTGGGAGAGAGAGAGAGACTGGGGGAGAGAGAGAGAGAGACTGGGGGAGAGAGAGACTGGGGGAGAGAGACTGGGGGAGAGAGACTGGGAGGCAGAGAGACTGGGAGAGAGAGAGAGACTGGGAGTGAGAGAGAGACTGGGAGTGAGAGACTGGGAGAGAGAGAGCAGAGAGAGAGACTGGGAGTGAGAGAGACTGGGAGTGAGAGAGAGACTGGGAGTGAGAGACTGGGAGAGAGAGAGCGAGAGAGAGAGACTGGGAGTGAGAGAGAGACTGGGAGAGAGAGCGACTGGGAGAGAGAGAGACAGACTGGGAGAGAGAGAGCGAGAGAGAGACTGGGCGAGAGAGAGACTGGGAGAGAGAGACTGAGAGAGAGAGAACGATGGGAGAGAGAGAGCGAGAGAGAGAGACTGGGAGAGAGAGAAAGAGCGACTGGGAGTGAGAGACTGGGAGAGAGAGAGAGACTGAGAGAGAGAGAGAGAGAGAGAGAGAGAGAGAGACTGGGAGAGAGAGAGACTGGGAGAGAGAGAGAGAGACTGGAAAAGAAAGAGAGACTGGGAGAGAGAGAAAGACTAGGAGAGAGAAAGAGAGAGAGACTGGAGAGAGAGAGAGAGAGAGAGACTAGGAGAGAGAAAGAGAGAGAGAGAGAGGTGGACTGGGAGAGAGAGAGACCGGGAGAGAGAGAAAGACTAGGAGAGAGAAAGAGAGAGAGACTGGAGAGAGAGAGAGAGAGAGAGAGGTGGACTGGGAGAGAGAGAGACCGGGAGAGAGAGAAAGACTAGGAGAGAGAGAAAGAGAGAGAGACTGGAGAGAGTGAGAGAGACTGGGAGAGAAAGAGAGACTGGGAGAGAGAGAGACTGGGGGAGAGAGAGACAGAGACTGGGGGAGAGAGAGAGACTGGGAAGAGAGACACTGGGAAAGAGAGAATCTGGGAGAGAGACACTGGGATGAGATAAACTGGGAGAGAGAGAGAGACTGGGGGAGAGAGAGAGAGAGACTTAGAGAGAGAGAGACTTGGAGAGAGAGAGACTTGGAGAGAGAGAAAGAGCGACTGGGAGTGAGAGAGAGACTGGGAGAGACAGATAGAGACAGGGAGAGAGAGAGACTGGGGGGGGGGAATGACTGGGAGAGAGACTGGGGAGAGAGAGAGAGAGAGAGAGAGAGAGCGATGGGAGAGAGAGAGCGAGAGAGAGAGACTGGGAGACAGAGAGAGACTGGGAGTGAGAGAGACTGGGAGAGAGAGAGAGAGACTGGGAGAGAGAGAGCGAGAGAGAGACTGGGAGAGAGAGAGACTGGGAGAGAGAGAGAGAGACTGGGAGAGAGAGAGAGACTGGGAGAGAGAGAGCGAGAGAGAGACTGGGCGAGAGAGAGACTGGGAGAGAGAGACTGAGAGAGAGAGAGCGATGGGAGAGAGAGAGCGAGAGAGAGAGACTGGGAGAGAGAGAAAGAGCGACTGGGAGTGAGAGACTGGGAGAGAGAGAGAGACTGAGAGAGAGAGAGAGAGAGAGACTGGGAGAGAGAGAGAGACTGGGAGAGAGAGCGAGAGAGAGACTGGGAGAGAGAGAGACTGGGAGAGAGAGACTGGGAGGGAGAGAGAGACTGGGAGGGAGAGAGAGATTGGGACAGAGAGAGAGAGACTGGGAAAGAAAGAGAGACTGGGAGAGAGAGAGAGACTTGGGGAGAGAGAGAGAGATGGGTGAGAGAGAGAGAGACGGGGGAGAGAGGCTGGGGAGAGAGAAAGACTTGGAGAGAGAGAGACTGGGAAGAGAGAGAGATTGGGAGAGAGAGAGAGAGACTGGGAAGAGAGAGAGACTGGGAGAGAGAGAGAGAGACTGGGAAGAGAGAGAGACTGGGAGAGAGAGAGAGACTGGGAAGAGAGAGAGACTGGGAGAGAGAGAGAGAGACTGGGAAGAGAGAGAGAGGGAGAGAGAGAGAGACTGGGAAGAGAGAGAGACGGGAAGAGAGAGAGAGACGGGGGAGAGAGAGAGACTGGGGGAGAGAGAGAGAGACTGGGAAGAGAGAGAGAGACTGGGAAGAGAGAGAGACTGGGAGAGAGAGAGAGAGAGACTGGGAAGAGAGAGAGACTGGGAAGAGAGAGAGACTGGGAGAGAGAGAGAGAGAGAGACTAGGGGAGAGAGAGAGACTGGGGGAGAGAGAGAGACTGGTGAAGAGAGACTGGGAGAGAGAGAGAGAGACTGGGAGAGAGAGAGAGAGAGACTGGGAGAGAGAGAGAGGTACTGGGGAGAGAGAGAGTCTGGGAGAGAGAGAGAGAGACTTGGAGAGAGAGAGAGACTGGGGAGAGAGAC
This sequence comes from Squalus acanthias, assembly GCA_030390025.1. Taxonomy (NCBI): domain Eukaryota; kingdom Metazoa; phylum Chordata; class Chondrichthyes; order Squaliformes; family Squalidae; genus Squalus; species Squalus acanthias. The sequence continues at coordinate 164,863 of JASTWF010000671.1, forward strand.
TGCGAGAGTGAGAGAGAGAGACTGGGAAGAGAGAGAGACTGGGAGAGTGAGAGAGAGAGACTGCGAGAGTGAGAGAGAGACGGGGAAGAGAGAGAGACTGGGAGAGTGAGAGAGAGAGACTTGGAGAGTGAGAGAGACTGGGAGAGTGAGAGAGAGAGACTGGGAGAGTGAGAGAGAGAGACTGGGAGAGTGACAAAGAGAGACTGGGCGAGAGAGAGAGAGAGAGACTTGGAGAGAGAGAGACTGGGAGAGAGAGAGAGAGACTGGGAGAGAGAGAGAGAGACTGGTAAGAGAGAGAGAGAGACTGGGAGAGAGAGAGAGAGACTGGTAAGAGAGAGAGAGAGACTGGGAGAGAGAGAGACTGGGAGAGAGAGAGGCTGGGGGAGAGAGGGAGAGCAAGAATGGGAAAGAGAGAAACTGGGGGAGAGACTGCGAGAGAGAGAGGGACGTGGAGAGAGAGAGAGACTGGGGAATAGACAGAGAACGACTGGGAGAGAGAGAGAGAGACTGGGGAGAGCGAGAGAGAAACTGGGGGAGAGAGAGAGAGACTGGGAGAGAGAGAGATATATAGAGAGACTGGGTGACAGAGAGAGGGACTGGGAGAGAGTGAGGTACTGGGGGAGAGAGAGAGACTGGGGGATAGACAGAGAGGGACGGAGAGAGAGAGAGAGAGACGGGGAGAGAGAGACGGGGGAGAGAGAGAATCTGGGAGAGAGAGAGAGACTGGGGAGAGAGAGACGGGGGAGATAGAGAATCTGGGAGAGAGAGAGAGAAACTGGGAGAGAGAGAGAGAGAGACTGGAGTGGAGAAAGAGAGACAGGGAGGGACAAAGAGAGAGAGAGAGGGACAGGGACAGGGTGAGATAGAGAGAGGGACAGAGAGATACAGTGAAACAGGGTGCAAGAGAGGGGTGAGGGTCCAGATGCTTGTGTTCCATTCCCGGGGACTGAGCGGTGGCCGCACTTTGGAACAACACAGCTGGAGGTGCAGTACATGTACAATGGCTGCTGGAAGGAGGCTAAAGGCAAACAAGTTTTAGGCCCTCGGTGAAACAAAATTGAGAATTTTTCTTTTAATCCAGAAAATTTTTTAAAGCCGGAAAAAAATACGGGAAAGTGATTTTGAATGCCTCGAGGTAAGTTCCAGTTAAATTTTGCCAGGTGTAGTCCCCTTTTTGAAAGAGTCTATCAGGGTTATTTAAATCACGTTATGAGAGAGGGGAAAATGTTTGTGCCCCTGTTTGTACCTCAGAGTCTGTGAGAGACAGAGCGAACGGCAGCAGAAAAAGAGGAGACAACTTCTCCAAAACTGATCCCAACTCATCGCCAAGGCTGGGGATAGATAACCTCACCGCCGCCTTAGGAAGTTTAACCACTTTATTCACTTTCTTATTTGAGCTCCATTTGGAATTAGAGGTTTTTTTTGTTATATGTTTAACAGACAGCATTGAAGAGGGAAAGAGAAACTTGGAGCAACTTCTTCTGTCAAAGCTGCAATGAGATTTGAAAGAATTTAAAGATTTTTAATGAACTTTTCACAAAAAATGAGTGTTAAAAACACTTTCCCCCCCCTAAGTTTCGAATATGATTTTGGAAGAAACAGAAACAAAAATCAATTTTCCCTCATCTAAACAAGTTTCAACCAAGTCTTGAAGTCCAAACGCTTTTAAAGAAGGTCTGAAATGCTTAAAACATTGTAAAATAGAAATTTCTCAATATTTGATTTTGAACGATCGACTGAAGTGAGTAGCTTTACACAAACATGCAACCACGCTGTTGAGGAGGGGAAGGGCGGGGAGGATTTGTAGGAGTTACACATTACTTTTTATTGACTTTTTAAAAAATATCATTAAGACGTTTAGGAAGAGAACCAATAAAGGGGAAAAACACAAACCTTTTTATTTTGTCTGTTGTTCTATAGTCCTAACAAGTCCCAGGAATAATGTAAATATAGATTTCCTCTTAAACGTTTAGTGGAGTGTTAATAGCAACACGAGTTATGTAATGATGAATAAAAATTGCAAGAAGCTACCTTAGAAGAAACTACTATTTGTTTATTGAGAAAGACACAGAAAATACTTTGATTAAACTGATAATGTACAATTTTGATTTGGTATAAATGTTTGAAATAGGAGATTAAAAATAGAGAGTACAATGAAGTTTGTTTCCCACTATTTAATTGGGAAGTACCTAAAATAATTTAACACGTTTCGTGATAAGAGCAGGGATTAATATTGTGGAGAATGTTTGAGAGAAAAACATCAGAAGCGAAATTTGTAAATTAACATCTTTACGGCACCATATTAGTAAACATTTCCAAGTCAGTCTGATTGGTTCTCCTGTAAAGGAAAAAAGATGAATGTTTATTTCTGTTAATCATAGCTTTTCCTGCTTTTTGTTTTAAATTCGGTGATGCAAATTGTGTCTGTGTTTTTCTGCACTTGTGAATAAGTGCTGCATTTCTGACATGTTACATGGTGGGTGTGCTGGTTCAAGAAGACAACGTTTATTAATGGAAGTGATTGAAGTTGGAAATATGGATATCCATTTTTGTTCAATTTTTTTTAATACTGTGAACTAAAGAACTACAGCACTTTATATTTGTTGGTTGTCCGGTTGCATTGTGATTAATATTCTAATCACTTATGTGGACGTACAGCATGTCAGCGCCATAGGAAAGCCGCTGCTCCTGCTGCTTGTGCAGCCATTGCTGTAGTGACATGAGGAATGGGCTAATACGTTGAAAACTTTAAAATTAATACAAATTGCACGAATAGATAGGCCTCTTTCAGCTCACCTTGGGCTTTTGGATTGTTTGTCGATGCATAACCGTGTAACTGAGTGACGTTTCTGAAGTGTTAATGCATTATTATACAATTCTTTTATATCCCAGTCATTTCTGACAAGTAATTTTTTTTTAAATAGAGTTTGTACATGACAAACTAAAAGCTTTTAATTAATTCTACTGTAAACAAACTTGCAGAATGGGCATGTAAATGACAAATGAATTTCAATATAGATAAGTGTGAGGTGGTGCATTCTGGTAGGAGGAATAAGGAGGCGACCTACTCCTTGGAACATAAGAGTCTAAACGGAGTCGAGGTGCAAAGGGATCTAGGGGTATAGATTCACAAATCATTAAAAGTAGCATCACAGGTTTAAAAAGCCATAAAAGTGCAAATAAAGCACTGGGGTTCATTTCTAGAGGAATAGAATTCAAAAGCAGAGAAGTTATGTTAAACTTGTATAGAACCCTGTCTGATTGTCTCATGATTTGAGACGGTGGAGTGGCAATATGGCATTACTGTATATATGCTTCTAAGTGGTTGCTGTTGCTGTCGTTGTTGTAAAAGTTGTTGTTGTTGTTTTAAAATTTGCTCACGGACGAAAAGGTCGCGCTCAAAGGAGTTTGTGGCCCGCTCAGTACAAAAAAAAAATTAGAGGGAACATTGGTCCTAGTACCGACCCCTGGGGAACACCACTGTATACCTTCCTCCAGTACAAAAAACAACTGTTCACCCTTACTCACTGTTTCCTGTAACTTAGCCAAATGATGAGGGTCTGATAAGGCTCAGGCTGAGCAAAGGAGCTAAATTGTGACATTTGGTGCAGAAAGATTTAGCCAAGGTCAACATGAGCAACAGTACAGTTGATGCGAGGCAAGGTATCTACTGCTCTGAATTTCTGTACAAGTGCCATTTTCCAGATATCCACTAGACAGGGATCACCCACTATGCAGTGAACTGATGCCTTTATAATGTGACTGAAACTCTCTCCAAGAGCTGGTGCCTCAACTATTCACTATATTTATTAATGACTTAGATAGCACAATAGAGAGCCATATATGCAAGTTCACCGATGACCCAAAGATTGGTGGCATAGTAAGTAGTGTAGACGGGAGCATAAAATTACAAAGAGACATTGATAGATTAAGAGGGTGGGTAAACTGTGGCAGATGGATTTCAATGCACGTTGTGAGGTCATCCATTTTGGACCAAAAAAAGGATAGATCTGAGTATTTTTTAAATGGTGAAAAGCTAGGAACAGTGGAGGACCAAAGAGATTTAGGGGTCCACGTACACAGATCACTAAAATGTAGTCGTCAGGTACAAAAAATAATCCAAAAGACTAATGGAATGTTCCTGACACAATATGTGGATAGGCCGACAAGAGGTGGGGCCACGTTGGATTTGGTACTGGGTAATGAACCGGGCCAAGTGTTTGATTTGTATGTGGGAGAGCACTTTGGAGATAGTGACCACAATTCGGTAACTTTCACTATTGCAATGGAGAGGGATAGAGCCATACGGCAGGGCAGGGTTTATAATTGGGGGAGGGGTAATTATGATGCGATTAGGCAAGAATTAGGGAGTATAAGATGGGAACAGAAACTATCGGGGAAAGGCACAAACGAAAAGTGGAGCTTTTTCATGGAGCAATTACTGCGTGTCCTTGATAGGTATGTCCCTGTCAGGCAGGGAGGAAATGGCCGAGTGAGAGAACAATGGTTCACAAAAGAGGTTGAATGTCTAGTCAAGAGGAAAAAGGAAGCGTATGTAAGGATGAGAAAACAAGGTTCAGTTGGGTCGATTGAGGGGTACAAGGTAGCAAGGAATGAGCTAAAAAAAGAGCTTAGGAGAGCTAGGAGGGGGCATGAGAAGTCCTTGGCGGGTCGGATCAAGAAAAACCCCAAGGCATTTTACTCTTATGTGAGAAATAAAAGAATGACCAGGGTGAGGGTAGGGCCGGTCAAGGACAGTAGTGGGAACTTGTGCATGGAGTCAGAAGAGATAGGAGAGGTGATGAATGAATACTTTTCGTCAGTGTTCACCGAGGAGAGGGGCCATGTTCTTGAGGATGAGAGTGTGATAAAGGTGGATAGGCTGGAGGTGGTAGATGTTCTGAGGGAAGATGTTTTAGCAATTTTGAAGAACCTGAGGGTCGATAAGTCCCCTGGGCCAGATGGGATATATCCTAGGATTCTTTGGGAGGCAAGGGAGGAGATTGCAGAGCCTCTGGCTTTGATCTTTGGGTCCTCACTGTCCACGGGATGGTGCCAGAGGACTGGAGAGTGGCGAATGTTGTTCCTCTCTTCAAGAAAGGAAATAGGAATGACCCTGGTAATTATAGGCCGGTTAGTCTTACTTCGGTGGTTGGTAAGATAATGGAAAAGGTCCTGAGGGATAGGATTTATCACCATTTGGAAAGGGGCAACTTAATCAGGGATAGTCAACACGGATTCGTGAAGGGTAAGTCTTGCCTAACAAATTTGATTGAATTCTTTGAGGAGGTAACTAAGTGTGTAGATGAAGGTAGAGCAGTTGATGTCGTATACATGGATTTTAGTAAGGCGTTTGATAAGGTTCCCCATGGTCGTCTCATGAAGAAAGTAAGGAGTTGTGGGATAGAGGGAAATTTGGCCGATTGGATAAGTAACTGGCTATCTCATAGAAGGCAGAGGGTGGTGGTGGATGGAACATTTTCGGACTGGAGACCAGTTACCAGCGGTGTGCCACAGGGGTCGGTGCTGGGTCCTCTGCTGTTTGTGATTTTTATCAATGACTTGGAGGAGGGGACTGAAGGGTGGATCAGTAAATTTGCTGATGACACCAAGATTGGTGGAGCAGTGGATGAGGTGGAGGGCTGTTGTAGGCTGCAAAGAGACATTGATAGGATGCAGAGCTGGGCCGAAAAATGGCAGATGGAATTTAACCCTGATAAGTGCGAGGTGATTCATTTTGGTAGGGCAAATTTGAATAAGGATTACAGGGTCAACGGCAGGGTTCTGAGGAACGTGGAGGAGCAGAGGGATCTGGGGGTTCATATCCACAGATCTCTGAAGGTTGCCACTCAAGTGGATAGAGCAGTAAAGAAGGCCTATGGTGTGTTGGCGTTTATTAACAGAGGGTTTGAGTTTAAGAACCGTGAGGTTATGCTGCAACTGTACAGGACCTTGGTGAGACCACATTTGGAATATTGTGTGCAGTTCTGGTCACCTCACTATAGGAAGGACGTGGAAGCATTGGAAAGAGTGCAAAGGAGATTTACCAGGATGCTGCCTGGTTTGGGGGGGAGGTCTTATGAGGAAAGATTGAGGGAGTTGGGGCTTTTCTCTTTAGAGCGGAGGAGGATGAGAGGCGACTTAATAGAGGTTTATAAGATGATGAGGGGGATAGATAGAGTGGATGTTCAGAGACTATTTCCTCGGGTAGAGGCAGCTGTTACAAGGGGGCATAACTATAAGGTGCATGGGGGGAGATATAGAAGGGATGTCCGAGGTAGATTCTTTACTCAGAGAGTGGTTGGGGTGTGGAATGGACTGCCTGCTGTGATAGTGGAGTCGGACACTTTAGGAACTTTCAAGCGGTTATTGGATAAGCACATGGAGCACACCAGAGTGATAGGGAGTGTGATAGCTTGATCTTGGTCTCGGACAATGCTCGGCACAACATCGAGGGCCGAAGGGCCTGTACTGTGCTGTACTGTTCTATGTTCTATGTTCTATGTTCTAACTAGAGGGCTAGAATATAAAGGGGAGAAGGTTTTGCTACAGCCATACCAAGCCCTGGTTAGACCACATCTGGAGTAGTGTGTACAGTTCTTGGCAACACACCTCAGAAAGGATATATTGGCCTTGGAAGGAGTGGAGCGCAGATTCACTAGAATGTTACCAGGGCTTCAAGAGTTAGATTATGAGGAGAGATTACATAAACTAAGCCTATATTCCCATGAATATAAAAGGTTAAGGGGTGATTTAATTGAGGTTTTTAGGATTTTGAAAGAAATTGATTGGGTAGATAGAGAGAAACATTTTCTGCTGGTGAGGCAGTCTAGGACAAGGGGCCATAACCTTAAAATCAGAGCCAGGCCATTCAGGAGAGAAGTTAGGAAACACTTCTTCACGCAACGGGTGGTAGAAGTGTGGAACTCTCTCCCACAAAAAGCAGTAGATGCTAGCTGAATTAGTCATCTTAATTCTGGGATCAATAGATTTTTGTTAGCCAAGGGTATTATGAAATATGGAGCCAAGGCGGGTAAAAGGAGTTAGGATACAGATCAGCCATGATCTCATCAGAACAGCCTCGAAGAGCTGAATGGCCTACTTCTGTTCCTATGTTCACACCATTTTATGCAGCTCAGCATGGACCACGAGGAGCAGGATCAAATACATCTTGATCACTACCAACTGATCCACTTCCCCAAAGTGCAAGACATTGGCCCAGAAATTGATCTCGCTCTGTTCCCGCGGGGGTAAGCCTTCCCCGCGATGTCTCACCTCGCTTGTGCTTTTTCAGATCCAGCTCGCACGAACTTGATGTTCCAGACATCAGCTGTGCTGGGCTTGCGTATCCCAGCGGCGTAGTGAATTCGTGCGAGCTGTGGGATCACGTGACTCAGTTAGAGCCAATGGCAGCACACCATCTTCCATTCATAAGTTTCACAGACCTGCTGTGAAATCTATGAATCTTACACACCCCCAAAATAACAGCTAAACCTCAATTAAATTAAAAAAAAAAACCATCACATTAATAAAATAAGTATAGTTAATTAAATTAACCATTTTAAATAAAAAATTAAATTTTTGAAAAAATTTAAAATCTTTTAAAAAGTTATAAAAATAAACTTACCTGTCTTTAAAGTCTCTAAAAAAGATATACCTGTAAAAAAAAATTCAAAAAAATACTTAATTCACTACTTACCTTCTTAAAAGCGGGTCTTAATCCTCCTTTTTACATTTCCAAAATCTTCCCTACTTACCTGCGCGTCCAAAGCATGAAGTGCACAGCGTGCGCGCAGCCTGTAGCGCGCACGCGATGCACCAAGGACCCGCCCCCTTTTCAGAAGAGCAATTGCCGGTTTTCAGCGCATGCGCAGGGCATGCAGAAAACCGACAATTGGAGTGGGAATACGCGAGAGTACGCAGTGCGTATTCTCGCGTCCCGGGATCAATTTTCGGCCCATTATTCATTGCACTCACATTGCCATTCATGCATGTCCTCATAATATAGGATCACACGTGAATAGGTAAGACTTCCACTTCCTCAAAATATAGATGGTTTGGAACTAACAGCTGAAAATCATGGTTGCAAATGCACATTACTCAGAAGTATCTCTGATTCCTTCAATTTGATGCAGCCCATTGTGTTTAAATTGTTTGAAGGAAAAGGCCACAAGTAAGTCTTGCTCGTCTGATAAAAGGGTTTCATGATGTAACTTGTGCTGCTGACCCAGGGTGCTCACTCAGCAAGCTTTTAGAGTGCTTGAAAAACATTTTCTTTGCTTGGGTTGCTCAGATGAGATGTTGTCATATTCCCCAGTTGCAAAAATTGTTGTAATCTATAGCATCACTAGAAGGAGACACCGCGGGACACACTCACTAGAAGGAGACAGCGCGGGACACACTCACTAGAAGGAGACACCGCGGGACACACTCACTAGAAGGAGACACCGCGGGACACACTCACTAGAAGGAGACACCGCGGGACACACTCACTAGAAGGAGACACCGCAGGACACACTCACTAGAAGGAGACACACTGCGGGACACACTCACTGGAAGGAGACACCGCGGGACACACTCACTGGAAGGAGACACCGCGGGACACACTCACTGGAAGGAGACACCGCGGGACACACTCACTGGAAGGAGACACCGCGGGACACACTCACTGGAAGGAGACACACCGCGGGACACACTCACTAGAAGGAGACACCGCGGGACACACTCACTAGAAGGAGACACCGCAGGACACACTCACTAGGAGACACCGCAGGACACACTCACTGGAAGGAGTCACACCGCGGGACGCATTCACTAGAAGGAGACACACCGCAGGACACACTCACTAGAAGGAGACACCGCGTGACACACTCACTGGAAGGAGACACACCGCGGGACACACTCACTGGAAGGAGACACACTGCGGGACACACTCACTAGAAGGAGACACACCGCAGGACACACTCACTAGAAGGAGACACCGCAGGACACACTCACTAGAAGGAGACACACCGCAGGACACACTCACTAAAAGGAGACACACCACGGGACACACTCACTGGAAGGAGACACCGCGGGACACACTCACTGGAAGGAGACATCGCGGGACACACTCACTGGAAGTTGACACACCGCAGGACACACTCACTGGAAGGAGACACACCGCAGGGCACACTCACTAGAAGGAGACACCGCTGGACACACTCACTAGAAGGAGACACCGCTGGACACACTCACTAGAAGGAGACACCGCGGGACACACTCACTGGAAGGAGACACCGCGGGACACACTCACTAGAAGGAGACACCGCAGGACACACTCACTAGAAGGAGACACAGCGGGACACACTCACTAGAAGGAGACACCGCAGGACACACTCACTAGAAGGAGACACCGCAGGACACACTCACTAGAAGGAGACACCGCGGGACACACTCACTGGAAGGAGATACCGCAGGACACACTCACTAGAAGGAGACACAGCGGGACACACTCACTAGAAGGAGACACCGCAGGACACACTCACTAGAAGGAGACACACCGCGGGACACACTCACTGGAAGGAGACACCGCAGGACACACTCACCAGAAGGAGACACCGCGGGACACACTCACTAGAAGGAGACACCGCGGGACACACTCACTGGAAGGAGTCACACCGCGGGACACACTGACTAGAAGGAGACACACCGCGGGACACACTCACTGGAAGGAGACACACCGCGGGACACAGTCACTAGAAGGAGACACCGTGGGACACACTCACTGGAAGGAGACACACCGCAGGACACACTCACTGGAAGGAGACACCGTGGGACACACTCACTGGAAGGAGACACACCGCAGGACACACTCACTAGAAGGAGACACACTGCAGGACACACTCACTGGAAGGAGACACACTGCAGGACACACTCACTAGAAGGAGACACCGTGGGACACACTCACTGGAAGGAGACACACCGCAGGACACACTCACTAGAAGGAGACACCGTGGGACACACTCACTGGAAGGAGACACACCGCAGGACACACTCACTAGAAGGAGACACTCTGCGGGACACACTCACTAGAAGGAGACACACCGCGGGACACACTCACTGGAAGGAGACACCGCGGGACACACTCACTGGAAGGAGACACCGCGGGACACACACACTGGAAGTTGACACACCGCAGGACACACTCACTAGAAGGAGACACCGCAGGACACACTCACTAAAAGGAGACACCGCGGGACACACTCACTAGAAGGAGACACACCGCGGGACACACTCACTGGAAGGAGACACCGCAGGACACACTCACTAGAAGGAGACTCCGCGGGACACATTCACTAGAAGGAGACACCGCAGGACACACTCACTGGAAGGAGTCACACCGCGGGACACACTCACTAGAAGGAGACACACCGCGGGACACACTCACTGGAAGGAGACACACCACGGGACACACTCACTAGAAGGAGACACCGTGGGACACACTCACTGGAAGGAGACACACCGCAGGACACACTCACTAGAAAGAGACACCGTGGGACACACTCACTGGAAGGAGACACACCGCAGGACACACTCACTAGAAGGAGACACCGTGGGACACACTCACTGGAAGGAGACACACCGCAGGACACACTCACTAGAAGGAGACACACTGCGGGACACACTCACTAGAAGGAGACACCGTGGGACACACTCACTAGAAGGAGACACCGCAGGACACACTCACTAGAAGGAGACACACTGCGGGACACACTCACTGGAAGGAGACACCGCGGGACACACTCACTAGAAGGAGACACCGCGGGACACACTCACTAGAAGGAGACACCGCAGGATACACTCACTAGAAGGAGACACACTGCGGGACACACTCACTGGAAGGAGACACCGCGGGACACACTCACTGGAAGGAGACACCGCGGGACACACTCACTGGAAGGAGACACCGCGGGACACACTCACTGGAAGGAGACACCGCGGGACACACTCACTGGAAGGAGACACACCGCGGGACACACTAACTGGAAGGAGACACACCGCGGGACACACTCACTGGAAGGAGACACTGCAGGACACACTCACTAGAAGGAGACACCGCAGGAGAGACTCACTGGAAGGAGTCACACCGCGGGACACACTCACTAGAAGGAGACACCGTGGGACACACTCCCTGGAAGGAGACACACCGCAGGACACACTCACTGGAAGGAGACACACTGCAGGACACACTCACTAGGAGACACCGTGGGACACACTCACTGGAAGGAGACACACCACAGGACACACTCACTAGAAGGAGACACCGTGGGACACACTCACTGGAAGGAGACACACCGCAGGACACACTCACTAGAAGGAGACACCGTGGGACACACTCACTGGAAGGAGACACACCGCGGGACACACTCACTGGAAGGAGACACACTGCGGGACACACTCACTAGAAGGAGACACACCGCAGGACACACTCACTAGAAGGAGACACCGCAGGACACACTCACTAGAAGGAGACACCGTGGGACACATTCAATAGAAGGAGACACCGCGGGACACACTCACTGGAAGGAGACACCGCGGGACACACTCACTGGAAGGAGACACCGCGGGACACACTCACTGGAAGGAGACACCGCGGGACACACTCACTGGAAGGAGACACCGCGGGACACACTCACTGGAAGGAGACACACCGCGGGACACACTCACTAGAAGGAGACACCGCGGGACACACTCACTAGAAGGAGACACCGCAGGACACACTCACTAGGAGACACCGCAGGACACACTCACTGGAAGGAGTCACACCGCGGGACGCATTCACTAGAAGGAGACACACCGCAGGACACACTCACTAGAAGGAGACACCGCGTGACACACTCACTGGAAGGAGACACACCGCGGGACACACTCACTGGAAGGAGACACACTGCGGGACACACTCACTAGAAGGAGACACACCGCAGGACACACTCACTAGAAGGAGACACCGCAGGACACACTCACTAGAAGGAGACACACCGCAGGACACACTCACTAAAAGGAGACACACCACGGGACACACTCACTGGAAGGAGACACCGCGGGACACACTCACTGGAAGGAGACATCGCGGGACACACTCACTGGAAGTTGACACACCGCAGGACACACTCACTGGAAGGAGACACACCGCAGGGCACACTCACTAGAAGGAGACACCGCTGGACACACTCACTAGAAGGAGACACCGCGGGACACACTCACTGGAAGGAGACACCGCAGGACACACTCACTAGAAGGAGACACAGCGGGACACACTCACTAGAAGGAGACACCGCAGGACACACTCACTAGAAGGAGACACCGCAGGACACACTCACTAGAAGGAGACACCGCGGGACACACTCACTGGAAGGAGATACCGCAGGACACACTCACTAGAAGGAGACACAGCGGGACACACTCACTAGAAGGAGACACCGCAGGACACACTCACTAGAAGGAGACACACCGCGGGACACACTCACTGGAAGGAGACACCGCAGGACACACTCACGAGAAGGAGACACCGCGGGACACACTCACTAGAAGGAGACACCGCGGGACACACTCACTGGAAGGAGTCACACCGCGGGACACACTGACTAGAAGGAGACACACCGCGGGACACACTCACTGGAAGGAGACACACCGCGGGACACAGTCACTAGAAGGAGACACCGTGGGACACACTCACTGGAAGGAGACACACCGCAGGACACACTCACTGGAAGGAGACACCGTGGGACACACTCACTGGAAGGAGACACACCGCAGGACACACTCACTAGAAGGAGACACACTGCAGGACACACTCACTGGAAGGAGACACACTGCAGGACACACTCACTAGAAGGAGACACCGTGGGACACACTCACTGGAAGGAGACACACCGCAGGACACACTCACTAGAAGGAGACACCGTGGGACACACTCACTGGAAGGAGACACACCGCAGGACACACTCACTAGAAGGAGACACTCTGCGGGACACACTCACTAGAAGGAGACACCGCGGTACACACTCACTAGAAGGAGACACCGCGGGACACACTCACGAGAAGGAGAAACACCGCAGGACACACTCACTAGAAGGAGACACCGCGGGACACACTCACTGGAAGGAGACACACTGCGGGACACACTCACTAGAAGGAGACACACCGCAGGACACACTCACTAGAAGGAGACACCGCAGGACACACTCACTAGAAGGAGACACACCGCAGGACACACTCACTAGAAGGAGACACACCGCGGGACACACTCACTGGAAGGAGACACCGCGGGACACACTCACTGGAAGGAGACACCGCGGGACACACACACTGGAAGTTGACACACCGCAGGACACACTCACTAGAAGGAGACACCGCAGGACACACTCACTAAAAGGAGACACCGCGGGACACACTCACTAGAAGGAGACACACCGCGGGACACACTCACTGGAAGGAGACACCGCAGGACACACTCACTAGAAGGAGACTCCGCGGGACACATTCACTAGAAGGAGACACCGCAGGACACACTCACTGGAAGGAGTCACACCGCGGGACACACTCACTAGAAGGAGACACACCGCGGGACACACTCACTGGAAGGAGACACACCACGGGACACACTCACTAGAAGGAGACACCGTGGGACACACTCACTGGAAGGAGACACACCGCAGGACACACTCACTAGAAAGAGACACCGTGGGACACACTCACTGGAAGGAGACACACCGCAGGACACACTCACTAGAAGGAGACACACTGCAGGACACACTCACTGGAAGGAGACACACTGCAGGACACACTCACTAGAAGGAGACACCGTGGGACACACTCACTGGAAGGAGACACACCGCAGGACACACTCACTAGAAGGAGACACCGTGGGACACACTCACTGGAAGGAGACACACCGCAGGACACACTCACTAGAAGGAGACACACTGCGGGACACACTCACTAGAAGGAGACACCGTGGGACACACTCACTAGAAGGAGACACCGCAGGACACACTCACTAGAAGGAGACACACTGCGGGACACACTCACTGGAAGGAGACACCGCGGGACACACTCACTAGAAGGAGACACCGCGGGACACACTCACTAGAAGGAGACACCGCAGGACACACTCACTAGAAGGAGACACACTGCGGGACACACTCACTGGAAGGAGACACCGCGGGACACACTCACTGGAAGGAGACACCGCGGGACACACTCACTGGAAGGAGACACCGCGGGACACACTCACTGGAAGGAGACACCGCGGGACACACTCACTGGAAGGAGACACACCGCGGGACACACTAACTGGAAGGAGACACACCGCGGGACACACTCACTGGAAGGAGACACTGCAGGACACACTCACTAGAAGGAGACACCGCAGGAGAGACTCACTGGAAGGAGTCACACCGCGGGACACACTCACTAGAAGGAGACACCGTGGGACACACTCCCTGGAAGGAGACACACCGCAGGACACACTCACTGGAAGGAGACACACTGCAGGACACACTCACTAGAAGGAGACACCGTGGGACACACTCACTGGAAGGAGACACACCACAGGACACACTCACTAGAAGGAGACACCGTGGGACACACTCACTGGAAGGAGACACACCGCAGGACACACTCACTAGAAGGAGACACCGTGGGACACACTCACTGGAAGGAGACACACCGCGGGACACACTCACTGGAAGGAGACACACTGCGGGACACACTCACTAGAAGGAGACACACCGCAGGACACACTCACTAGAAGGAGACACCGCAGGACACACTCACTAGAAGGAGACACCGTGGGACACATTCAATAGAAGGAGACACCGCGGGACACACTCACTGGAAGGAGACACCGCGGGACACACTCACTGGAAGGAGACACCGCGGGACACACTCACTGGAAGGAGACACCGCGGGACACACTCACTGGAAGGAGACACCGCGGGACACACTCACTGGAAGGAGACACACCGCGGGACACACTCACTAGAAGGAGACACCGCGGGACACACTCACTAGAAGGAGACACCGCAGGACACACTCACTAGGAGACACCGCAGGACACACTCACTGGAAGGAGTCACACCGCGGGACGCATTCACTAGAAGGAGACACACCGCAGGACACACTCACTAGAAGGAGACACCGCGTGACACACTCACTGGAAGGAGACACCGCGGAACACATTCACTAGAAGGAGACACACCGCGGGACACACTCACTAGAAGGAGACACCGCGAGACACACTCACTGGAAGGAGACACCGCGGAACACATTCACTAGAAGGAGACACCGCGGGACACACTCACTAGAAGGAGACACCGCGGGACACACTCACTGGAAGGAGACACCGCGGGACACACTCACTAGAAGGAGACACACCGCGGGACACACTCACTAGAAGGAGACACCGCAGGACACACTCACTGGAAGGAGTCACACCGCGGGACACACTCACTAGAAGGAGACACACCGCGGGACACACTCACTGGAAGGAGACACACCGCGGGACACACTCACTAGAAGGAGACACCGTGGGACACACTCACTGGAAGGAGACACACCGCAGGACACAATCACTAGAAGGAGACACCGTGGGACACACTCACTGGAAGGAGACACACCTCAGGACACAGTCACTAGAAGGAGACACACTGCGGGACACACTCACTAGAAGGAGACACCGTGGGACACACTCACTGGAAGGAGACACACCGCAGGACACACTCACTAGAAGGAGTCACACCGCGGGACACACTCACTAGAAGGAGACACCGCGGGACACACTCACTAGAAGGAGACACCGCGGGACACACTCACAAGAAGGAGACACCACAGGACACACTCACTAGAAGGAGACACACCGCGGGACACACTCACTGGAAGGAGACACCGCGGGACACACTCACTGGAAGGAGACACACCGCAGGACACACTCACTAGAAGGAGACACCGTGGGACACACTCACTGGAAGGAGACACACCGCAGGACACACTCACTAGAAGGAGACACTCTGCGGGACACACTCACTAGAAGGAGACACCGCGGTACACACTCACTAGAAGGAGACACCGCGGGACACACTCACGAGAAGGAGAAACACCGCAGGACACACTCACTAGAAGGAGACACCGCGGGACACACTCACTGGAAGGAGACACACTGCGGGACACACTCACTAGAAGGAGACACACCGCAGGACACACTCACTAGAAGGAGACACCGCCGGACACACTCACTAGAAGGAGACACACCGCAGGACACACTCACTAGAAGGAGACACACCGCGGGACACACTCACTGGAAGGAGACACCGCGGGACACACTCACTGGAAGGAGATACCGCGGGGGACACACACTGGAAGTTGACACACCGCAGGACACACTCACTAGAAGGAGACACCGCAGGACACACTCACTAAAAGGAGACACCGCGGGACACACTCACTAGAAGGAGACACACCGCGGGACACACTCACTGGAAGGAGACACCGCAGGACACACTCACTAGAAGGAGACTCCGCGGGACACACTCACTAGAAGGAGACACCGCAGGACACACTCACTGGAAGGAGTCACACCGCGGGACACACTCACTAGAAGGAGACACACCGCGGGACACACTCACTGGAAGGAGACACACCACGGGACACACTCACTAGAAGGAGACACCGTGGGACACACTCACTGGAAGGAGACACACCGCAGGACACACTCACTAGAAAGAGACACCGTGGGACACACTCACTGGAAGGAGACACACCGCAGGACACACTCACTAGAAGGAGACACACTGCAGGACACACTCACTGGAAGGAGACACACTGCAGGACACACTCACTAGAAGGAGACGCACCGCAGGACACACTCACTGGAAGGAGACACACCGCAGGACACACTCACTAGAAGGAGACACCGTGGGACACACTCACTGGAAGGAGACGCACCGCAGGACACACTCACTAGAAGGAGACACACTGCGGGACACACTCACTAGAAGGAGACACCGTGGGACACACTCACTGGAAGGAGACACACCGCAGGACACACTCACTAGAAGGAGTCACACCGCGGGACACACTCACTAGAAGGAGACACCGCGGGACACACTCACTAGAAGGAGACACCGCGGGACACACTCACTAGAAGGAGACACCGCAGGACACACTCACTAGAAGGAGACACACTGCGGGACACACTCACTGGAAGGAGACACCGCGGGACACACTCACTGGAAGGAGACACCGCGGGACACACTCACTGGAAGGAGACACCGCGGGACACACTCACTGGAAGGAGACACACCGCGGGACACACTAACTGGAAGGAGACACACCGCGGGACACACTCACTGGAAGGAGACACTGCAGGACACACTCACTAGAAGGAGACACCGCAGGAGAGACTCACTGGAAGGAGTCACACCGCGGGACACACTCACTAGAAGGAGACACCGTGGGACACACTCCCTGGAAGGAGACACACCGCAGGACACACTCACTGGAAGGAGACACACTGCAGGACACACTCACTAGAAGGAGACATCGTGGGACACACTCACTGGAAGGAGACACACCACAGGACACACTCACTAGAAGGAGACACCGTGGGACACACTCACTGGAAGGAGACACACCGCAGGACACACTCACTAGAAGGAGACACCGTGGGACACACTCACTGGAAGGAGACACAACGCGGGACACACTCACTGGAAGGAGACACACTGCGGGACACACTCACTAGAAGGAGACACACCGCAGGACACACTCACTAGAAGGAGACACCGCAGGACACACTCACTAGAAGGAGACACCGTGGGACACATTCAATAGAAGGAGACACCGCGGGACACACTCACTGGAAGGAGACAGCGCGGGACACACTCACTGGAAGGAGACACCGCGGGACACACTCACTAGAAGGAGACACCGCAGGACACACTCACTGGAAGGAGTCACACCGCGGGACACACTCACTAGAAGGAGACACACCGCGGGACACACTCACTGGAAGGAGACACACCGCGGGACACACTCACTAGAAGGAGACACCGTGGGACACACTCACTGGAAGGAGACACACCGCAGGACACACTCACTAGAAGGAGACACCGTGGGACACACTCACTGGAAGGAGACACACCTCAGGACACAGTCACTAGAAGGAGACACACTGCAGGACACACTCACTAGAAGGAGACACCGTGGGACACACTCACTGGAAGGAGACACACCGCAGGACACACTCACTAGAAGGAGTCACACCGCGGGACACACTCACTAGAAGGAGACACCGTGGGACACACTCACTGGAAGGAGACACACCGCAGGACACACTCACTAGAAGGAGACACTCTGCGGGACACACTCACTAGAAGGAGACACCGCGGTACACACTCACTAGAAGGAGACACCGCGGGACACACTCACGAGAAGGAGAAACACCGCAGGACACACTCACAAGAAGGAGACACTCTGCGGGACACACTCACTAGAAGGAGACACACCGCAGGACACACTCACTAGAAGGAGACACCGCAGGACACACTCACTAGAAGGAGACACACCGCAGGACACACTCACTAGAAGGAGACACACCGCGGGACACACTCACTGGAAGGAGACACCGCGGGACACACTCACTGGAAGGAGACACCGCGGGACACACACACTGGAAGTTGACACACCGCAGGACACACTCACTAGAAGGAGACACCGCAGGACACACTCACTAAAAGGAGACACCGCGGGACACACTCACTAGAAGGAGACACACCGCGGGACACACTCACTGGAAGGAGACACCGCAGGACACACTCACTAGAAGGAGACTCCGCGGGACACATTCACTAGAAGGAGACACCGCAGGACACACTCACTGGAAGGAGTCACACCGCGGGACACACTCACTAGAAGGAGACACACCGCGGGACACACTCACTGGAAGGAGACACACCACGGGACACACTCACTAGAAGGAGACACCGTGGGACACACTCACTGGAAGGAGACACACCGCAGGACACACTCACTAGAAAGAGACACCGTGGGACACACTCACTAGAAGGAGACACCGCAGGACACACTCACTAGAAGGAGACACACTGCAGGACACACTCACTGGAAGGAGACACACTGCAGGACACACTCACTAGAAGGAGACACCGTGGGACACACTCACTGGAAGGAGACACACCGCAGGACACACTCACTAGAAGGAGACACCGTGGGACACACTCACTGGAAGGAGACGCACCGCAGGACACACTCACTAGAAGGAGACACACTGCGGGACACACTCACTAGAAGGAGACACCGTGGGACACCCTCACTGGAAGGAGACACACCGCAGGACACACTCACTAGAAGGAGTCACACCGCGGGACACACTCACTAGAAGGAGACACCGCGGGACACACTCACTAGAAGGAGACACCGCGGGACACACTCACTAGAAGGAGACACCGCGGGACACACTCACTAGAAGGAGACACACTGTGGGACACACTCACTGGAAGGAGACACCGCGGGACACACTCACTGGAAGGAGACACCGCGGGACACACTCACTGGAAGGAGACACCGCGGGACACACTCACTGGAAGGAGACACCGCGGGACACACTCACTGGAAGGAGACACACCGCGGGACACACTAACTGGAAGGAGACACACCGCGGGACACACTCACTGGAAGGAGACACTGCAGGACACACTCACTAGAAGGAGACACCGCAGGAGAGACTCACTGGAAGGAGTCACACCGCGGGACACACTCACTAGAAGGAGACACCGTGGGACACACTCCCTGGAAGGAGACACACCGCAGGACACACTCACTGGAAGGAGACACACTGCAGGACACACTCACTAGAAGGAGACTCCGCGGGACACATTCACTAGAAGGAGACACCGCAGGACACACTCACTGGAAGGAGTCACACCGCGGGACACACTCACTAGAAGGAGACACACCGCGGGACACACTCACTGGAAGGAGACACACCACGGGACACACTCACTAGAAGGAGACACCACGGGACACACTCACTAGAAGGAGACACACCGCAGGACACACTCACTAGAAAGAGACACCGTGGGACACACTCACTAGAAGGAGACACCGCAGGACACACTCACTAGAAGGAGACACACTGCAGGACACACTCACTGGAAGGAGACACACTGCAGGACACACTCACTAGAAGGAGACACCGTGGGACACACTCACTGGAAGGAGACACACCGCAGGACACACTCACTAGAAGGAGACACCGTGGGACACACTCACTGGAAGGAGACGCACCGCAGGACACACTCACTAGAAGGAGACACACTGCGGGACACACTCACTAGAAGGAGACACCGTGGGACACCCTCACTGGAAGGAGACACACCGCAGGACACACTCACTAGAAGGAGTCACACCGCGGGACACACTCACTAGAAGGAGACACCGCGGGACACACTCACTAGAAGGAGACACCGCGGGACACACTCACTAGAAGGAGACACCGCGGGACACACTCACTAGAAGGAGACACACTGCGGGACACACTCACTGGAAGGAGACACCGCGGGACACACTCACTGGAAGGAGACACCGCGGGACACACTCACTGGAAGGAGACACCGCGGGACACACTCACTGGAAGGAGACACCGCGGGACACACTCACTGGAAGGAGACACACCGCGGGACACACTAACTGGAAGGAGACACACCGCGGGACACACTCACAGGAAGGAGACACTGCAGGACACACTCACTGGAAGGAGACACAACGCGGGACACACTCACTGGAAGGAGACACACTGCGGGACACACTCACTAGAAGGAGACACACCGCAGGACACACTCACTAGAAGGAGACACCGCAGGACACACTCACTAGAAGGAGACACCGTGGGACACATTCAATAGAAGGAGACACCGCGGGACACACTCACTGGAAGGAGACAGCGCGGGACACACTCACTGGAAGGAGACACCGCGGGACACACTCACTAGAAGGAGACACCGCAGGACACACTCACTGGAAGGAGTCACACCGCGGGACACACTCACTAGAAGGAGACACACCGCGGGACACACTCACTGGAAGGAGACACACCGCGGGACACACTCACTAGAAGGAGACACCGTGGGACACACTCACTGGAAGGAGACACACCGCAGGACACACTCACTAGAAGGAGACACCGTGGGACACACTCACTGGAAGGAGACACACCTCAGGACACAGTCACTAGAAGGAGACACACTGCAGGACACACTCACTAGAAGGAGACACCGTGGGACACACTCACTGGAAGGAGACACACCGCAGGACACACTCACTAGAAGGAGTCACACCGCGGGACACACTCACTAGAAGGAGACACCGTGGGACACACTCACTGGAAGGAGACACACCGCAGGACACACTCACTAGAAGGAGACACTCTGCGGGACACACTCACTAGAAGGAGACACCGCGGTACACACTCACTAGAAGGAGACACCGCGGGACACACTCACGAGAAGGAGAAACACCGCAGGACACACTCACAAGAAGGAGACACTCTGCGGGACACACTCACTAGAAGGAGACACACCGCAGGACACACTCACTAGAAGGAGACACCGCAGGACACACTCACTAGAAGGAGACACACCGCAGGACACACTCACTAGAAGGAGACACACCGCGGGACACACTCACTGGAAGGAGACACCGCGGGACACACTCACTGGAAGGAGACACCGCGGGACACACACACTGGAAGTTGACACACCGCAGGACACACTCACTAGAAGGAGACACCGCAGGACACACTCACTAAAAGGAGACACCGCGGGACACACTCACTAGAAGGAGACACACCGCGGGACACACTCACTGGAAGGAGACACCGCAGGACACACTCACTAGAAGGAGACTCCGCGGGACACATTCACTAGAAGGAGACACCGCAGGACACACTCACTGGAAGGAGTCACACCGCGGGACACACTCACTAGAAGGAGACACACCGCGGGACACACTCACTGGAAGGAGACACACCACGGGACACACTCACTAGAAGGAGACACCGTGGGACACACTCACTGGAAGGAGACACACCGCAGGACACACTCACTAGAAAGAGACACCGTGGGACACACTCACTAGAAGGAGACACCGCAGGACACACTCACTAGAAGGAGACACACTGCAGGACACACTCACTGGAAGGAGACACACTGCAGGACACACTCACTAGAAGGAGACACCGTGGGACACACTCACTGGAAGGAGACACACCGCAGGACACACTCACTAGAAGGAGACACCGTGGGACACACTCACTGGAAGGAGACGCACCGCAGGACACACTCACTAGAAGGAGACACACTGCGGGACACACTCACTAGAAGGAGACACCGTGGGACACCCTCACTGGAAGGAGACACACCGCAGGACACACTCACTAGAAGGAGTCACACCGCGGGACACACTCACTAGAAGGAGACACCGCGGGACACACTCACTAGAAGGAGACACCGCGGGACACACTCACTAGAAGGAGACACCGCGGGACACACTCACTAGAAGGAGACACACTGTGGGACACACTCACTGGAAGGAGACACCGCGGGACACACTCACTGGAAGGAGACACCGCGGGACACACTCACTGGAAGGAGACACCGCGGGACACACTCACTGGAAGGAGACACCGCGGGACACACTCACTGGAAGGAGACACACCGCGGGACACACTAACTGGAAGGAGACACACCGCGGGACACACTCACTGGAAGGAGACACTGCAGGACACACTCACTAGAAGGAGACACCGCAGGAGAGACTCACTGGAAGGAGTCACACCGCGGGACACACTCACTAGAAGGAGACACCGTGGGACACACTCCCTGGAAGGAGACACACCGCAGGACACACTCACTGGAAGGAGACACACTGCAGGACACACTCACTAGAAGGAGACTCCGCGGGACACATTCACTAGAAGGAGACACCGCAGGACACACTCACTGGAAGGAGTCACACCGCGGGACACACTCACTAGAAGGAGACACACCGCGGGACACACTCACTGGAAGGAGACACACCACGGGACACACTCACTAGAAGGAGACACCACGGGACACACTCACTAGAAGGAGACACACCGCAGGACACACTCACTAGAAAGAGACACCGTGGGACACACTCACTAGAAGGAGACACCGCAGGACACACTCACTAGAAGGAGACACACTGCAGGACACACTCACTGGAAGGAGACACACTGCAGGACACACTCACTAGAAGGAGACACCGTGGGACACACTCACTGGAAGGAGACACACCGCAGGACACACTCACTAGAAGGAGACACCGTGGGACACACTCACTGGAAGGAGACGCACCGCAGGACACACTCACTAGAAGGAGACACACTGCGGGACACACTCACTAGAAGGAGACACCGTGGGACACCCTCACTGGAAGGAGACACACCGCAGGACACACTCACTAGAAGGAGTCACACCGCGGGACACACTCACTAGAAGGAGACACCGCGGGACACACTCACTAGAAGGAGACACCGCGGGACACACTCACTAGAAGGAGACACCGCGGGACACACTCACTAGAAGGAGACACACTGCGGGACACACTCACTGGAAGGAGACACCGCGGGACACACTCACTGGAAGGAGACACCGCGGGACACACTCACTGGAAGGAGACACCGCGGGACACACTCACTGGAAGGAGACACCGCGGGACACACTCACTGGAAGGAGACACACCGCGGGACACACTAACTGGAAGGAGACACACCGCGGGACACACTCACTGGAAGGAGACACTGCACTGCAGGACACACTCACTAGAAGGAGACACCGCAGGAGAGACTCACTGGAAGGAGTCACACCGCGGGACACACTCACTAGAAGGAGACACCGTGGGACACACTCCCTGGAAGGAGACACACCGCAGGACACACTCACTGGAAGGAGACACACTGCAGGACACACTCACTAGAAGGAGACATCGTGGGACACACTCACTGGAAGGAGACACACCACAGGACACACTCACTAGAAGGAGACACCGTGGGACACACTCACTGGAAGGAGACACACCGCAGGACACACTCACTAGAAGGAGACACCGTGGGACACACTCACTGGAAGGAGACACACCGCGGGACACACTCACTGGAAGGAGACACACTGCGGGACACACTCACTAGAAGGAGACACACCGCAGGACACACTCACTAGAAGGAGACACCGCGTGACACACTCACTGGAAGGAGACACCGCGGAACACATTCACTAGAAGGAGACACACCGCGGGACACACTCACTAGAAGGAGACACCGCGAGACACACTCACTGGAAGGAGACACCGCGGAACACATTCACTAGAAGGAGACACCGCGGGACACACTCACTAGAAGGAGACACCGCGGGACACACTCACTGGAAGGAGACACCGCGGGACACACTCACTAGAAGGAGACACACCGCGGGACACACTCACTAGAAGGAGACACCGCAGGACACACTCACTGGAAGGAGTCACACCGCGGGACACACTCACTAGAAGGAGACACACCGCGGGACACACTCACTGGAAGGAGACACACCGCGGGACACACTCACTAGAAGGAGACACCGTGGGACACACTCACTGGAAGGAGACACACCGCAGGACACAATCACTAGAAGGAGACACCGTGGGACACACTCACTGGAAGGAGACACACCTCAGGACACAGTCACTAGAAGGAGACACACTGCGGGACACACTCACTAGAAGGAGACACCGTGGGACACACTCACTGGAAGGAGACACACCGCAGGACACACTCACTAGAAGGAGTCACACCGCGGGACACACTCACTAGAAGGAGACACCGCGGGACACACTCACTAGAAGGAGACACCGCGGGACACACTCACAAGAAGGAGACACCACAGGACACACTCACTAGAAGGAGACACACCGCGGGACACACTCACTGGAAGGAGACACCGCGGGACACACTCACTGGAAGGAGACACACCGCAGGACACACTCACTAGAAGGAGACACCGTGGGACACACTCACTGGAAGGAGACACACCGCAGGACACACTCACTAGAAGGAGACACTCTGCGGGACACACTCACTAGAAGGAGACACCGCGGTACACACTCACTAGAAGGAGACACCGCGGGACACACTCACGAGAAGGAGAAACACCGCAGGACACACTCACTAGAAGGAGACACCGCGGGACACACTCACTGGAAGGAGACACACTGCGGGACACACTCACTAGAAGGAGACACACCGCAGGACACACTCACTAGAAGGAGACACCGCCGGACACACTCACTAGAAGGAGACACACCGCAGGACACACTCACTAGAAGGAGACACACCGCGGGACACACTCACTGGAAGGAGACACCGCGGGACACACTCACTGGAAGGAGATACCGCGGGGGACACACACTGGAAGTTGACACACCGCAGGACACACTCACTAGAAGGAGACACCGCAGGACACACTCACTAAAAGGAGACACCGCGGGACACACTCACTAGAAGGAGACACACCGCGGGACACACTCACTGGAAGGAGACACCGCAGGACACACTCACTAGAAGGAGACTCCGCGGGACACACTCACTAGAAGGAGACACCGCAGGACACACTCACTGGAAGGAGTCACACCGCGGGACACACTCACTAGAAGGAGACACACCGCGGGACACACTCACTGGAAGGAGACACACCACGGGACACACTCACTAGAAGGAGACACCGTGGGACACACTCACTGGAAGGAGACACACCGCAGGACACACTCACTAGAAAGAGACACCGTGGGACACACTCACTGGAAGGAGACACACCGCAGGACACACTCACTAGAAGGAGACACACTGCAGGACACACTCACTGGAAGGAGACACACTGCAGGACACACTCACTAGAAGGAGACGCACCGCAGGACACACTCACTGGAAGGAGACACACCGCAGGACACACTCACTAGAAGGAGACACCGTGGGACACACTCACTGGAAGGAGACGCACCGCAGGACACACTCACTAGAAGGAGACACACTGCGGGACACACTCACTAGAAGGAGACACCGTGGGACACACTCACTGGAAGGAGACACACCGCAGGACACACTCACTAGAAGGAGTCACACCGCGGGACACACTCACTAGAAGGAGACACCGCGGGACACACTCACTAGAAGGAGACACCGCGGGACACACTCACTAGAAGGAGACACCGCAGGACACACTCACTAGAAGGAGACACACTGCGGGACACACTCACTGGAAGGAGACACCGCGGGACACACTCACTGGAAGGAGACACCGCGGGACACACTCACTGGAAGGAGACACCGCGGGACACACTCACTGGAAGGAGACACACCGCGGGACACACTAACTGGAAGGAGACACACCGCGGGACACACTCACTGGAAGGAGACACTGCAGGACACACTCACTAGAAGGAGACACCGCAGGAGAGACTCACTGGAAGGAGTCACACCGCGGGACACACTCACTAGAAGGAGACACCGTGGGACACACTCCCTGGAAGGAGACACACCGCAGGACACACTCACTGGAAGGAGACACACTGCAGGACACACTCACTAGAAGGAGACATCGTGGGACACACTCACTGGAAGGAGACACACCACAGGACACACTCACTAGAAGGAGACACCGTGGGACACACTCACTGGAAGGAGACACACCGCAGGACACACTCACTAGAAGGAGACACCGTGGGACACACTCACTGGAAGGAGACACAACGCGGGACACACTCACTGGAAGGAGACACACTGCGGGACACACTCACTAGAAGGAGACACACCGCAGGACACACTCACTAGAAGGAGACACCGCAGGACACACTCACTAGAAGGAGACACCGTGGGACACATTCAATAGAAGGAGACACCGCGGGACACACTCACTGGAAGGAGACAGCGCGGGACACACTCACTGGAAGGAGACACCGCGGGACACACTCACTAGAAGGAGACACCGCAGGACACACTCACTGGAAGGAGTCACACCGCGGGACACACTCACTAGAAGGAGACACACCGCGGGACACACTCACTGGAAGGAGACACACCGCGGGACACACTCACTAGAAGGAGACACCGTGGGACACACTCACTGGAAGGAGACACACCGCAGGACACACTCACTAGAAGGAGACACCGTGGGACACACTCACTGGAAGGAGACACACCTCAGGACACAGTCACTAGAAGGAGACACACTGCAGGACACACTCACTAGAAGGAGACACCGTGGGACACACTCACTGGAAGGAGACACACCGCAGGACACACTCACTAGAAGGAGTCACACCGCGGGACACACTCACTAGAAGGAGACACCGTGGGACACACTCACTGGAAGGAGACACACCGCAGGACACACTCACTAGAAGGAGACACTCTGCGGGACACACTCACTAGAAGGAGACACCGCGGTACACACTCACTAGAAGGAGACACCGCGGGACACACTCACGAGAAGGAGAAACACCGCAGGACACACTCACAAGAAGGAGACACTCTGCGGGACACACTCACTAGAAGGAGACACCGCGGTACACACTCACTAGAAGGAGACACCGCGGGACACACTCACTGGAAGGAGACACACTGCGGGACACACTCACTAGAAGGAGACACACCGCAGGACACACTCACTAGAAGGAGACACCGCAGGACACACTCACTAGAAGGAGACACACCGCAGGACACACTCACTAGAAGGAGACACACCGCGGGACACACTCACTGGAAGGAGACACCGCGGGACACACTCACTGGAAGGAGACACCGCGGGACACACACACTGGAAGTTGACACACCGCAGGACACACTCACTAGAAGGAGACACCGCAGGACACACTCACTAAAAGGAGACACCGCGGGACACACTCACTAGAAGGAGACACACCGCGGGACACACTCACTGGAAGGAGACACCGCAGGACACACTCACTAGAAGGAGACTCCGCGGGACACATTCACTAGAAGGAGACACCGCAGGACACACTCACTGGAAGGAGTCACACCGCGGGACACACTCACTAGAAGGAGACACACCGCGGGACACACTCACTGGAAGGAGACACACCACGGGACACACTCACTAGAAGGAGACACCGTGGGACACACTCACTGGAAGGAGACACACCGCAGGACACACTCACTAGAAAGAGACACCGTGGGACACACTCACTAGAAGGAGACACCGCAGGACACACTCACTAGAAGGAGACACACTGCAGGACACACTCACTGGAAGGAGACACACTGCAGGACACACTCACTAGAAGGAGACACCGTGGGACACACTCACTGGAAGGAGACACACCGCAGGACACACTCACTAGAAGGAGACACCGTGGGACACACTCACTAGAAGGAGACACCGTGGGACACCCTCACTGGAAGGAGACACACCGCAGGACACACTCACTAGAAGGAGTCACACCGCGGGACACACTCACTAGAAGGAGACACCGCGGGACACACTCACTAGAAGGAGACACCGCGGGACACACTCACTAGAAGGAGACACCGCGGGACACACTCACTAGAAGGAGACACACTGCGGGACACACTCACTGGAAGGAGACACCGCGGGACACACTCACTGGAAGGAGACACCGCGGGACACACTCACTGGAAGGAGACACCGCGGGACACACTCACTGGAAGGAGACACCGCGGGACACACTCACTGGAAGGAGACACACCGCGGGACACACTAACTGGAAGGAGACACACCG
The DNA here is from genome assembly GCA_030390025.1 of Squalus acanthias. NCBI lineage: Eukaryota > Metazoa > Chordata > Chondrichthyes > Squaliformes > Squalidae > Squalus > Squalus acanthias. The sequence goes on from JASTWF010000671.1 coordinate 193,732, forward strand.
CGGGACACACTCACTGGAAGGAGACACTGCAGGACACACTCACTAGAAGGAGACACCGCAGGAGAGACTCACTGGAAGGAGTCACACCGCGGGACACACTCACTAGAAGGAGACACCGTGGGACACACTCCCTGGAAGGAGACACACCGCAGGACACACTCACTGGAAGGAGACACACTGCAGGACACACTCACTAGAAGGAGACTCCGCGGGACACATTCACTAGAAGGAGACACCGCGGGACACACTCACTGGAAGGAGTCACACCGCGGGACACACTCACTAGAAGGAGACACACCGCGGGACACACTCACTGGAAGGAGACACACCACGGGACACACTCACTAGAAGGAGACACCACGGGACACACTCACTAGAAGGAGACACACCGCAGGACACACTCACTAGAAAGAGACACCGTGGGACACACTCACTAGAAGGAGACACCGCAGGACACACTCACTAGAAGGAGACACACTGCAGGACACACTCACTGGAAGGAGACACACTGCAGGACACACTCACTAGAAGGAGACACCGTGGGACACACTCACTGGAAGGAGACACACCGCAGGACACACTCACTAGAAGGAGACACCGTGGGACACACTCACTGGAAGGAGACGCACCGCAGGACACACTCACTAGAAGGAGACACACTGCGGGACACACTCACTAGAAGGAGACACCGTGGGACACCCTCACTGGAAGGAGACACACCGCAGGACACACTCACTAGAAGGAGTCACACCGCGGGACACACTCACTAGAAGGAGACACCGCGGGACACACTCACTAGAAGGAGACACCGCGGGACACACTCACTAGAAGGAGACACCGCGGGACACACTCACTAGAAGGAGACACACTGCGGGACACACTCACTGGAAGGAGACACCGCGGGACACACTCACTGGAAGGAGACACCGCGGGACACACTCACTGGAAGGAGACACCGCGGGACACACTCACTGGAAGGAGACACCGCGGGACACACTCACTGGAAGGAGACACACCGCGGGACACACTAACTGGAAGGAGACACACCGCGGGACACACTCACTGGAAGGAGACACTGCAGGACACACTCACTAGAAGGAGACACCGCAGGAGAGACTCACTGGAAGGAGTCACACCGCGGGACACACTCACTAGAAGGAGACACCGTGGGACACACTCCCTGGAAGGAGACACACCGCAGGACACACTCACTGGAAGGAGACACACTGCAGGACACACTCACTAGAAGGAGACACACCACAGGACACACTCACTAGAAGGAGACACCGTGGGACACACTCACTGGAAGGAGACACACCGCAGGACACACTCACTAGAAGGAGACACCGTGGGACACACTCACTGGAAGGAGACACACCGCGGGACACACTCACTGGAAGGAGACACACTGCGGGACACACTCACTAGAAGGAGACACACCGCAGGACACACTCACTAGAAGGAGACACCGCAGGACACACTCACTAGAAGGAGACACCGTGGGACACATTCAATAGAAGGAGACACCGCGGGACACACTCACTGGAAGGAGACACCGCGGGACACACTCACTGGAAGGAGACACCGCGGGACACACTCACTGGAAGGAGACACCGCGGGACACACTCACTGGAAGGAGACACCGCGGGACACACTCACTGGAAGGAGACACACCGCGGGACACACTCACTAGAAGGAGACACCGCGGGACACACTCACTAGAAGGAGACACCGCAGGACACACTCACTAGGAGACACCGCAGGACACACTCACTGGAAGGAGTCACACCGCGGGACGCATTCACTAGAAGGAGACACACCGCAGGACACACTCACTAGAAGGAGACACCGCGTGACACACTCACTGGAAGGAGACACCGCGGAACACATTCACTAGAAGGAGACACACCGCGGGACACACTCACTAGAAGGAGACACCGCGTGACACACTCACTGGAAGGAGACACCGCGGAACACATTCACTAGAAGGAGACACCGCGGGACACACTCACTAGAAGGAGACACCGCGGGACACACTCACTGGAAGGAGACACCGCGGGACACACTCACTAGAAGGAGACACCGCGGTACACACTCACTAGAAGGAGACACACCGCGGGACACACTCACTAGAAGGAGACACCGCAGGACACACTCACTAAAAGGAGACACCGCGGGACACTCACTAGAAGGAGACACACCGCGGGACACACTCACTGGATGGAGACACCGCAGGACACACTCACTAGAAGGAGACTCCGCGGGACACATTCACTAGAAGGAGACACCGCAGGACACACTCACTGGAAGGAGTCACACCGCGGGACACACTCACTAGAAGGAGACACACTGCGGGACACACTCACTGGAAGGAGACACACCACGGGACACACTCACTAGAAGGAGACACCGTGGGACACACTCACTGGAAGGAGACACACCGCAGGACACACTCACTAGAAAGAGACACCGTGGGACACACTCACTGGAAGGAGACACACCGCAGGACACACTCACTAGAAGGAGACACACTGCAGGACACACTCACTGGAAGGAGACACACTGCAGGACACACTCACTAGAAGGAGACACCGTGGGACACACTCACTGGAAGGAGACACACCGCAGGACACACTCACTGGAAGGAGACACCGTGGGACACACTCACTGGAAGGAGACGCACCGCAGGACACACTCACTAGAAGGAGACACACTGCGGGACACACTCACTAGAAGGAGACACCGTGGGACACACTCACTGGAAGGAGACACACCGCAGGACACACTCACTAGAAGGAGTCACACCGCGGGACACACTCACTAGAAGGAGACACCGCGGGACACACTCACTAGAAGGAGACACCGCGGGACACACTCACTAGAAGGAGACACCGCAGGACACACTCACTAGAAGGAGACACACTGCGGGACACACTCACTGGAAGGAGACACCGCGGGACACACTCACTGGAAGGAGACACCGCGGGACACACTCACTGGAAGGAGACACCGCGGGACACACTCACTGGAAGGAGACACACCGCGGGACACACTAACTGGAAGGAGACACACCGCGGGACACACTCACTGGAAGGAGACACTGCAGGACACACTCACTAGAAGGAGACACCGCAGGAGAGACTCACTGGAAGGAGTCACACCGCGGGACACACTCACTAGAAGGAGACACCGTGGGACACACTCCCTGGAAGGAGACACACCGCAGGACACACTCACTGGAAGGAGACACACTGCAGGACACACTCACTAGAAGGAGACATCGTGGGACACACTCACTGGAAGGAGACACACCACAGGACACACTCACTAGAAGGAGACACCGTGGGACACACTCACTGGAAGGAGACACACCGCAGGACACACTCACTAGAAGGAGACACCGTGGGACACACTCACTGGAAGGAGACACAACGCGGGACACACTCACTGGAAGGAGACACACTGCGGGACACACTCACTAGAAGGAGACACACCGCAGGACACACTCACTAGAAGGAGACACCGCAGGACACACTCACTAGAAGGAGACACCGTGGGACACATTCAATAGAAGGAGACACCGCGGGACACACTCACTGGAAGGAGACAGCGCGGGACACACTCACTGGAAGGAGACACCGCGGGACACACTCACTAGAAGGAGACACCGCAGGACACACTCACTGGAAGGAGTCACACCGCGGGACACACTCACTAGAAGGAGACACACCGCGGGACACACTCACTGGAAGGAGACACACCGCGGGACACACTCACTAGAAGGAGACACCGTGGGACACACTCACTGGAAGGAGACACACCGCAGGACACACTCACTAGAAGGAGACACCGTGGGACACACTCACTGGAAGGAGACACACCTCAGGACACAGTCACTAGAAGGAGACACACTGCAGGACACACTCACTAGAAGGAGACACCGTGGGACACACTCACTGGAAGGAGACACACCGCAGGACACACTCACTAGAAGGAGTCACACCGCGGGACACACTCACTAGAAGGAGACACCGTGGGACACACTCACTGGAAGGAGACACACCGCAGGACACACTCACTAGAAGGAGACACTCTGCGGGACACACTCACTAGAAGGAGACACCGCGGTACACACTCACTAGAAGGAGACACCGCGGGACACACTCACGAGAAGGAGAAACACCGCAGGACACACTCACAAGAAGGAGACACTCTGCGGGACACACTCACTAGAAGGAGACACCGCGGTACACACTCACTAGAAGGAGACACCGCGGGACACACTCACGAGAAGGAGAAACACCGCAGGACACACTCACTAGAAGGAGACACCGCGGGACACACTCACTGGAAGGAGACACACTGCGGGACACACTCACTAGAAGGAGACACACCGCAGGACACACTCACTAGAAGGAGACACCGCAGGACACACTCACTAGAAGGAGACACACCGCAGGACACACTCACTAGAAGGAGACACACCGCGGGACACACTCACTGGAAGGAGACACCGCGGGACACACTCACTGGAAGGAGACACCGCGGGACACACACACTGGAAGTTGACACACCGCAGGACACACTCACTAGAAGGAGACACCGCAGGACACACTCACTAAAAGGAGACACCGCGGGACACACTCACTAGAAGGAGACACACCGCGGGACACACTCACTGGAAGGAGACACCGCAGGACACACTCACTAGAAGGAGACTCCGCGGGACACATTCACTAGAAGGAGACACCGCAGGACACACTCACTGGAAGGAGTCACACCGCGGGACACACTCACTAGAAGGAGACACACCGCGGGACACACTCACTGGAAGGAGACACACCACGGGACACACTCACTAGAAGGAGACACCGTGGGACACACTCACTGGAAGGAGACACACCGCAGGACACACTCACTAGAAAGAGACACCGTGGGACACACTCACTAGAAGGAGACACCGCAGGACACACTCACTAGAAGGAGACACACTGCAGGACACACTCACTGGAAGGAGACACACTGCAGGACACACTCACTAGAAGGAGACACCGTGGGACACACTCACTGGAAGGAGACACACCGCAGGACACACTCACTAGAAGGAGACACCGTGGGACACACTCACTGGAAGGAGACGCACCGCAGGACACACTCACTAGAAGGAGACACACTGCGGGACACACTCACTAGAAGGAGACACCGTGGGACACCCTCACTGGAAGGAGACACACCGCAGGACACACTCACTAGAAGGAGTCACACCGCGGGACACACTCACTAGAAGGAGACACCGCGGGACACACTCACTAGAAGGAGACACCGCGGGACACACTCACTAGAAGGAGACACCGCGGGACACACTCACTAGAAGGAGACACACTGCGGGACACACTCACTGGAAGGAGACACCGCGGGACACACTCACTGGAAGGAGACACCGCGGGACACACTCACTGGAAGGAGACACCGCGGGACACACTCACTGGAAGGAGACACACCGCGGGACACACTAACTGGAAGGAGACACACCGCGGGACACACTCACTGGAAGGAGACACCGTGGGACACACTCACTGGAAGGAGACACACCGCAGGACACACTCACTAGAAGGAGACACCGTGGGACACACTCACTGGAAGGAGACACAACGCGGGACACACTCACTGGAAGGAGACACACTGCGGGACACACTCACTAGAAGGAGACACACCGCAGGACACACTCACTAGAAGGAGACACCGCAGGACACACTCACTAGAAGGAGACACCGTGGGACACATTCAATAGAAGGAGACACCGCGGGACACACTCACTGGAAGGAGACAGCGCGGGACACACTCACTGGAAGGAGACACCGCGGGACACACTCACTAGAAGGAGACACCGCAGGACACACTCACTGGAAGGAGTCACACCGCGGGACACACTCACTAGAAGGAGACACACCGCGGGACACACTCACTGGAAGGAGACACACCGCGGGACACACTCACTAGAAGGAGACACCGTGGGACACACTCACTGGAAGGAGACACACCGCAGGACACACTCACTAGAAGGAGACACCGTGGGACACACTCACTGGAAGGAGACACACCTCAGGACACAGTCACTAGAAGGAGACACACTGCAGGACACACTCACTAGAAGGAGACACCGTGGGACACACTCACTGGAAGGAGACACACCGCAGGACACACTCACTAGAAGGAGTCACACCGCGGGACACACTCACTAGAAGGAGACACCGTGGGACACACTCACTGGAAGGAGACACACCGCAGGACACACTCACTAGAAGGAGACACTCTGCGGGACACACTCACTAGAAGGAGACACCGCGGTACACACTCACTAGAAGGAGACACCGCGGGACACACTCACGAGAAGGAGAAACACCGCAGGACACACTCACAAGAAGGAGACACTCTGCGGGACACACTCACTAGAAGGAGACACCGCGGTACACACTCACTAGAAGGAGACACCGCGGGACACACTCACGAGAAGGAGAAACACCGCAGGACACACTCACTAGAAGGAGACACCGCGGGACACACTCACTGGAAGGAGACACACTGCGGGACACACTCACTAGAAGGAGACACACCGCAGGACACACTCACTAGAAGGAGACACCGCAGGACACACTCACTAGAAGGAGACACACCGCAGGACACACTCACTAGAAGGAGACACACCGCGGGACACACTCACTGGAAGGAGACACCGCGGGACACACTCACTGGAAGGAGACACCGCGGGACACACACACTGGAAGTTGACACACCGCAGGACACACTCACTAGAAGGAGACACCGCAGGACACACTCACTAAAAGGAGACACCGCGGGACACACTCACTAGAAGGAGACACACCGCGGGACACACTCACTGGAAGGAGACACCGCAGGACACACTCACTAGAAGGAGACTCCGCGGGACACATTCACTAGAAGGAGACACCGCAGGACACACTCACTGGAAGGAGTCACACCGCGGGACACACTCACTAGAAGGAGACACACCGCGGGACACACTCACTGGAAGGAGACACACCACGGGACACACTCACTAGAAGGAGACACCGTGGGACACACTCACTGGAAGGAGACACACCGCAGGACACACTCACTAGAAAGAGACACCGTGGGACACACTCACTAGAAGGAGACACCGCAGGACACACTCACTAGAAGGAGACACACTGCAGGACACACTCACTGGAAGGAGACACACTGCAGGACACACTCACTAGAAGGAGACACCGTGGGACACACTCACTGGAAGGAGACACACCGCAGGACACACTCACTAGAAGGAGACACCGTGGGACACACTCACTGGAAGGAGACGCACCGCAGGACACACTCACTAGAAGGAGACACACTGCGGGACACACTCACTAGAAGGAGACACCGTGGGACACCCTCACTGGAAGGAGACACACCGCAGGACACACTCACTAGAAGGAGTCACACCGCGGGACACACTCACTAGAAGGAGACACCGCGGGACACACTCACTAGAAGGAGACACCGCGGGACACACTCACTAGAAGGAGACACCGCGGGACACACTCACTAGAAGGAGACACACTGCGGGACACACTCACTGGAAGGAGACACCGCGGGACACACTCACTGGAAGGAGACACCGCGGGACACACTCACTGGAAGGAGACACCGCGGGACACACTCACTGGAAGGAGACACACCGCGGGACACACTAACTGGAAGGAGACACACCGCGGGACACACTCACTGGAAGGAGACACTGCAGGACACACTCACTAGAAGGAGACACCGCAGGAGAGACTCACTGGAAGGAGTCACACCGCGGGACACACTCACTAGAAGGAGACACCGTGGGACACACTCCCTGGAAGGAGACACACCGCAGGACACACTCACTGGAAGGAGACACACTGCAGGACACACTCACTAGAAGGAGACTCCGCGGGACACATTCACTAGAAGGAGACACCGCAGGACACACTCACTGGAAGGAGTCACACCGCGGGACACACTCACTAGAAGGAGACACACCGCGGGACACACTCACTGGAAGGAGACACACCACGGGACACACTCACTAGAAGGAGACACCACGGGACACACTCACTAGAAGGAGACACACCGCAGGACACACTCACTAGAAAGAGACACCGTGGGACACACTCACTAGAAGGAGACACCGCAGGACACACTCACTAGAAGGAGACACACTGCAGGACACACTCACTGGAAGGAGACACACTGCAGGACACACTCACTAGAAGGAGACACCGTGGGACACACTCACTGGAAGGAGACACACCGCAGGACACACTCACTAGAAGGAGACACCGTGGGACACACTCACTGGAAGGAGACGCACCGCAGGACACACTCACTAGAAGGAGACACACTGCGGGACACACTCACTAGAAGGAGACACCGTGGGACACCCTCACTGGAAGGAGACACACCGCAGGACACACTCACTAGAAGGAGTCACACCGCGGGACACACTCACTAGAAGGAGACACCGCGGGACACACTCACTAGAAGGAGACACCGCGGGACACACTCACTAGAAGGAGACACCGCGGGACACACTCACTAGAAGGAGACACACTGCGGGACACACTCACTGGAAGGAGACACCGCGGGACACACTCACTGGAAGGAGACACCGCGGGACACACTCACTGGAAGGAGACACCGCGGGACACACTCACTGGAAGGAGACACCGCGGGACACACTCACTGGAAGGAGACACACCGCGGGACACACTAACTGGAAGGAGACACACCGCGGGACACACTCACTGGAAGGAGACACTGCAGGACACACTCACTAGAAGGAGACACCGCAGGAGAGACTCACTGGAAGGAGTCACACCGCGGGACACACTCACTAGAAGGAGACACCGTGGGACACACTCCCTGGAAGGAGACACACCGCAGGACACACTCACTGGAAGGAGACACACTGCAGGACACACTCACTAGAAGGAGACATCGTGGGACACACTCACTGGAAGGAGACACACCACAGGACACACTCACTAGAAGGAGACACCGTGGGACACACTCACTGGAAGGAGACACACCGCAGGACACACTCACTAGAAGGAGACACCGTGGGACACACTCACTGGAAGGAGACACACCGCGGGACACACTCACTGGAAGGAGACACACTGCGGGACACACTCACTAGAAGGAGACACACCGCAGGACACACTCACTAGAAGGAGACACCGCAGGACACACTCACTAGAAGGAGACACCGTGGGACACATTCAATAGAAGGAGACACCGCGGGACACACTCACTGGAAGGAGACACCGCGGGACACACTCACTGGAAGGAGACACCGCGGGACACACTCACTGGAAGGAGACACCGCGGGACACACTCACTGGAAGGAGACACCGCGGGACACACTCACTGGAAGGAGACACACCGCGGGACACACTCACTAGAAGGAGACACCGCGGGACACACTCACTAGAAGGAGACACCGCAGGACACACTCACTAGGAGACACCGCAGGACACACTCACTGGAAGGAGTCACACCGCGGGACGCATTCACTAGAAGGAGACACACCGCAGGACACACTCACTAGAAGGAGACACCGCGTGACACACTCACTGGAAGGAGACACCGCGGAACACATTCACTAGAAGGAGACACACCGCGGGACACACTCACTAGAAGGAGACACCGCGTGACACACTCACTGGAAGGAGACACCGCGGAACACATTCACTAGAAGGAGACACCGCGGGACACACTCACTAGAAGGAGACACCGCGGGACACACTCACTGGAAGGAGACACCGCGGGACACACTCACTAGAAGGAGACACCGCGGTACACACTCACTAGAAGGAGACACACCGCGGGACACACTCACTAGAAGGAGACACCGCAGGACACACTCACTGGAAGGAGTCACACCGCGGGACACACTCACTAGAAGGAGACACACCGCGGGACACACTCACTGGAAGGAGACACACCGCGGGACACACTCACTAGAAGGAGACACCGTGGGACACACTCACTGGAAGGAGACACACCGCAGGACACACTCACTAGAAGGAGACACCGTGGGACACACTCACTGGAAGGAGACACACCTCAGGACACAGTCACTAGAAGGAGACACACTGCGGGACACACTCACTAGAAGGAGACACCGTGGGACACACTCACTGGAAGGAGACACACCGCAGGACACACTCACTAGAAGGAGTCACACCGCGGGACACACTCACTAGAAGGAGACACCGCGGGACACACTCACTAGAAGGAGACACCGCGGGACACACTCACTAGAAGGAGACACCACAGGACACACTCACTAGAAGGAGACACACCGCGGGACACACTCACTGGAAGGAGACACCGCGGGACACACTCACTGGAAGGAGACACCACAGGACACACTCACTAGAAGGAGACACACCGCGGGACACACTCACTGGAAGGAGACACCGCGGGACACACTCACTGGAAGGAGACACACCGCAGGACACACTCACTAGAAGGAGACACCTTGGGACACACTCACTGGAAGGAGACACACCGCAGGACACACTCACTAGAAGGAGACACTCTGCGGGACACACTCACTAGAAGGAGACACCGCGGTACACACTCACTAGAAGGAGACACCGCGGGACACACTCACGAGAAGGAGAAACACCGCAGGACACACTCACTAGAAGGAGACACCGCGGGACACACTCACTGGAAGGAGACACACTGCGGGACACACTCACTAGAAGGAGACACACCACAGGACACACTCACTAGAAGGAGACACCGCAGGACACACTCACTAGAAGGAGACACACCGCAGGACACACTCACTAGAAGGAGACACACCGCGGGACACACTCGGTGGAAGGAGACACCGCGGGACACACTCACTGGAAGGAGACACCGCGGGACACACACACTGGAAGTTGACACACCGCAGGACACACTCACTAGAAGGAGACACCGCAGGACACACTCACTAAAAGGAGACACCGCGGGACACTCACTAGAAGGAGACACACCGCGGGACACACTCACTGGAAGGAGACACCGCAGGACACACTCACTAGAAGGAGACTCCGCGGGACACATTCACTAGAAGGAGACACCGCAGGACACACTCACTGGAAGGAGTCACACCGCGGGACACACTCACTAGAAGGAGACACACTGCGGGACACACTCACTGGAAGGAGACACACCACGGGACACACTCACTAGAAGGAGACACCGTGGGACACACTCACTGGAAGGAGACACACCGCAGGACACACTCACTAGAAAGAGACACCGTGGGACACACTCACTGGAAGGAGACACACCGCAGGACACACTCACTAGAAGGAGACACACTGCAGGACACACTCACTGGAAGGAGACACACTGCAGGACACACTCACTAGAAGGAGACACCGTGGGACACACTCACTGGAAGGAGACACACCGCAGGACACACTCACTGGAAGGAGACACCGTGGGACACACTCACTGGAAGGAGACGCACCGCAGGACACACTAGAAGGAGACACACTGCGGGACACACTCACTAGAAGGAGACACCGTGGGACACACTCACTAAAAGGAGACACCGCGGGACACTCACTAGAAGGAGACACACCGCGGGACACACTCACTGGAAGGAGACACCGCAGGACACACTCACTAGAAGGAGACTCCGCGGGACACATTCACTAGAAGGAGACACCGCAGGACACACTCACTGGAAGGAGTCACACCGCGGGACACACTCACTAGAAGGAGACACACTGCGGGACACACTCACTGGAAGGAGACACACCACGGGACACACTCACTAGAAGGAGACACCGTGGGACACACTCACTGGAAGGAGACACACCGCAGGACACACTCACTAGAAAGAGACACCGTGGGACACACTCACTGGAAGGAGACACACCGCAGGACACACTCACTAGAAGGAGACACACTGCAGGACACACTCACTGGAAGGAGACACACTGCAGGACACACTCACTAGAAGGAGACACCGTGGGACACACTCACTGGAAGGAGACACACCGCAGGACACACTCACTGGAAGGAGACACCGTGGGACACACTCACTGGAAGGAGACGCACCGCAGGACACACTCACTAGAAGGAGACACACTGCGGGACACACTCACTAGAAGGAGACACCGTGGGACACACTCACTGGAAGGAGACACACCGCGGGACACACTCACTAGAAGGAGACACCGCGGGACACACTCACTAGAAGGAGACACCGCGGGACACACTCACTAGAAGGAGACACCGCAGGACACACTCACTAGAAGGAGACACACTGCGGGACACACTCACTGGAAGGAGACACCGCGGGACACACTCACTGGAAGGAGACACCGCGGGACACACTCACTGGAAGGAGACACCGCGGGACACACTCACTGGAAGGAGACACACCGCGGGACACACTAACTGGAAGGAGACACACCGCGGGACACACTCACTGGAAGGAGACACTGCAGGACACACTCACTAGAAGGAGACACCGCAGGAGAGACTCACTGGAAGGAGTCACACCGCGGGACACACTCACTAGAAGGAGACACCGTGGGACACACTCCCTGGAAGGAGACACACCGCAGGACACACTCACTGGAAGGAGACACACTGCAGGACACACTCACTAGAAGGAGACATCGTGGGACACACTCACTGGAAGGAGACACACCACAGGACACACTCACTAGCAGGAGACACCGTGGGACACACTCACTGGAAGGAGACACACCGCAGGACACACTCACTAGAAGGAGACACCGTGGGACACATTCACTGGAAGGAGACACACCGCGGGACACACTCACTGGAAGGAGACACACTGCGGGAAACACTCACTAGAAGGAGACACACCGCAGGACACACTCACTAGAAGGAGACACCGCAGGACACACTCACTAGAAGGAGACACCGTGGGACACATTCAATAGAAGGAGACACCGCGGGACACACTCACTGGAAGGAGACACCGCGGGACACACTCACTGGAAGGAGACACCGCGGGACACACTCACTGGAAGGAGACACCGCGGGACACACTCACTAGAAGGAGACACCGCAGGACACACTCACTGGAAGGAGTCACACCGCGGGACACACTCACTAGAAGGAGACACACCGCGGGACACACTCACTGGAAGGAGACACACCGCGGGACACACTCACTAGAAGGAGACACCGTGGGACACACTCACTGGAAGGAGACACACCGCAGGACACACTCACTAGAAGGAGACACCGTGGGACACACTCACTGGAAGGAGACACACCTCAGGACACAGTCACTAGAAGGAGACACACTGCGGGACACACTCACTAGAAGGAGACACCGTGGGACACACTCACTGGAAGGAGACACACCGCAGGACACACTCACTAGAAGGAGTCACACCGCGGGACACACTCACTAGAAGGAGACACCGCGGGACACACTCACTAGAAGGAGACACCGCGGGACACACTCACTAGAAGGAGACACCACAGGACACACTCACTAGAAGGAGACACACCGCGGGACACACTCACTGGAAGGAGACACCGCGGGACACACTCACTGGAAGGAGACACACCGCAGGACACACTCACTAGAAGGAGACACCGTGGGACACACTCACTGGAAGGAGACACACCGCAGGACACACTCACTAGAAGGAGACACTCTGCGGGACACACTCACTAGAAGGAGACACCGCGGTACACACTCACTAGAAGGAGACACCGCGGGACACACTCACGAGAAGGAGACACCGCGGGACACACTCACGAGAAGGAGAAACACCGCAGGACACACTCACTAGAAGGAGACACCGCGGGACACACTCACTGGAAGGAGACACACTGCGGGACACACTCACTAGAAGGAGACACACCGCAGGACACACTCACTAGAAGGAGACACCGCAGGACACACTCACTAGAAGGAGACACACCGCAGGACACACTCACTAGAAGGAGACACACCGCGGGACACACTCACTGGAAGGAGACACCGCGGGACACACTCACTGGAAGGAGACACCGCGGGACACACACACTGGAAGTTGACACACCGCAGGACACACTCACTAGAAGGAGACACCGCAGGACACACTCACTAAAAGGAGACACCGCGGGACACACTCACTAGAAGGAGACACACCGCGGGACACACTCACTGGAAGGAGACACCGCAGGACACACTCACTAGAAGGAGACTCCGCGGGACACATTCACTAGAAGGAGACACCGCAGGACACACTCACTGGAAGGAGTCACACCGCGGGACACACTCACTAGAAGGAGACACACCGCGGGACACACTCACTGGAAGGAGACACACCACGGGACACACTCACTAGAAGGAGACGCCGTGGGACACACTCACTGGAAGGAGACACACCGCAGGACACACTCACTAGAAAGAGACACCGTGGGACACACTCACTGGAAGGAGACACACCGCAGGACACACTCACTAGAAGGAGACACACTGCAGGACACACTCACTAGAAGGAGACACCGTGGGACACACTCACTGGAAGGAGACACACCGCAGGACACACTCACTAGAAGGAGACACCGTGGGACACACTCACTGGAAGGAGACGCACCGCAGGACACACTCACTAGAAGGAGTCACACCGCGGGACACACTCACTAGAAGGAGACACCGCGGGACACACTCACTAGAAGGAGACACCGCGGGACACACTCACTAGAAGGAGACACCGCAGGACACACTCACTAGAAGGAGACACACTGCGGGACACACTCACTGGAAGGAGACACCGCGGGACACACTCACTGGAAGGAGACACCGCGGGACACACTCACTGGAAGGAGACACCGCGGGACACACTCACTGGAAGGAGACACCGCGGGACACACTCACTAGAAGGAGACACCGCGGGACACACTCACTGGAAGGAGACACACCGCGGGACACACTAACTGGAAGGAGACACACCGCGGGGCAAACTCACTGGAAGGAGACACTGCAGGACACACTCACTAGAAGGAGACACCGCAGGAGAGACTCACTGGAAGGAGTCACACCGCGGGACACACTCACTAGAAGGAGACACCGTGGGACACACTCCCTGGAAGGAGACACACCGCAGGACACACTCACTGGAAGGAGACACACTGCAGGACACACTCACTAGAAGGAGACATCGTGGGACACACTCACTGGAAGGAGACACACCACAGGACACACTCACTAGAAGGAGACACCGTGGGACACACTCACTGGAAGGAGACACACCGCAGGACACACTCACTAGAAGGAGACACCGTGGGACACACTCACTGGAAGGAGACACACCGCGGGACACACTCACTGGAAGGAGACACACTGCGGGACACACTCACTAGAAGGAGACACACCGCAGGACACACTCACTAGAAGGAGACACCGCAGGACACACTCACTAGAAGGAGACACCGTGGTACACATTCAATAGAAGGAGACACCGCGGGACACACTCACTGGAAGGAGACACCGCGGGACACACTCACTGGAAGGAGACACCGCGGGACACACTCACTGGAAGGAGACACCGCGGGACACACTCACTGGAAGGAGACACCGCGGGACACACTCACTGGAAGGAGACACACCGCGGGACACACTCACTAGAAGGAGACACCGCGGGACACACTCACTAGAAGGAGACACCGCAGGACACACTCACTAGGAGACACCGCAGGACACACTCACTGGAAGGAGTCACACCGCGGGACGCATTCACTAGAAGGAGACACACCGCAGGACACCCTCACTAGAAGGAGACACCGCGTGACACACTCACTGGAAGGAGACACCGCGGAACACATTCACTAGAAGGAGACACCGCGGGACACACTCACTAGAAGGAGACACCGCGGGACACACTCACTGGAAGGAGACACCGCGGGACACACTCACTAGAAGGAGACACCGCGGTACACACTTACTAGAAGGAGACACACCGCGGGACACACTCACTAGAAGGAGACACCGCAGGACACACTCACTGGAAGGAGTCACACCGCGGGACACACTCACTAGAAGGAGACACACCGCGGGACACACTCACTGGAAGGAGACACACCGCGGGACACACTCACTAGAAGGAGACACCGTGGGACACACTCACTGGAAGGAGACACACCGCAGGACACACTCACTAGAAGGAGACACCGTGGGACACACTCACTGGAAGGAGACACACCTCAGGACACAGTCACTAGAAGGAGACACACTGCGGGACACACTCACTAGAAGGAGACACCGCGGGACACACTCACTAGAAGGAGACACCACAGGACACACTCACTAGAAGGAGACACACCGCGGGACACACTCACTGGAAGGAGACACCGCGGGACACACTCACTGGAAGGAGACACCGCGGGACACACTCACTAGAAGGAGACACACCGCGGGACACACTCACTGGAAGGAGACACTGCAGGACGCACTCACTAGAAGGAGACACCGCAGGAGACACTCACTGGAAGGAGACACCGCGGGACACACTCACTAGAAGGAGACACCGCGGGACACACTCACTGGAAGGAGACACCGCGGAACACATTCACTAGAAGGAGACACCGCGGGACACACTCACTAGAAGGAGACACTGCAGGACACACTCACTGGAAGGAGACACCGCAGGAGACACTCACTGGAAGGAGTCACACCGCGGGACACACTCACTAGAAGGAGACACCGCGGGACACACTCACTGGAAGGAGACACACCGCAGGACACACTCACTGGAAGGAGACACACTGCAGGACACACTCACTAGAAGGAGACACCGTGGGACACACTCACTGGAAGGAGACACACCACAGGACACACTCACTAGAAGGAGACACCGTGGGACACACTCACTGGAAGGAGACACACCGCAGGACACACTCACTAGAAGGAGACACCGTGGGACACACTCACTGGAAGGAGACACACCGCAGGACAGACTCACTAGAAGGAGACACTCTGCGGGACACACTCACTAGAAGGAGACACCGCGGTACACACTCACTCGAAGGAGACACACCGCAGGACACACTCACTAGAAGGAGACACCGCAGGACACACTCACTAGAAGGAGACACACCGCAGGACACACTCACTAGAAGGAGACACACCGCGGGACACACTCACTGGAAGGAGACACCGCGGGACACACTCACTGGAAGGAGACACCGCGGGACACACACACTGGAAGTTGACACACCGCAGGACACACTCACTAGAAGGAGACACCGCAGGACACACTCACTAAAAGGAGACACCGCAGGACACACTCACTAGAAGGAGACACACCGCGGGACACACTCACTGGAAGGAGACACCGCAGGACACACTCACTGGAAGGAGACTCCGCGGGACACACTCACTAGAAGGAGACACCGCAGGACACACTCACTGGAAGGAGTCACACCGCGGGACACACTCACTAGAAGGAGTCACACCGCGGGACACACTCACTAGAAGGAGACACCGCGGGACACACTCACTAGAAGGAGACACCGCGGGACACACTCACTAGAAGGAGACACCGCAGGACACACTCACTAGAAGGAGACACACTGCGGGACACACTCACTGGAAGGAGACACCGCGGGACACACTCACTGGAAGGAGACACCGCGGGACACACTCACTGGAAGGAGACACCGCGGGACACACTCACTGGAAGGAGACACCGCGGGACACACTCACTGGAAGGAGACACCGCGGGACACACTCACTGGAAGGAGACACACCGCGGGACACACTCACTGGAAGGAGACACACCGCGGGACACACTCACTGGAAGGAGACACTGCAGGACACACTCACTAGAAGGAGACACCGCAGGAGAGACTCACTGGAAGGAGTCACACCGCGGGACACACTCACTGGAAGGAGACACCGTGGGACACACTCCCTGGAAGGAGACACACCGCAGGACACACTCACTGGAAGGAGACACACTGCAGGACACACTCTCTAGAAGGAGACACCGTGGGACACACTCACTGGAAGGAGACACACCACAGGACACACTCACTAGAAGGAGACACCGTGGGACACACTCACTGGAAGGAGACACACCGCAGGACACACTCACTAGAAGGAGACACCGTGGGACACACTCACTGGAAGGAGACACACCGCGGGACACACTCACTGGAAGGAGACACACTGCGGGACACACTCACTAGAAGGAGACACCCCGCAGGACACACTCACTAGAAGGAGACACCGCAGGACACACTCACTAGAAGGAGACACCGTGGGACACATTCAATAGAAGGAGACACCGCGGGACACACTCACTGGAAGGAGACACCGCGGGACACACTCACTGGAAGGAGACACCGCGGGACACACTCACTGGAAGGAGACACCGCGGGACACACTCACTGGAAGGAGACACCGCGGGACACACTCACTGGAAGGAGACACACCGCGGGACACACTCACTAGAAGGAGACACCGCGGGACACACTCACTAGAAGGAGACACCGCAGGACACACTCACTAGGAGACACCGCAGGACACACTCACTGGAAGGAGTCACACCGCGGGACACATTCACTAGAAGGAGACACACCGCGGGACACACTCACTAGAAGGAGACACCGCGTGACACACTCACTGGAAGGAGACACCGCGGAACACATTCACTAGAAGGAGACACACCGCGGGACACACTCACTAGAAGGAGACACCGCGTGACACACTCACTGGAAGGAGACACCGCGGGACACACTCACTGGAAGGAGACACCGCGGGACACACTCACTGGAAGGAGACACCGCGGGACACACTCACTGGAAGGAGACACACCGCGGGACACACTCACTAGAAGGAGACACCGCGGGACACACTCACTAGAAGGAGACACCGCAGGACACACTCACTAGGAGACACCGCAGGACACACTCACTGGAAGGAGTCACACCGCGGGACACATTCACTCGAAGGAGACACACCGCGGGACACACTCACTAGAAGGAGACACCGCGTGACACACTCACTGGAAGGAGACACCGCGGAACACATTCACTAGAAGGAGACACACCGCGGGACACACTCACTAGAAGGAGACACCGCGTGACACACTCACTGGAAGGAGACACCGCGGAACACATTCACTAGAAGGAGACACCGCGGGACACACTCACTAGAAGGAGACACCGCGGGACACACTCACTGGAAGGAGACACCGCGGGACACACTCACTAGAAGGAGACACCGCGGTACACACTCACTAGAAGGAGACACACCGCGGGACACACTCACTAGAAGGAGACACCGCAGGACACACTCACTGGAAGGAGTCACACCGCGGGACACACTCACTAGAAGGAGACACACCGCGGGACACACTCACTGGAAGGAGACACACCGCGGGACACACTCACTAGAAGGAGACACCGTGGGACACACTCACTGGAAGGAGACACACCGCAGGACACACTCACTAGAAGGAGACACCGCGTGACACACTCACTGGAAGGAGACACCGCGGAACACATTCACTAGAAGGAGACACACCGCGGGACACACTCACTAGAAGGAGACACCGCGTGACACACTCACTGGAAGGAGACACCGCGGGACACACTCACTGGAAGGAGACACCGCGGGACACACTCACTGGAAGGAGACACCGCGGGACACACTCACTGGAAGGAGACACACCGCGGGACACACTCACTAGAAGGAGACACCGCGGGACACACTCACTAGAAGGAGACACCGCAGGACACACTCACTAGGAGACACCGCAGGACACACTCACTGGAAGGAGTCACACCGCGGGACACATTCACTCGAAGGAGACACACCGCGGGACACACTCACTAGAAGGAGACACCGCGTGACACACTCACTGGAAGGAGACACCGCGGAACACATTCACTAGAAGGAGACACACCGCGGGACACACTCACTAGAAGGAGACACCGCGTGACACACTCACTGGAAGGAGACACCGCGGAACACATTCACTAGAAGGAGACACCGCGGGACACACTCACTAGAAGGAGACACCGCGGGACACACTCACTGGAAGGAGACACCGCGGGACACACTCACTAGAAGGAGACACCGCGGTACACACTCACTAGAAGGAGACACACCGCGGGACACACTCACTAGAAGGAGACACCGCAGGACACACTCACTGGAAGGAGTCACACCGCGGGACACACTCACTAGAAGGAGACACACTGCGGGACACACTCACTGGAAGGAGACACACCGCGGGACACACTCACTAGAAGGAGACACCGTGGGACACACTCACTGGAAGGAGACACACCGCAGGACACACTCACTAGAAGGAGACACCGTGGGACACACTCACTGGAAGGAGACACACCTCAGGACACAGTCACTAGAAGGAGACACACTCACTAGAAGGAGACACCGTGGGACACACTCACTGGAAGGAGACACACCGCAGGACACACTCACTAGAAGGAGTCACACCGCGGGACACACTCACTAGAAGGAGACACCGCGGGACACACTCACTAGAAGGAGACACCGCGGGACACACTCACTAGAAGGAGACACCACAGGACACACTCACTAGAAGGAGACACACCGCGGGACACACTCACTGGAAGGAGACACCGCGGGACACACTCACTGGAAGGAGACACCGCGGGACACACTCACTAGAAGGAGACACCGCAGGAGACACTCACTGGAAGGGGTCACACCGCGGGACACACTCACTAGAAGGAGACACCGCGGGACACACTCACTGGAAGGAGACACACCGCAGGACACACTCACTGGAAGGAGACGCACTGCAGGACACACTCACTAGAAGGAGACACCGTGGGACACACTCACTGGAAGGAGACACACCACAGGACACACTCACTAGAAGGAGACACCGTGGGACACACTCACTGGAAGGACACACACCGCAGGACACACTCACTAGAAGGAGACACCGTGGGACACACTCACTGGAAGGAGACACACCGCAGGACACACTCACTGGAAGGAGACACACCGCGGGACACACTCACTAGAAGGAGACACACCGCAGGACACACTCACTAGAAGGAGACACCGCAGGACACACTCACTAGAAGGAGACACACCGCAGGACACACTCACTAGAAGGAGACACACCGCGGGACACACTCACTGGAAGGAGACACCGCGGGACACACTCACTGGAAGGAGACACCGCGGGACACACTCACTGGAAGTTGACACACCGCAGGACACACTCACTGGAAGGAGACACACCGCGGGACACACTCACTGGAAGGAGACACACC
The DNA here is from genome assembly GCA_030390025.1 of Squalus acanthias. NCBI lineage: Eukaryota > Metazoa > Chordata > Chondrichthyes > Squaliformes > Squalidae > Squalus > Squalus acanthias. The sequence continues at coordinate 215,074 of JASTWF010000671.1, forward strand.
GCAGGACACACTCACTCGAAGGAGACACCGCTGGACACACTCACTAGAAGGAGACACCGCTGGACACACTCACTAGAAGGAGACACCGCGGGACACACTCACTGGAAGGAGACACCGCGGGACACACTCACTAGAAGGAGACACCGCAGGACACACTCACTCGAAGGAGACACACTGCGGGACACATTCAATAGAAGGAGTCACAGTATAAGGAGGTCGGGACTCAGGAGCGAGGAAGGGACCCAGGAGCGAGGTCGAGGCCCAGGAGTGAGGTCGGGACCCAGGAGCGAGGACGGGGCTCAGGAGCGAGGATAAGCCCAGCAGCGAGGTCGAGGCCCAGGAGGACCACACTGCAGCCTATGAAACCCAGGCAGAGAGGACCTGTGGGAAGGAGGGAGGAGGACAGTAGGAGTATGTTTGTGTGTGTGTGCTAGACCGATGTAGCAGAGCCTGGTCTCCAATCGTCTTGGATCCCCTTGCCATTGGACCAAGACCTTGCTCTGTCAAGCCCGTGTGGTAGCTGCTGTGCAACAGCTACCCCACGTTAAAAGAATTCACCCACAGGCATCTTCCACCCTTTAAAATGAAGTTCGGGACCTAGAACGTCAGGACCCTCATGGACAACCCCAACAGCGACAGACCAGAACGCCGTACTGCTATCATTGCCTGGGAGCTCAGAAGTTTCGACATAGACATCGCCATCCTTAGCGAGACCCGGCGGGCAGGTGAAGGCCAGCTCAAGGAGCAAGGCGGTGGTTACCCCTTCTTCTGGAAAGGCAAACCTGAAGAAGAACGCCGCCTCCATGGGGTAGGCTTCACCATAAAAAATGAGCTAGTTGAATGTCTCAGAGACTCCCCTTGTTGAATAAACGAACGCCTCATGACTCTACGGCTCACCCTAGCCTGGAACCAATGCACTACGGTCATCAGTGCGTACGCTCCAACACTGGAATCCACAGATGAGACCAAAGAGGAATTCTACTCCAGCCTCGAACAATCCCTGCCCCGAGTCCCAACGGGCAACAAGCTGATCCTCCTTGGTGACTTCAACGCCAGAGTTGGAAAGGACTCAAACCTCTGGGGAGGTGTGATCGGCAGAGAGGGGGTAGGGAAAGCCAACTCCAACGGTACCCTCCTCCTGATGAAATGCTTAGAACATGGCCTTGTCATAACCAACACCTTGTTCTGTCAGAGAGACAAGTACAAGGCTTCATGGCAACACCCTCGCTCCAAGCACTGGCATCTGCTGGACTACGTCATCATCCGAGCGAGGGACCGCAAGGATGTCCGCATCACCCGCGCCATGACAGGAGCTGACTGCTGGACAGACCACTGCCTAATCCGTTCTGTCATCTCCATCAATGTAGCCCCAAAATAACGGTGGCAACAGAAGCAATGCCGGAGGAAAATCAACGCTGGAGCACTCAAAGACCCTGCTAAGAAAGCCCTATTCAGCCTGCGCCTCACAAACAACCTGACGACTCCCAGTGATGCAGAGACACAGAGTGTCCACAGCGCCTGGTCTGCACTCAAGGCCTCCATAATCAGCACCTGTGAAGAGACGCTCGGTCACTCGACCAGGAAACACCAAGACTGGTTCGACGAGAATGACCAGGAGATCCAGGAGCTAATAAGCCGCAAGCGCAAGGCATTCCTGATCTGGAAACAGCAACAGAACTCGTGAGCAAGAAAGCAGCTCTACAGAAGCCTGAAGGCCGTGGTCCAGCAAAAAACTTGCGACCTAAAGAACAGATGGTGGGTGGAGAAGCGCAGGAGATCCAGCAGCTAGCCGACAACCACAACGTGCGTGGATTCTTTAGCGCAGTCAAGACCACCTACAGCCCAAGCACCCAAGGTCCTACCCCACTGCGGGCCAAGAACGGAGAGGTACTCATCAAAGACAGAGGCAGTCAGTGCCTGCTGGGAGGAGCACTTCGAAGATATCATTAACCGAGAATCTGTCTTCGACGCGAGTGTCCTCAACTCCATCCCGCAGCATGCCACCCGCCACCACCTCAGCACAACCCCAGCCCGGCATGAGGTTGAAAAGGCCATCCAACAACTGAAGAACAACAAGGCCTCAGGAGCAGATGGAATCCAAGGTTGTCCCATCCTCTGTCATTGAATTACAGTATGCAGACGATGCTTGCATCTGCGCACTCTGAAGTTGAACTCCAAACCATCGTCAACACCTTCACCGAAGCGTACGAGAGCATGGGCCTTACACTAAACAAACCCGTAAGACAAAGGTCCTCTACCAACCTGCCCCCGCCACACAGTACTGCTCCCCGATTATCAAAATCCACGACGAGGCCTTGGACAACGTGGACCATTTTCCATACCTCGGGAGCCTACTGTCAAAAAGGGCAGACGTCGATGACGAAGTCCAACACCACCTTCAGTGTGCCAGTGCAGCCTTCGGTCACCTGAGGAAGAGTGTGTTTGAAGACCAGGACCTCAAACCCAGCACCAAGCTCATGGTCTACAGAGCAGCAGTGATACCTACCCTCCTGTATGCTTCAGAGACATGGACCATGTACAGCAGGAACCTCAAAGCACTGGAGAGGTACCACCAACGCTGCCTCCGCAAGATCCTGAAAATCCATTGGCAGGATAGGCACACCAATGTCAGTGTTCTCGCTCAGGCTAACATGCCCAGCATTGGAGTTTTGACCACGCTCGATCAGCTCCAATGGACAGGCCACATCGTCCGCATGTCCGATACAAGACTCCCAAAACAAGCGCTCTACTCGGAGCTCCGACACGGCAAGAGAGCCCCAGCTGGGCAGAGGAAACGCTTCAATGACACCCTCAAAGCCTCCTTGAAAATGTGTAACATCCCCACCGACACCTGGGAATCCCTGGCCCAAGACCGCACAAAGTGGCAGAGAAGCATCCGGGAAGGCGCCGAACACCTCCAGTCTCTTCGCCGGGAGCAAGCAGAAGCCAAGCGCAAACAGCGGAAGGTGCGCACATCAACCCAAGCACCCCACCCACCCGCCCCGTCAACCACCGTCTGCCCCACCTGTGACAGAGACTGTAGGTCCCGCATTGGACTCATCAGTCACCTGAGAACTCATTTTTAGTGTGGAAGCAAGACATCCTCGGTTCCGAGGGGCTGCCTAAGAAGAGAAGAATCTATAGCATAGTGCACAATATTACTATTGACAGAGATGTAGCATTGGAATAGCATGAGGGCAACAGGAGGAGGGGGAGCATGAGGATGAAGAAGTAGATACCAAATAGCTGGTGGCAGGAGACCAGGCTGACAGCAAGCTGTTGGAGCACATTATAGACTGCTTCCTTTGAGGAAGATGTGTCAATGTTTGAAAGCAGTTTTATTTCCTTATTTGTATAAGACTAAACACATTGTTTTCTGTTTAAGATTGGCAATGTTTCTTCCCCTTTTGAAATAGTTGCATTCACTTCACATTTCATTTTTGAAATAAAAGCACAGCATGCAACTTTTCATGAAAAATGCTTTTTAATTGACCTCTTTTTGTATCTGGTAGAGTGCAGATCTGTGTAGTCCCTAAATGTACATTAACTTTTCAATTCTTTGTGTGCTTACCTTTATATCACTTGCCCTAATCTACAAACTCATGAGGCCCAGAAGTTGGGAACATTTCTTGATCCTTAATTCTGAGGGTGGCAGAAATTCAATCATGTTTGACCCATGTTTTGAGTGTTAAATGAAGGAAAAACTTACCAAAATTGGGTCATAATCTCCCACACCTGATTTGTTCAGTGGTTTCTAAGGTGGCATTGATTCGCTTAGTTATCCACGTCCAGGACGTCTGGATATGAACTTGCTTAGTGAGACGAAATCTGGTCTTTTTTGTCATGTTGTCAAGAAGGACAGTGAGATCTCAGCAAAGAAGTTTTTTTTTAATGTTACAAGAACAGTTGTATTTACAGTCTGTTCAAAAATACTGGTGATTGAGCAGCCTGTTACAGGCTTAAGAAATGTCAAAATGAGCATGAGCCCAGGTGCACACTCATTGGCCAGTTTCTGCTGGGCTAGATTATTGATTTCATGACGCCCAATCTGACCACAGAAAACCCAGATGAACCTGCCAGTTTGATACTACTCACATTCAGAAGCAAGTAAACTTTAATACTTAATACTGAAGAATGCTGCAACACAGAAATAGTCCTTTTGCCCCATCAAGTCTGTACTGGAATGGTTAGCTGCAGTGTAAATGCACCTAAAATCTATACATATAATTCTCTACTTGACGTATATTAATTATACAGGATAGGGGAACGGTGAGATTCTGAGTTCATTCCACAGGCTAGTAATCATTATTGATGGACAAGAAGCTTTATCACATACAAATTCTAATGGTGCTCCATTCTTCATTGGTGAGAAAGTGATTCATCTCACTCTTGCCTGTTTTTCCTACTGCTGAAGGAAGCATCAATGTAGTGTCACTGGTGAAATATGCCTTGTGAAATATTGCATTCTACGTGACTCACAATTGATGTTTAAATGCATAAGCAGAAAAATGCACATATAGATATTGTTTATTACCAATTTGTTTCTAAAACAATTGGATTTTGTTCATTTATTATTTAGATGGTAAACAAAATTTTAATATGTAAAGAAGTGTATGTGATTAAGCTAGCTGGGACTGAATGTTGTGCATGGCACCTTTGAGCTGCAGGTCAGACATTAATATTTCCATATTCAGTGGAGAACAAAGAATCCCATCGAGAGAGACTGCAAGAGAGAGCAATGCGAATAGAGCACACTTATTACTGCATTCAAATATGTTAATTGATACACAAAATATAGCAACTAACATCTCCCTTAGCAACCTTTGCTTTGGAAGGGCAGCAAAATTGAATAGAAAACCTTGCTTAAAATAGTTAAAAATGAAATGCCATCTAGTGATTTTTTCTCTCCCATCTTCATTGTACTGTGAGGACACAACTACCCACATTATACAGCCCTGTACTCCTGATTGATTATTTTATATGTGGGCTGAGAGAAATGTCCAATTTTACAGTGCCTTTTGGGAGAAAAGAATATAGAGCAGCGGTAAATAAAACTGGATGATGATGTTTTGTTTAATCTTCTTGAAAACATAAATTATACTTGCAAACTGCTTTTGATGTAGTTTGTTGTTGTTTTTGATCAGAGTGCATTTTCATTCTATAAAATCATGAATTAAAATGTCCAAAATTACAAGTGTCAAAAATGTTCCAGGTGATCTCTGGAGCACTTAAGGAGGAAATAAATGTTTAAACTGTCAAGTACTTTTCCAGTTTGCTGGGTGTTCACAACCTTTACCTGGTAATTTTTGTAAATACAAAATAATAGTCCAGAGTGTCTATTCACACCACTATGTCAGCCAATGAGTTGGAGGTGGGGCGGGACTCATGGCAGTCTATTTAATCAGCAAACAGAAAAGTCTATTGACAGAGTCTCTTTAAAAAGAGTCTCTATGAACTGCAGCAAACAGGACTGCTGACCGAAACTGCTGCAACTTCTCCCCATAAAAGCAAGATGATTTCTCCAGCAAAATGCAGTGAATGAGGATAGTTACATAATACAAATTAAGTATGTAAAATCAATCGCAGTCTCCCGGCGTGATGGACCAGGGAATTACCCAATCACCCACATTCTGGCTGGAAATAGTGGCATCACTATACACAGCTGAACAAGGGTGTGCATCACAGCCAGTAGTTATCGGTGTCACATCCTTCATTACAGTGCAACTGCAGCCATAAATCCAGGTTGCAAGACCACCTTCTGGAGAAAATCTTTCACCTCTTTGGCTTCAATCCCATAGCAGGCTGTCCATTGGACATCTTGGGAACTTCTTCAACCATGCTCTGGATAATTTTGTCACCAGGTAGAAAGCAGGACAGCAATGTGGAATGTTAGAACCACTGCTGAATTCAGCAAGTCTGCACCTGCAAACCTTCATTTTCCTTGGGCAACAAAGTAATGCAGAACCAGCAGTATAACTTGGATCTGCCAGCACCATCTAATTCAAACAGGCACCAATGAGATCAGTACTTGTAGTTTAACAAAACTCTTAGATTTCAGACTCTTAAACTGTGGAGTGAGGATTCCCCATCTCCATTCTCATCCTAATCCTGAAGCTGCGTTTGTTCAACTTGAACTCGTATTTATCACCTTCTGGATATTAACCTGTGCTGAAATCATGAGCAGTGGCTAAGGGACATCTTTCCCTCCCCTTTAAAAATAATCAATTGAAAATGTATTTAGAAAGAAGACTTAAAAAAAAATTGCAACAAATTGCAAAATCTGCATCTAAATTACATCCAAACAGAATTTTTTTTCATATATCATGTTGTCACATACAGCTTATTTTCTATCAGTTTACTGCCACCAAAAGGTTTACTAAGGTTCTGCACCTTCCTAAAAGGCATATTGTGTTTTGGATTCCAGCATTAGCTAGTTAGTGAACTATCAAACATTAACATTCAAATTGCTTATTACAACCCATCACAATGAGATTGCCACAGTGCCTGCAATATGCCACCTTTGCTTTAGGCAAATAACAAAACTTGACTTCTTCAAGCACCATGAAAGATTGTAAATGATAACACGGGCAAAAAGCCACTGCTGAAAAAGTAGGCAGTATGCTCCAAGTCAGATATAAGTTGGAATTTTAACAATTAAATTTGGAGAAATATATGTAATTTACTTATCCAATTCATTTGCGTATTTTGTGAGGGTGAATATTCTGAAGAGTAAACGTTTAAAAAAATTTAATCACCACTTCAATTAATTTGTTTTATGAACATCGTCATATCATTAACTACCTAGTTTCTTTCAAAATAATTAATCGGAGTATTTTGATAACCTCGTTATAATTTATGAATATACAAGATAAGTTATCTCTGTATTTTCTGAAATTGGAATAGTTATAGACTTGGCTTATACTTGAACATCAGCATAATTAGTAAGATTTTGTACCTCCAGTATGTTTATCAGCTCTGTGGTGTAACACAATCATTGGTCCTTCATTTATTAAAGATTTCCTTACCTTGTCCCAATTTTAATTATAAACAAAGAAAAAACGATCGCATTTTATGTACAAAAGCAAAAGCTTATGACTAAATTACAGGTATGTATGAAGTACTCACTTTTTGCAGCAAAACGACTAGGCTATAAACAATGACTCCATAGCATCAATTATTCCCTATTTAATAGAAGATTGTTGTTAAAGAGTGATCCAACTGGCAGGATGCACAGACATTAATACATGATAAAAGCCTGCATCCTGAAAACAAGCTCAACTGCCAGGGCACAATAGTTACATCACAATTTAATTTGATCTATCCACTAATGGTGATAATGAATGTTCCAGCATTTTTATACCGGAATTGGGGACCTCAAGCAGATTAAAGTACTTGGCTGTGCCTCATGATTTAATCAGCCTCTGTCCCCTATTCCAACATAAAACACACTGGAACATTCATTATTACCACATCAGTGATTAAATCACCTAATACAAGAGGAAAATTGTCATGTTAGGGCCAGAAAGTTAAAGAACTGAATGTAGTCAACGAGTAATTAGGATGAAAACCTGATCGCAGGTGCCTTTCAAAAGCTAGTCTTTTGTGATGAATGTTGGCTAAAATGCTGCCAAAGATGAACGAGAAAGACAAAGAACGAACTATAAGAAATTTAGCATATTAACAATGTATATATAGCCAGTTATGAAGTTAGTTTTGTCAGCTTGTCCTACAAAAGTTTGCATTCATTTCTCAACAGCATTATTTTTGTTTGCAGGAACTAAAATGGATGATCCAAACAATACTCATGATCACTGTTTTCATAGTAGATGCTATGAGATATATACAATATAGAATATATACTAGGGAGAGTTGGACCATAAATTAATCAAACAATTGAGAAGAAGTAGAGGTTTTACATTATTCATTTATTTCCAGGATCTTATTGAATCCAGGCTGAATGAAATTACAGATTGGATCTTTTCATCACTTGGAAATGATAGATCCAGGCTCTATCCTGAGGTAGGATTAAAGTCCTACCTCCATTCTCCCATCGGTCTGTAGTAGCTTCTTTATTTAAATCTATTCTACATTATTTATCTAAAATAATGTATTTGTTGCAGAGATGTTAATCATAGTTTTAACAAAATCTACTATTTTCATTTTGAAGAGTATTGATCCAAACACAAATTGACAATGCATAGATTAGATCATCCAGGATGTAAAATACCAAAATATAGGTTAGAAACACTTGTGTGATCTGGCTGTGTAATATGGATTAAGAGGGTGAAATGGATTTGGAAGTAAACCAGCCAAACCACTCTGCAATGTACAATAATTTGAGTGTACTATTGGCCTTTGTAACCCTGGTCTAGAGAGGGGGGTTAAATGTCCTTGGAAGCAGGATAAAGACAAGAAAATAGAAAATGCTTCCCATATGTTCTGCCTAATTTTACTTTTATATTGCACTTCTGGTATGTGCAGCATAGTTAGGTGCCAACCACAGGCCAAATGTACAACACAAAACAAGCAAGTATACATTGGTATGTTGGTAGAAGAAATGGTCTTATAGCAGTCAACGTTGCACAGTGTAAAAGCAGCCAGCATGAATTCCCATAAAAAGGTAAGTTTTTTAAGTAATAACCACTTTGATTTTAATGTTTGATTATGACTCCAGTAATTCAAGAAAGCCCGTCACCTTCTCAAGGCATCGAGGGATCAGCAATAAATGCTCACATTCCAAAAACTAAAAAACAGTTGGAAGTTGGTGAGCATGTTTGACAATACATACATGGAACTCTAACTTCTCTATTATGGTAGAGGGCTGTGATGAAGGTTGCCACTCACAACACTGAAAATACAGTCAATAGTACACCCCTAAGTCAGTGTAAAATTGCATTAAGGTAAATTCACAGTAAGTCATTCCACAAGGCTCGCTAAACTACTCTACGGCAACTGTAACCAAAAGTAATAGTCTAGAGGTAGGATTGACATTCTACTTGCTGCACCTATCCCATTCAATAGAATGAATTTCAACTGATTAACCGAGCACTAGTCATGACAGAGATTGAGCGGGTGTTGGGTGCAGACCGTCAAATACCTAACAATAAAGACATTGGGGCACTCATTTGTGCTATTCCCTGTGCTGAATGAGTGTATAGATGCCAGAAGCAGGCTTAATTGTGATGACCACCATCGTCAAATAGCCCTTGGTACTCACTCTCCATGTTCCCACATGAAGAATGGCAAATTGAGAAAGTTACTAGACCATCCAGAAAGCATACCCCATTAAGGCAACTGAAACAAAATTGAAATATTCTAGTGCTAGAGATCAATAGGACTTGAAATTTTGTAATTTCATATATGTAACCCCTTAAAAAAGTACCTCAGATTTTTGCCTCTATGGAATGGTGTAAAAGAAAACAAGACAACCTTAAAAAGGGTTTTTATTAACATGGTTCACATAATTTATAACAAAACGTTTTTTCCATGGTCATTTGCAGTTATTAAAACAATCCCATTTTAAACATTTTCATGCAAAATAATCAAAGTCCATAATTTTTGTTCACATCGCACATAGACTGAGGAAATGCATACAAATTGTAAATTCATGATAGATCTTTACATAGGAGCTAATCTCCCAGACAATCCATATCTAGATAGATCTTTACATAGGAGCTAATCTCCCAGACAATCCATATCTAGATAGATCTTTACATAGGAGCTAATCTCCCAGACAATCCATATCTCGGTGCTTCTCAAACCAGCGAGACCACACCCTGCCTGAAAGAAAATGAGGTGACAATTCAAGTGACATTCAGTATTTGGCTGATACGTGTTCATTTTACTTGTAGACACATTCAAGAAAATGTAAAATCCATCAATAACCAAGGCATGTGTATAAAAGCAGGGTTTTGTAACCATACCAGAGATTATTTTGGCACAAAGCAAATTAGGTTATGTGTTTGCCCTTGGATAGTATATGGCATGGGGAGAAAAACTTAAATGGGTGTCTCAATATTTTTTAATTGACCTATTCCATTTACATGCAGTACCCAACACATCACCAGATGCGGCAGGAAGAGTCTACCATCCAATTGGTCAGCAGAATTACACAGCTTTGTTTGCATTTTACTTTACCATGAATATCTTGCATATCGATTGAACAAAAACAGTTGCAGTTTACATGAAACCACAGCCAGAAATAAGCACTTAATTCAATTTCACTGCCTTTACACAAAACAGAGACCGGACATGCTCAGCAAATTCAGTCTAGTTTGTTCAAATTATATTCCATAAATATAATCACAGTAACTGCTCAAGAACATAATACAATTGACCAATGTATACATCAACAAACTGCCTTTTCAAAAGTCTCCATTTTCTATAATGTTCTTAATAAGTCAGTAATTAGTATAGTCAATATATTTAGCTGACAGCACTATGACCTATCTGTATTTCCATTGGCAAAGCTCAAAATTCAGAGAAGTGAAAGCAAACAGGTTATAATTTTTTTTTTTTTTAACATGCTACACATTAGACCTAGTGTCAACATTACAGCATTTTCACGTCCATTCTAGCCACCATTTGTTCCATTCCACTGCAACAACTATGTTGGACACCAGCGTAATGGTTTGAATTACTGAATGAAATGTTAAGTAAAAAGTACTGGATTTTATATCTGGCAGCACTGGATATCACATTCATGTGGATATGATGGTGTCTCAGGCTTACCGGATGTACTGTGGCAGGAGGAACAAGGCAGAGTTACGCACTGGCTGGGGGTCTCAAATTCAAAATCAACACAGGTGTACACTGTATGGGCAGTTTATTTGTCTCAGGCCTGGCTTGAATCAAGCACCTTGAAGCAGAGGTCACAGTATTGACAAAATCTATCCACCCATTTGGACAAACAGGTAATAGAGGCGGAATAGTTTTCAACTGTACACAATGTTAATAATAAACAAATAAAAATCTTGGTTTACTTAATGAGGACAATAAGTAGAAAATGCACAAAGAAAAATAAAAAAGCAAACTAGTAAAGTGGCATTATATAAAGTATTTCACTTTCAAGTAACTTTCCCTCACCAGAGAAGACTGAACACATTTAATGGCCAAACATTTCAGTAAATGGAATTAATCGTATTTCATTAATTATAATTCAGATGTCATAGCACCTTCATTGTTGTACAGAGACAATACAAAAAGTTTATACAAAAAAATAAAAGACTTGACACGAGCACTATGAAGCTACACATGTTTGATGGTGTATTTTCCTTTCTGTAGCTGAGAAATGTAAAGTTTTGACTTGCTGCTGTCTGTCCTCTTAAACCAAACTTCATCATTGTTGATGGTTGTTATTGTGGCACTAAAAAAGACAGACATTTAGGTTATTGTCTTAATTGGGAATACATTCTTACAAGCTTTCAAAGCATTCCAGTAGGAGTACTTGGTTTGCTTCCAGGCCTTGAGATTATGCTGCAGCACACTAATGAACAAAAACTTGATGCATTCATCTGAAATTTCTCTTTTTCCTAAAATAAAGGATGAGTAGTTTCAGACAAATGCTTTAATCTCGCATCATAATTTCAGAGCCTTAGTTGTTATCTCTTGTTTTAAAATAAAGGTACTCCAAGTAGGCCATTGGGACCAGATGCTGACAAAGCAGTTTACAATAAACCAAACTAGTCAAAATAGCCAAACAGAGAAAAGCTGTGTACACACAGATGTTTTTTGTAAAACACCTACACAGACACTCCCTGTGTGTGAGAGAATAATGGAACAAACTATCGCTGTGTTGCTAAAATTATTGCTCTTGGTCTAATTGACCATTGCTTATTCCACCTTCTGTTCCAATGTTCTCTGTTACAGGCTCACATCCGGTATTCTTCACCACGAGTTCCCAATCTCAGTGCACCGGGCGTAAGCACTCAATGAAAGAGATGCTACCCACAGCGGTGAATAGAAAGGGGGAAGGAAGCGCAGTCACCCTGCACCATCTTGTGCCTCTACAGGAGTCAAACACACAGCAGCACTGGATTAGGCCTAATAACTGATTTCTGCCTGTCCTTTTGAATGGTGGGAAATGGTGCATGGAGTGGGCAGATGGCGAGAAATAATTTACCTAAGAATTAGTCAGGCAATCAGTATACAAGTACTTCTAAGTTATACACATATCTAGTTATACTACAAAAAGCACACTTTCCGATAAACACAGCACAAGCACAGTTTACAATGCATTATATATTCCCTGAAGAAATTCATCTATACTATTTTCAAACATTTGGGATCTAATAATTATGCAAAATTAGTATTTTTAAACCACATATAAAAAGGCAAATCATAAACATGCACCATTCCCATTATCATCAGGGAAGATAGAAACAGCCAGCAAGTAAAGTTACAAATTATCAAAGATATCTCAAAGTTTAAAAAGTGACCCATGACCCGCTACTTAGGAACAAATTGAATGACGTAACTTTTAATCCAGCGCATTGGCCAGCAAAGTAGCAACAAACATTTGTTGACAGCTTTCTTCCATGACAAAAGAAAAGCAGGTTTATGCAGACCCTACGGCCCAGATATTTGCGGGGAAGGAGTGGAGGTGCGTGTCAGCGGCCAGGGAACCCGGAAATGCCGGGAACAGGGAGGTCCTGATGAATTTAACGGCAGGCCCTCATTAGTATTTTTTTACTTCGTTTCCCACGCAGCAGCCACTGGGGACGGCCCCCGACAATCAAGATGATCGAGGGTCGTGGGGGTGAAATCAGAGCACGGCAGCGAGGAGGGAGGGAGAGATCGCGGGGAGGAGAGATCGTGGCACGTTTGCTTGAGGGGCTGGGGAGAAGCACTTCTGCTTCTGAAAGATAGAACATGTCCAGGGAACTATAGACCAGTCAGCTTAACATCGGTGTTAAGAAAAATAATGGAATCTCTACTAAAGGAGAAAATAGAAGAACATCTAGAAACCAAAAATATAATGAATAGTCAGCATGGATTTCAAAAGGGAAGGTCTTGCTTGACCAACCTCATTGAATTAATTGAAGAGGTAACAGAGAGAGTAGATAGGGTAATGCAGTAGATGTAATTTATCTAGATTTCCAAAAGGCCTTCGATAAGGTACCACATAATAGACTAATGAATAAGGTCAGAGAATGCGGAGTCAGGGGACAAGTAGCAGAATGGATAGCGAGCTGGCTTCAAGACAGAAATCAGAGAGTAGGGGTAAAGGGTAGCTATTCAGAAGGTGGAAAGTGAGGTCCCACAAGGCTCAGTGCTGGGACCAATGTTGTTCACAATTTAGACTTTGGAATCAAAAGCACAATTTCTAAATTTGTGGATGACACCAAATTGGAGGGGGATACTCAATATTGAGGAGGACTGCAACAAATTACAAGACATTAATAAACGTGCAGAATGGGCATATAATTGGCAAATGAATTTCAACAGATAAATGTGAGGCATTACATTTTGGTAAGAAAAATGAGGTCGTCACTTATTACTTTGAAAATAAGAATCTAAATGGGGTAGAAGAGCAAAGGGATCTCGAGTACAAATACAAAAATCACTAAAAGTAGCGACGCAGGTTAATAAGGCCATAAAAAAAAAGCAAACCAAGCACTAGGGTTTATTCCTAGAGGAATAGAATTGAAAAGTAGAGAAGCTATGCTAAACTTGTATCGAACCTTGGTTAGACCACACAATACTGTGTAAAATTCTGGTTGCCATATTATAAAAGCATATAGAGGCACTGAAGAGGGTGCAAAAAAGATTTACAAGGATGATACCAGAAATGCGAGGTTATGCCTATCAGGAAAGAATGAACAGGCTGGGTCTCTTTATCAAAACCTTTCATAATTTTAGAGTAGATACAGAGAGAGTGTTTCCACTTGTGGGGAAGAGCAAATCTAGAGTCCATCAATATAAGATAGTCACCAAGAAATCAAATAGGGAATTCAGAAGAAACTTTTTTACCCAGAGAGTGGTGAGAATGTGGAACTCGCTACCACAGAGAGTAGTTGAAGCGAATAGTATAGATGCATTTAAGGGGAGGCTAGATAAGCATATGAGGGAGAAGGGAATAGAGAGTTATGCTGATAGAGTTAGATGAGGAAAGACAGGAGGAGGCTCGAGTGGAGCATAAACGCCGCATGGACTGGTTGAGCTGAAAACCCTGTTTCTGTGCTGTATATCCTGTGTAATCCTATGCTCCTTACCTGCTGGATTCGGCAGCTCCTGCCTCACTTCAGTTGCCGGGTTTCCCCGAGGCCTGGGAAACCTGGCCCACAGCCGTTAAATTTAAATCACTGCCAAAATCTGAGGCACGCAGCCTAAATAACATATTTAAATCACTGACCCGCCTCAAAAATGGGTTACTCTGATGTCGCCAAACCCGACGTCGTTAAACCAGAAGCAGACACGTTTGCGGTGGGTTTCACATTTTTACCAATTTAATCCCCCCTCTCTCGCCCATTGCTGGTGGAGGGGGTGAGGAACGGGGGAGAATTTCCCCCACGTCAGGTCCTGCAGCTGCAAAAGACATGCCAAGTCTAACTTTAGTTTCTTGAAGGATGGTGTACGCTATTCAGCATAATGGTAGTCAGCCAAATAAAGACCCACTGATTATGAAAGACCCACTTGGATGACTTAATCAGAAAACCCAAGATAACAGAACAGCTAACCAACAAAATCTAAATATCTCCTTTCAGAGAGGAAAGAAATATTTTAAATTGTCTTGGAGGTAGAGGAAAATAAATGTAGGTTAAAAGTATTTGCTTTCTCCCATCTTTCACTCCTTCACAGTGCTTACTGAATTTGAGGTGATCAATTTTTCTACCCTTACTAGTCCCTCCCAGGACCTGCAACTCCTGTGTCAAGAGGATGGTCTGTTCAAAGGCCACCACCAATACTGCCCTTAGTTAATCCAGTGCAGATTCCCATTAGATTGTATCTCACTCCCTCCACCACACGCAGGGAAGCTTCTATGCTTCTGTTTGGCATTTCCCCATAGAACTGCAACTGAGATTGGGAATTCAGTGGAGTGGGAAAGAAATCTGCAACTCCACAGTGCACAACCTTGTTGTTTCCCTATTATTAATTAAAAAGAACACCGTAACTGGCTATGGCTTGTAACATTTATTACAGCATTAAGAAACATTTGTCAGGTGGAAAAAAAGCCAATGCGGCTGAAAATATGTTCAAAGAAACACTTCTTCACATTAAACCAATACCTCACTCCCCTCCCCGAATTACATAGTCAGTAAACTAACTGAGTAATTACAATTCAATAAACAAGTGAATATTTCAATAATATAAGGAAAAAAAGATATAATTGCCTTATAGGATATTCATCTTTCTTATCAATACATATAGTCTGCCCACGGCTGTACCACTCCCCATCATAAAATAACCTGCCATCTTCTGATCTGGCACTGTGAAGCTGTTTTTCTGTCTTGGTGGATGCTGAAGTTTAAATAAAAAGAAAGTAAATACAGTTTCATGGTCATAATAAAACATTCCAATATATTATTAAAATTTTGCATTGCTACTCACCGTCTGCCTTTACTCTATGTGGCCCAAGCGTAGCCATTGCCTGATAAAACAGAATTCAGTATATTAAATTTTACTTGCTGCAAGATTTTAGGGGTTGCAAATTTACATATAAAAAGAGACCCTCATTAGTTTGTTATCCATTTTATTCCATCATTTACTACAGGCCTAAATGAGTATAGACATCTTTTGTCTATTTCTGGGGGGGGGCGGGGGGTGGGGGGTGAAATGACCATCAATATACACTAATGAAAAGAAACTAATTGAATATCTGGAATGAAAAAGTATCAATGTAATGACTTGTGTTATCACAGTAGTATGAAAGAGAAAATGAAAACCCCTATTTAAATATGCATCAAAAGTGCAAAAAGAAAAGCTTGCATTTACATAGAATCTTATTACATCCCTCAAAAGTGGTTCAAATTAAATTGTTACGAAGGCAAATGTGGCAGTCACTTTGCACATAGCAAGATCCTACAAATAGCAATGAGATGAATGAGGTAATCTGCTTCTTGAGGATGGAATGTTGGTCAGGTTGCTGGGAGAGTTCCCTGTTCTTCTTCAAATGGTGCCATGGGATCTTTTACATCAACCCAAATGGCACCTTGGTTTGAAATCTCAGCCAAAGGACAGCACCTCCAACAATGCAACACTCCCACAGCATGAAAATGTCAGCCTAGATTACAAGTCCAAATCATGGATTGGGGGACTATAGGCACTGATGTCAGTGAGATGACACTGTTTATTTTAATGCAGCTGATTTGCACTAGCAGGGCTATACTCGCTTATAGTGGTGGTACTAGTTTCTGCCAAAAACTGTGTCCCGGAGTTTCAGAGGAAGCTGGAATGCCCAGCCTGTGCAGCCCACTTCCCCAACCACACAAATATAAGGACACAAGTGAGGGCACATTAATAGGTAGGCTGGTTTTAATGCACATCAGGATGCACAATAACTTCTGTTGCATTCTGGCAATTTTAGTACTTTAGTGTAACTCCAATGTGAAACCAGCTATTTAGCAGATGGGTTCAGGCACACCAATTTTGGATTTGGCAATATTATATCATGTAACTCTGTATTCACTGGTATAAATGCAGTGCCAGGTCATAACATAATAGCAGCATAAAACAGACAGTAAAGAGGTTGCTCTGGTGGGAGGATGCTGTCCCCTCTGCACAAGGGTCTTAAATTCACCTTGAAAAGGATGCAGTCTGTTAGCAGATGTGGAGAATCAACAGCAGTTAAATCTTGCATGCCAGATTGCTGAAATGCAGCAAATGGAAATACAAGAGGGTAAAGTCAATTTTTTACTTAAATTGATCGATGTTTTGCATAGTAATGCAATGTCACACTCAAGAACTGTGTTCAGCTAATAAGCCAAAATGTAATCCTCAAATTTCTTACTGTAACAAGTATAGCAGTCTTCTGTGCAAAACAACCTAAATGATCAAATCAAGCTTGTATACAGTACTGTGCTATACTCATACTGACTACCTTCACAGACACAAACTTTTACTTCATTGTTTGCTTGATTGATTGAAGTGTTAAAACCAGTTGGCACATCCGTTTGAATAAATTAGGATGTTAAACAGAAGGTACATCATGACCATTAGATATGATTAAAAAAAATCTCCACAAGTGAGACTGACTAAATAGCTCACTTTATTATATTACATGCCTTTCCCAGACAGATCTTAATTCTTAGCACATAAAATCTATGCTTTTCCCAAATTAGCCAGCAAAATAAATCCTGGAGATCGCTGTTAGCCTGCTGAAAAGATGCAGAACTGGGGATGGCCTTATCTGGCAACAAAACAAAACAGTAAATCAAAAACAGAATAATGTAGGTGGCTATTTTAGTATGTAATTCACGTGATATTTTGTGTGGGTATCTTTATTCTTTTTTTACTGAAGATATCTTTGGCTTCCATTTTTCAGACTATTATTGCAAGTGAGCCCTAGTTCCCAACATCCCAGAGTGTTCTCACTTGCTAAGATATCTAGGTAAATTCATAGGTCCGAATTTTGCAGCGGTAATGACGGCGAACTGTCAG
Source organism: Squalus acanthias (assembly GCA_030390025.1). NCBI lineage: Eukaryota > Metazoa > Chordata > Chondrichthyes > Squaliformes > Squalidae > Squalus > Squalus acanthias. The sequence goes on from JASTWF010000671.1 coordinate 232,672, forward strand.
CGTTCGCTGTCATTACCCCATTGAAACGGAGCGTAACTTCAGGATTTAGTGCATGCCCAGCTAAACGTGGAAATCCTGAAGTTGCAGTCAGTCATTCCCTTCTCCGCCACAGGCTGCGCTTTGGAATTCCCCAGAGCCGGCAGTGAAATCAGTTGAACTGACGAAAACTTAAGCTTTTCCGATCTAATTACACTGTGAAACACCCCATAAAAAGTTAAGCCTTGTCAGAATAGGTGTAACGGGGGTTTTAACGGCATATTGAGTGCTCAACAATCGTTCAGGCCCTGAAAAACTACATTTGCAGTGTGAAATGTCAAATTTCTCCATTATGATAAAAATTACTAAATTTTAAAAATATTAAAAAATATATATTTTTTAAAGTTTGTTTATATTTCAGCTTCTACCTTAATCCTATGTGTATACCCCAATCTTTATTTCGCTCTCTGTAAAAAAAAATTTAAAAGTGCAGATAATCGATGCTTTTTATTTCCTGGTTTGCTGTCTGTGATTGGCTGCTCAGACAGCTTGATGACATCGCTGCTGCTCTATGCTAGAGATCCCCCTTTGACAGCGCTACAATCAATTTAACGTCGAGAAAGCTCAAGTTTTCGTCACAGAGATCGCGAGATTTTTCTGGGAACCTTTCTTTGAGTTCAGTGGCGATCACCGTTGCCTCACTGCTGATCGCAAATTCCAGGTCATAGTGTACCCAGGAAACGAACAGAGAACTCTCTAGTTATTTCCAACTAATTTTATCACACAATCTCAATCTTTCCTGTCTTTGGGTGGCGGCAGAATAACACTACACTAAGGTTTTAACTGCCAAACAAATTTATTAAACAGTACGAGAACAAGTGAAAAGTAGCACTGACACAACATATATATTTAAAGAAGCAAAATACTGCGGATGCTGGAAATCTGAAATAAAAACAGAAAATGCTGGAAACCCTCAGCGTGTCAGGCTTTCCTGCCTCCCCCTTTCCCCTGGCTCTGTTCTTGCTTAAAAGCTGTTAATCTCTAACATTTTCCAGTCTGATGAAAAGTCATCGACCTGAAACATTAACTCTGTACATCTCTCCACAGATGCTGCCTGATCTGCTGAGTGTTTCCAGCATTTTCTGTTTTCATTATACATTTTTATAGTACTTACTGAGCTTCGCTAGCTCAAGTAGTAGGAAATAAAAAGTTCGTAGCAATTGTGCTAAACTAAAATACAATTACATTGTTTTGGCGCTTCTCTTTTTCTCTCTGGGAGGTATCTAGCCTGACTATCTCTCTTTGAAGGCTCTATATAGACACACCGATTTGAAAAAGACTGGCTTATACATACCCTCAGCAAAAAGTTGGAACCCAGTGAATTTAAGTAACTGAAAAATTCAAAAAGTGCTGCCAATCAAAAACATTTGAACAAATTGCACAAAGGTTTGTATTTGAATTGAATGTCTTGGCTGCTTCCTTGGGCATCTGCCTGACAACAACCACTGATTCAGCAACAAATGTATTAAAAGTAAGCTGTAACATTCTTCTGAGTGAAGTTGGTTTTCAACCCCTTTATGTTCTATGATAGCGTTAAAGAAACTCATATTAAATTAAATCTTTGGAAAAAAAAATCAATTTTTTAACAGTTATGTTAAAGTGTTTCATGGTTATGACATCATAATTAAGGAAAAATAATCAGTGTGGAGGAAAAAAGCTTAATGATGTCACATTAAAAAAAAGTTTTACTTATTGAAATGCGGTATAAATAAAAACATAGGATATGATGCATATCCTTGTGACATTATAGCTATATGTCGCTTGTAGCTATCCCACGAGAGCTATTGCTCCACCCAATTGGTGGGATACAAATCAGACACTACAGTTGCTCTATCACAGAAAACTCAATAAGTAGCTCCTTGGTTTGAGAAGATAGTTATAAACTGCTCAAGCATCTCGGACATAGATGATAGCAGTTCAATCCCTCAATGCATTACTGCCTTGTAACATGGACGTACATGAAGTACCAGCATCATTTTCAACTGAACAAAAAGATGAATTTAATGAGTAATGCAAACATATTTTGGATGTCACTTTGGTACTGCAATTCCATAATTCTGGAAATGGTACTTCTACTTACATGCAGAACATTTGTGTAGAGAGATGCATGTGAAATTCTATAATGGCAATATTTTGTCCAGAATGCTTTCACAAAGTGCAAAACTGTTTCAGTTACATAACCTCGGCTTTGGTTTGAAAAAGCAACATATGGAGAATACAATAATAGGTTCTGCAAAATAACCCTTGGTTTAAAAAAAAATGCAGAAATGTGCTGCTTAAGTGCCCTGATAATCAGACACAGAGGCTAGTACTTTCTAACTATAAAATAGTTTTAGATGTTAAAGAAACATACTTTTCTAATTGTGGTCCAGTCTTCAAGTATATCAAGGTCTTGTAACATGTAAACTACATAAGGACGTTTGCTGGTTAAGGAAATTCCCAGAATCTGAAAATTAATTCAATTTTCTCTAAAATCTGAATATATAAATCAAAAACCAACAATCATAGAATGCTTAAAAATAAGACACTTGTTATCCTTTCATTTTCACGGTAATATTACACGGAATGACCACATTTTAAAACATTAACAAGCATACTAATTTCCAATGGGCATTTCCAATACCACAACAAATATTATACATTAAAACATTAAATATTATATGTATTAATTTCAAGAGAAACTCTACAAAATTATTAGTTTTCCCAGTAGGGATAACAGTCAACAGCAGATTGTTTGTAACTATTTACCAGTTGACTTTTCTGAAGCACTTGGTTTATTGTAAAGATGAGCTAAAAATAAAAAGGATATCAGAGACAACCACTGGCTTTTTCTTTTTGTCTGGACTAAATGGATCTTTCCTCTTGTTTTTTCTGGACTGTAGTTCATCATTCCATAGCTCTGAAAAACACAGGTTATAATATATTAATGCAGATAGTGCATTTAATCATGAGAATGAGTGGTCATTTATTAAAATATAAATGAGTGGTTTTAATACACATTTATTGGCACGTTATTAACAAGAATCAAAAACACCGTATTGCATTGGTGGTAGAACAACTGCCAATTTTCTTTTGTCAATTTTAGCTTTTTTAATATAATGAATTGTAAAGGTATACAATACTGCAGTACCACAATAAAGTGCGAACCTGCAAATTTATTAAGTATACTTAGTTTGAACTGACATAGCTAACATACCTGATGTGATGTCAATGCTGTGCCGGTCTTCTTCAAGTCGCCGGATTCTCTCCTCAAGTTCACTTTGTACCGTATCATACAGAAGCAGCTTCTCACTCTAGTAAGCAACAAAATATCGGTTATTTATTTGGAATAATTTTTTTTATTATGAATAACTATTTCTTTTTCTTAATTAATTCATTCTCGGGATGTGGGTGTCACTGGCAAGGCTGGCATTTATTTCCCATCCGTAGCTGCCATTGAGAAGGTGGTGGTAGTCCTTCTTCTTGAACCGCTGCAGTCTGTGTTGTGAAGGTGCTCCCACAATGTTAGGTAAGGAGGTGCAGGATTTTGACCCAGCAATAATAAAGGAAGAGCAATACATGTCCAAGTCAGGATAATGTATGACTTGGAGGGGAACTTGGAGGTGATGGTGTTCCCATGCATCTGCTGCCCTTGTCCTTCTAGGTGCTGGAGGTCACGGGTTTTGGAGGTGTTGCCAAGGAAGCCTTGGTGAGATGATGCAGTGCATCCTTTAGATAATACACAATGCAGCCACGGTACGCCGATGGTGGAGGGATGGGATGTTTAAGCCAGTGGATGGTGTACCAATCAAGTGGACTGCTTGGTCCTGGATAGTGTCAAGCTTTTTGAGTGATGTTGGAGCTGCACCCATCCAGGCAAGTGGAAAGTATTCTATCACACTCCTGACGTGGCTTGAAGGTGGTACAGAGTCTTTAGGGAGTCAGGAGGTGAGCCACTCACTGCAGAATAATCATCCTCTGACCTGCTCTCGTAGCCACAGCATGTGTGTGGCTGGTCCAGTTTAGTTTCTGGTCAATGGTGATCCCAGGATGTTGATGGTGTCGTACTCTGTGTTGGTAATGACATTGAATGTCAAGGAGGTGGTTATGCTCGATCTTGTTGGAGATGGTGATTCTCTGACACTTGTGTGGTGCAAATGATACTTGCCACTTATCAGCCCAAGCCTGGAGGTTGTCCAGGTCTTGTTGCATGCGGCATGGACTGCTTCATTATCTGAGCTAAACACTGTTCAACCATCAGTGAAAAGCCCCACTTCTGAAGTTATGAATGAGGGAAGATCACTGATGAAGTAGCTGAAGATAGTTAGGCCTAGGACGATGTCCTGGGGCTAAGATGATTGGCCTCCAACAATCACAACCATCTTCCCTTGTACCATAAATGGCCCCAGCCACTGGAGAGTTTTCCCCTTGAAACCCATTGATTTCAGTGTTACGAAGTCTCCTTGGTGCCACACTTGGTCAAATGCTACCTTGATGTCAAGGGCAGTCACTCTCCCCTCACTTCTGGAATTCAGCTCGAGTCCATGTGTGGACCAAAGCTGTAAATGAGGTCTGCAACCAGGTTTTTCTGGCAACATCAAACTAAGTATCGGTGAGCAGGTTATTGGTGAGTAAGTGCCGCTTGACAGCACCATTGACTACTCCTTCCATCATGTTGCTGATGATTGGGAGTAGACTGAAGGTGCGGCAATTGGCCGGGCTGTATGTGTCCGGCTTTTTGTGGACAGGACATACCTGGGCAATCTTCCACATTAATCGGGTAAAGGCCAGTGTTGTAGCTACACTGGAACAGGTTAGCTAAGGACCAAGGGCCAGTTTTGGAGCAGGTCTTCTGCACTACAGCCAGGATATTGTCAGGGCTCGTAGCCTTTGCTGTGTCCAGACACTCTTGGTGTCACACAAAGTGAATCAAATTAGCTGAAGACTAGCATCTGTGATGGTGGGCACATCAGGAGGAGGCCGAGATGGACCACCTACTTGGCACTTCTGGCTGAAGATGGTTACAAACATTTTGCAATCAAATGCTAGGCTTCGCCATCATTGAGGATGGGGATGTTCATGGAGCCTCTTCCTCCAGTTAGTTGCTTAATTGTCCACTACCATTCACGACTATATGAGGCAAGACTGCAGAGCTTTGACCTGATCCGTTAGTGCGAGATCGCGAAGCTCTGTCTATAGCATGCTGCTTCCACTGTTTAGCATGCATTAAGTCCTGTGTTGTAGCTTTATCAGGTTGGCACCTCATTTTCAGGTATGTCTGGTGCTGCTAATATAGCATGCTCTTCTACACTCCTCATTGAACCAGGGTTTGTCATCTGGCTTGATGCTGATGAAAGAAAGAGTGAGGAATATGCCAAGCCATGAAGTTACAGATTGCGGTGGTGTACAATTCGTCTGCTGCTGATGGCCCACACAGCCTCATGGATCCCAGTTTTGAGCTGTTAGATCTGTTCTTAATCTATCCCATTTAGCACTGTGGTAGTGCCACACAACACAATGGAGGGTGTCCTTAGTATGAAGCCAGGACTTGGTCTCCACGAGGTCTGTGCTGTAGTCACTTCTACCAAGTTTGTCAAAGACGGATGCATCTGTGACAGGGTACGGCAGTGTAGTGGTTAGGATACTGAACTAGTAATCCAGAAATCGCGAGTTCAAATCCCACTGTGGCAGTTTGAGAATTTGAATTCAATTAAAAAAGAAATCTGCAACAGTAAAAGTGACCAAAATGCTGTTGGATTGTCATTAAAAACCCAACTGGTTCACTAATGTTCTTAAGGGAAGGAAACCCGCCGTCGTTACCCGGTCTGTGACTACAGTCCCACTTAGCTGCCCGCTACAACTCAAACCACTAAAAAGGAACAAAAGAATAAAACCAGACAGAGCATACAGCTGCCACCTTGGCATCAAATCAGGACACAACAAAGGAGTACCCAACCCAGAATACCCTGAAAAGTCCTCCTCACGAACATCTATTGGGAGAGCTGTCTCACAGACAAGTTAAGCAACAGCCTGACAGTCATACTTTCAGAATCATCCCTGTCAGCCAACATCCCAGAATCCTGCCCCACTGGCGCGACAGACCCACCCGAGATGCCGACACAGTAGTATACAGTCGGGGGAAGTGGCCCTGGGTGTCCTCAACATTGAGTTTGGATCCAACAGCTTCAGGTCAAATATGGGCATAGAAACATCCTGCTGATTACTGTCACCCTCCCTCCCTCCCTCCTCCTGCAGCTGATGAATCAGTACTCCTCCATGTTGAACACCACTTGGAGGAAGCATTGAGGGTAGCATGGGCACAGAATGTATTCTGGGTGGAAGACTTCAATGTCCAGTGTACATCACCAAGAGGGGCTGGTAGTACCACCACTGCCCTGAAGGACAGTCGCCAGACAGGGATTGTAGCAGGTGGTGAGAGAACCAACACAAGGGAATAACATCCTTGACCTCATCCTCACCAAGCTACCTGTCGCAGATGCTATAGTAGGAGTGCCCACCGCACAGTTAACTACTGCTTACCTCCCAGTGTTGGAATGCAGCCTGCACTTCGCACTCGTATTGGTTCTTTACAGTTTTTAAACAGAGCTCCCTATAGATACCTGTAACCAGAAAATCACCTGTTCAGATGGAGAGTTAATGAGATGATTCATATCCATATGTAGGACTACTAAATTAACATTTATATTAGGATCCCTACCAGATCAAGTGGAACTCTTATCATAATCAATTTGACAGCTACATTTTTTGTTGTTAAATGTGTTGCATTAAGTAGGCTTATAAAACAAAATGACAGGGTAGACCTCTCCCCACACTTGCAAGGACTGTTAACTGAAACTATGCATTTAAAAAGGAACACGGCAGTAATCTTTTGGACAGACTATTTCCTGCAGTTTTCTTATAATGGTTATGTTGTCAATTAATACAGTAGTTACTCTTACAACTCATTCTAATAACCTATATAATTGCTCCTTAAATAAACAATGGCCATATTCCACAAGGTTTAGTGCTTCTTCGTCAATACTGAAACCAGGTAAAATGCCTCCTTTGTTATGACTTGCTTTTTATTCTGTTCCTAAGGACAGTATTAAAAGAGAATGTTGTTGTACCATAAACTGAAGCATAAATTTAGCCTGGAAAGTAAAGAACATTTGTTTCTTTTTCTAATTTTATCCCCTTCTCTCCTGAAGGCAGAATAATGCTGGGTACTGTTCCACTAATGTCGGCAGCCCAGCCAACTTAATCAAAGCAGATCCTCTTCAATGTGAACATGTACAGCAAATATTGGAACAATATTTTACCATGTGGGGGTGGAAGGGGGAGGAGCAACAAAAAAAAAAATCACAACCAATCTTGATTTTCTCCTTACCCAATATTGATATGCACAAGCTTTCAGCAATGTTCATTAAACAGTGATCAAAAGCCTAAACTGATTATCTCTTTCTCCCCTTCCGTACACTGAGAGCACTGAAGTTAATTGTAATGCGTTATTACAGTCACAGCTGAGATCAGCTAACTCAGTATAAGTTATAAACTATGCCAAAACTATGGGAAAAAAATACATATGAATAGATGACTAATATCCTAAAACTTGACATTTGAAAATAAATCAAATAAATCATCAACTAAGTATTGACAGATTGCATCTTCCACTATAGGATGTGATCTTTAAAAACTATGGGGTAGAAATTCTCCTCGGGTGGTGGCGCAAAACGGACAGTATCAGATTGGCCGTCCATTATACGCAGCTGCTGATATTCAGTTCCACTGCAATAGCAGTGCTGATCCGATACCGCCCGTGTTGCACCACTGCCCGAAACAAATTTCTAGGCCTATGTTTTGACGGTAGTCCTAATATCTATTATAAAGTTTTTACAATTAATTTTGCGGCGTGATTCAATACGTACTTATTATAATGCTGTATGATTGGACTAAAATTACCAAAAAGATCCCTTTTAAGGAACAGCACAGAAAGATAGTACACCGTGTTTTCTCCTTTGAAAAATGGATTCAATTCCAAACTAAACTGATGGGATGAAAATCTTCTCTTCTGCTGGTTGCAAGTATCAAATCCAGCTCCAAGAGAGCATGGATTGATAACACAAAACTGCTACAATTTAACAAAATTGGGAACCTCACTGAGGATGGTCTGAAGAACAGTTCATGAAAGTAGAAAAATTTGGAACTTCCATGCTTTTTTGAAGCTGGTGTTAAAAAGCTAGTTAAGGAAAAGGAACCGAATGCTACTTTGAAAGAAAAGTACTATAACTTTTTTCTAAGTTAAATAGCAGAGCTGGGTTTAAAAAAAAAATTCTCAAGGCTAGAATATTTGGATACAGTAGAGAGAGAGAGAGAGAGAGAGAGAGATAATTCTTCATTTTGGTGTGTGGTACACCTGATCAAGGAGTGCATGAGTTGTAAACAGGCTACCAAAAATAGAAATGCCTTCAATTCACCAACATGAATGGGAGTCACTTTGGAAAGTATAAAACTTCATTAAAAATTTGTTCATTTAAGAATAGAAAGCAATACCTGATCTGAGTTAGTCATAGTACTGAAATAGCACAGATCTGAGAAATAAAAATACAATGGGCCTGAATTTGCGGTCGAAGGCTTCCCGTGGGCGGATGCCTCCGAACGGCAAAAAATCTACGAACCTACCTGATGGTCCTGGATCCACAGAGACTCGCTCCTGGACCTCAATGCGTAGAGGCCCACGTATCCCAGGGGCGCAGGTGGTTCACAAGCGCCCCTGGGATCACGTGGGCCGGCCCAACCAATGAAAGAAGGGGGGGTCCTCATTTCATGTATGTACGGAAACCCCATAAGCATGAATGGGGATCACATAAAAAACACATAGAAAATAAAGTTAAAAAATTACATATTTAAAATTAATTTAAAAAGAATCTAATTAAACATTTAAAACAAAAATTTAATTTTTTGAAAAATAAATGTAAATGTTTTAAAGGAGCTAAAAATAATTGTAACTTATTTTACAGGTGTTTTAAAGTGCAAATAATTGAAAATTTTTTATTTTAAAATTCATTTAAACTCTTACTTTGGTAAAAGCAGGCTTTTACCAGGCGTAAGAATTTCACGGGCATTCACTGGGCAGTAGTTGGGTAAATGGCTACGATCTGTCAAGAAGGTTCTTGACAGGTCGCAAGTTCCGGGTTTTCGCACATGCGATTCGCGTGCGAAAACCCGGAACTTGCACGGCCCTTACGGGCGCGTACGTACCCATAGGGGCCGCAAAATACGGGCCAATATATCAATGATTGAACTTAAAATCTTTGAAAATGTTATCGGAAACAAAAAGGAAATCCCAATCTAATGGCAATTGAACGACGCAAACTTGTTGAAATATTATGGTCATTCTCGTTTTGAACAAATTTTCAGAATCTCAAATGGGAATATCTTAATCATCTTTGATCAATGCTATTAACCCTTAAAGCACAATTCACAGTATGTGTTCGTTTGGTCACCAATTAACTTTGTTGCTCCAAACTAAGAACTATAACAAAATTGCGAAGGGAGGCCTATTCAAAAATGGACATTAAGAAGAAGCAATTTAAATTTGTTTGAACTTAGTTATAAATAACAACTGCGGTGAATGCAGAGTTGGTGAGTCCATGAAGTTTATTTACAATACAGGCCAGGATATTCTGTCATTGCAGACCTTTGCAAATCCTGAATCTAAGCACCAAAATTACAGGTTAAAAACATTACAAATCAGGATCAGACACCATCTGTTAAACATGGCATCAAATCACCAACATGCACATTAAAAAAATTATAAGCTGAAACTTAATTTTTACCTGCAACTTTTGTTCGGATTTGCATATTCTCTTGTAGAGCTGCTAAAGGTTCCAAATATTCAGGAGCCTTTCCTGCTATAACTTCCTCAAGCTTTGCTTCCACTTGACTTAATCTTTCCCTGTATAACCTGGAAATATAAGCACTATTTGGTTAAATCACTCACCTAGAAATGGTTTTAGCTAAATCAAAACGTAAACTGAGACTTGGCAAATCTCATCCAATTTACACAGAGTGGAATTTGGCAGCACGAAGTGAAGGTGGTCAAAGATAGTTTAATGTACCTTTTATTATACTTTACTTGAGCATATAGGGAAAATGGATCGGAATTTACACGTGTCTAGGGGTTTTATACACGATACGTAATTTGGTTCTGAATTACATTAGCGGACGCAAATTAAAGACCCAGCCACAGTTCAGCCATCAACAGGATGCAGACAACATTAGCTGAAGTACCTTTTACCTCACTTCAGATATAAAAAGGACAGACATAAAGAACACAAATGGTGGGTTACAAATTTTTTTTTTTTTTTTAACTACACCCAACACATAATTGCTAATAAAACCATAGGGCTCCATATCATTGATTAAAGTAACATATGCAGTAACCGTGCTTGATTGTCGTCAATTGACGATCATCCTTGGTGGAAAGATGGGGCAAATGGACAGATAGCATAAGTGGGGTCTCCCTAGCTCCATGATTATATGTCTCACAATGGAAAATTGGAATAGAGCAAACCTTTTTCGGCAGACTCAGTAATTCAGTACCTGATCCAAACAGATCTGCAGTATGTCAAGGTCTTACATAAGAACATAAGAAATAAAAGCAGGAGTAGGCCATACGGCCCCTCGAGCCTGCTCCGCCATTCAATAAGATCATGGCTGATCATCGACCTCAACTCCACTTTCACACCCGATCTCCATATCCCTTGATTCCACATGAGTCCAAAAATCTATCTATCTTAGCCTTGAATATACTCAAAGACTCAGCATTCACAGCCTTCTGGGGCTGAGAATTCCAAAGATTCACAACCCTCCGAGTGAAGAAATTCCTCCTCATCTCGGTCTTAAATGGTCTAACCCTTATCCTGAGACTATGCCCCCTAGCTCTAGACCACTCCAGCCAGGGGAAACAACCTCTCAGCATCTACCCTGTCAATCGCCTTCAGAATCTTGTATGTTTCAATGAGATCACCTCTCATTCTTCTAAACTCCAGAGAGTATAGGCCCATTCTACACAATCTCTCCTCATAGGACAGCCCTCTCATCCCAGGAATCAATCCAGTGAACCTTTGTTGCACCGCCTCCAAGGCAAATATATCCTTCCTTAGATAAGGAGACCAAAACTGTGCACAGTACTCCAGGTCTTCATGATTGATCAGCCAGTCTGGCTTATTGATATGGCCTGGAGGGGTAGACCTGCCACATGGGACTGATATTCTTCCTGCTCTGCTCCAAATAATCATGCAAAACCTAACAGTTCCATGGTCCTAGCTAGAAAAGCAGAGATAAACTTACAGTACTCTGGTGGTAATCTGCACAATTTTAGCTGGTTAAACTTCAGCAGTATCGTCGTATATATTTGGGGGACCCCAAGCTTTGGCTTGTGCTAATCTGCATCTATCCCATCTGCGCTGAGGTAAGTGGGATGTGTCCCTACGAGGACAGTGTGCACACTCCAGATCAGTCAAATTGAAACTCTACTCGTCACAAGATAGGTGTGGATGAATAGGTGTAGACTTAAATTAGTCTAATCGCCTGGATTCAACTACCCTTCCTGGCAGTCTGTTCCAATTCTCCTCTTGAAGTTAGACTCATGCCAGGGTATGGTTCTCGAGGTAACAATAGTCTTCTGGTACTTCTCCCAAGCAGTCACTCTACATGTGCAACATTGTGTGTGTGAATCTGGGCAGCCTAATCCTATCCTCATCTGGCTTGAATAGTCATGTACTCCCAGAAGGGATTACTGAAGATCATGCAGGATGGAAATACTGACTGACTACTGGGCAAATAAACACTCCCTGCCATCTGTCCTAAACTTGTTCTTCACAGCCTTGAACCTGTGCCCTGCTGTCGTGCTCATCAAGTCATACATCTTAGCTCACCGAGTGCTGTTTAAACTATTTAAATTAAATTTGATAAATAAAGATTGCAAGTCTTTATCAACTGACTGGTGGAGTCCGAAGGCTGCACTGGCACACTGAAGGCAGTGTTGGACTTCGTCATCGATGTCTGCCCTTGTTGACAGTAGGCTCCCGAGGTATGGAAAGTGGTCCACGTTGTCCAAGGCCTTGTTGTGGATTTTGATAATCGGGGGGCAGTACTGTGTGGCGGGGGCAGGTTGGTAGGAGGACCTTTGTCTTACGGATGTTTAGTGCAAGGCCCATGCTCTCGTATGCTTCGGTGAAGGTGTTGACGATGGTTTGGAGTTCGACCTCCGAGTGAGCGCAAACGCAAGCGTCGTCTGCATACTGTAATTCGACGACAGAGGATGGAACGACCTTGGATCTGGACTGGAGGCGACGGAGGTTGAACAGTTTCCTGTTTGCCTGAGGAAGACAGTGTTTGAAGACCAGGACCTCAAACCCGGCACTAAGCTCATGGTCTACAGAGCAGCAGTGATACCCGCCCTGCTGTATGCCTCCGAGACATGGACCATGTACAGCAGACACCTCAAAGCACTGGAGAGGTACCACCAACGCTGCCTCCGCAAGATCCTGTAAATCCATTGGCAGGATAGGTGCACCAACGTCAGTGTTCTCGCTCAGGCAAACATCCCCAGCTTCAAAGCCTTGACCACGCTCGATCAGCTCCGATGGACGGGTCACATCGCCCACATGCCCGATACGAGACTCCCAAAACAAGCGCTCTACTCGGAGCTCCGACGCGGCAAGAGAGCCCCAGGTGGGCAGAGGAAACGCTTCAAGGACACCCTCAAAGCCTCCTTGAAAAAGTGCAACATCCCCACTAACACCTGGGAATCCCTGGCCCAAGACCGCACAAAGTGGAGGAGAAGCATCCGGGAAGGTGCCGAACACCTCGAGTCTCTTCGCCGGGAGCAAGCGGAAGCCAAGCGCAAGCAACGCACGTCAACCCAAGCACCCCACCCACCCGCCCCTTCAACCACCGTCTGCCCCACCTGTGACAGAGACTGTAGGTCCCACATTGGACTCATCAGTCACCTGAGAGCTCATTGTTAACGTGGAAGCAAGTCATCCTCGGTTCCGAGGGACTGCCTAAGAAGAAGAAGGTGGAGTCAAGTGCTATATGTTTCACTTTAAATAAGGTGCTTAAATGTTAGAATTTTTCTGAAAAGAATTTTCTGTACTTCAGAGGTCGGATATATACTACACTCTTGAGAACTTGAGAAGTGACCTACTAGAGGGGGCTTTGTAATCTTCTAAATTACACTGCTATTTTTGTGTTGATGCTCACCCAAAATCAAAAGTGGCAGCATAAGTGAAGCTAGAGAATGTTGTGCTGGTTCTGTGGAAAGCAAAGCACTGTAGGGCACAAACTAGCATTAAGTTATCAGGGAACAATTTTACTGTTGCTGGTTTTGACAAAATGATTGGAAACCAGTGACAAATGGAGGTCTGCTAGAATCCAATCCAGGTTGCATCAGAAAAAAAATGAATTGTGTACTTCAGTGAGATCATTTCACCAGAAATAGGAAATGTTTCAGTTTCCAAAGCACAGTGTAAATTGGGCATCAAGGTGCCTCAGAATCCCATGATTATACAGTTTGAAAATGTCTGCAGAAAAATGCAAAGTAAGACTTCAGAGGCTCAGGGTCAGGTAGTGATGCAGATCTGACAGGAATTTTATGTTAGAAGTTGGAAATCAGGAAAACCTTCACATACACTTTTAAGAGGTACATAGAGCAAGTGAGGCAGCCAAGGCATGTGCTGAAAACCGGCACTTCCGATCTGTCAAGATCTTGACAGATCATCCACCTGCCCTGGAGAAGGGCCTCTGCGGGTGGAGAGTTCCGCTTTCTGCAAAACCTCCGCCCGCTGAAAACCTTTAAATTAAATTAAAAATACTTTAACAAAAGGTAAGTTTATTTTTAGCCCCGTAAAAAACTTTAATTTTTTTTTCAAAAAATGAAAGTTTTGTTTAAAATGTTTAATTTAATGTAATTTTAACTAATTTTAAATACATGATTTAAAAAAAAAATTATTTAATGTTTGTGTGATTTTTGAGTGATCCCCATTCATACTTTTGACAGTTCTATGCGGAGAGACCTGTCAAAAGTGTGAAGGGGGATTTCCCTTCTTTGATTGGTTTCCCATAGCCCACGTGATCCCGGGGACGCTTGCGATACCTGGGCCTCTGAGCGCGCACCAGGAGAGGCCCAGGATCGGGACCTACGGAGCCAGCAGGTAAGTTCGTAGATTTTTCCAGATCGGAGGCATCCACACACAGGAAGCCTCCAATCGGAAAATCCGGCCCATCATCTATTATAAGAAAAGGTCCAAAACAATCTAAATGTTCAAAACAATCGACACTTGTCCAAAGGTTACAGCATGAAATGAAACTAAATAACTCACCAAAGTCTGCTTGTTGCCATTTTCAAAACAAAGTATAAACAGATAGAGAATATAATCAGACTTACTGTTCTTTTAGATCTGTAAACTGTTTCTCCAGATTGGACATTTCATCTAAACACTCTGTTCTTCTCCTTTCACAGTCTTCATCATCCATTTCTGTAAGACATTAATGTTACTTTCTTAGAAACAGATATGAGGGAGACTGGCTGGTGCAGTGGGTTAAATACAAGCCTTTCACCTCTGGGACTTGGATTCAAATCAAGCTTATAGTCATGGGATGAATGTCTCCTTTCTGTGTTACCTTTAAAAGGGTCCTACATGAAATAAATTAGGACAATCTAAATCCAGTACTTAGTGGGGATTAGCTCATAACTGCCACAAAATTGGCAATCGCACTCTTGTGAAATGAAAATATGTTATAGACATAGAAGATAGGAGCAGGAGTAGGCCATTCGGCCCCTCGAGCCTGCTCCGCCATTTAATGCGATCATGGCTGATCATCCAAATTCAGTACCCTGTCCCTGCTTTCTCCCCATATCCCTTGATCCCCTTAGCCTTAAGAAATATATCTAACTCCTTCTTGAATATATTTAATGAATTGGCCTCAACTGTCTTCTGCGGTAGAGAATTCCATAGGTTCACCACTCTCTGGGTGAAGAAATTCCTCCTCATCTCAGTCCGAAATGGCTTACCCCTTATCCTTAGACTGTGACCCCTGGTCATGGATTCCCCCGCCATCGGGAACATCCTTCCTGCATCTAGTCTGTCTAGTCCTGTTAGAATTTTATAAGTTTCAATGAGATCCCCTCTCATTCTTCTAAACTCTAGCGAATACAAGCCCAATCGACCCAATCTCTCCTTATATTATTTCAGTAGGAGGTGCTCTTCTAAAATATACTTAGTATTCGGAAATGTTGATGTGGACATTGGGTGCCAAAGTGGAAAGTTTTCCATTCCCTTTGCTAACATTTCTCGCATTAATGAGCACAAAAATTCACAAATAAAAACGTTAAAAAAACCTGAACAGTATGTCAATTTTTTCTTGTCCAAATTTGCTCTAAAAATTACATCAGTTTCAGTTAAAGATACTGGCTGCCCAAATCAATCAACCAGTCATTTATTGTTCAGTTCATGGTGGGAATATGCCAACAGTACTAAACTTGCAATCAGATTGGCTTCAGTGGGTGAAACTGCTAATTTATTAATGTGACTTTATTCACTGCAGTTTAGCAATTTTGTTTTGTGCAGTCAAAAACCTCAGTCATTAAGTATTGAAGAAAGTCTGCCAAAACCTCAAAAATCAAGAATAAAAATGTCCTCCAGAAACTGAATCTATAAACATTTATTTGAAACATATTAAGTATAATTGGGTCAAAAAATCCATTAAAAACAGGTTAGCAGTCAAGAATTTGCTATTTTCCAATCTAGAGCCACACGTGTCAAAAATATTCTTTATATATATATATCCACTGGTTTATTGTACTTCTAGAGAGTTTCAGGCTTTGGAATAGGGAATAAATTATTATACAAGATGCATTTCAGGTCATGCACTATCCCTTAAGCTATCCATAATGAAATCCTGTTTGCCTTTTTTAATAAACCGGTATCGTACATTGTATCGACAGATTATTTTCCACTAAAGCCCCAAGATGCCTCCCACCTGTGGTTTCCTGTCAAGTGTTCTCATTTACTTTGTACCGCTACTATTTGTTTCCCTTTCCAATTTCATGACTTTGCATTCTTCTACATTAAATGGCAACTCCCACGTATTGGCTCAATCTCCCAACCTGTCCAGAGCTGTTTGCAACTGGTCCACTTGCTCCCTACTATTTACATTCATTCCAATTTGGGGTCATTGTCAAACTTGGAGAATTTGGCTCCTTCCTCCCTATCGTTAATATACATCAAAAATAACAATGGTACCAAAACCAATCTCTATGGTACCCCATGAGTCACCTCTTTCCATGTTGATGCACTCTGCATCCTTTGACTGAACCAGGTAGATACCCACTTCAAAAGCTTCACTCCCATTCCTAGTCTTTCTACTTTATAATATTCTACATGGTACTGTGTCATGGTACTAAAATCCAAACAGATACACTGAATTTGCGTCAACTAATTCTGCTATAACCTCAAAGATTTATCTAGCAAGATCTATCACCTGCAAACCTCAGGGGAGGAAAGGGGGG
>JASTWF010000672.1:0-248657 GCA_030390025.1 Squalus acanthias
CGAGCACTATCCCCCATTCTCCACCCACCCTGAGCACTATCCCTCATTCGCCATGAATACGAGCACTATCTCCCATTCTCCACTCCCCCCGAGCTTAATCTCCCATTCTCCACTCCCCCGAGCAATATCCCCCATTCTCCATTCCCCCCGTGCTTAATCTCCCTTTCTCCACCCCCTCTGAGCACTATCCCCCATTCTCCACTCCCCCCGAGCACAATCTCCCATTCTCGACACCCCCCGAGCGCTATCTCCCATTTTCCACTCCCCCCGAGTAATATCCCCGATTCTCCACTCCCCCCGAGCACTATCCCCCATTCTCCACTCCCCCCGAGCAATATCCCCCATTCTCCATGAATACGAGCACTATCTCCCATTCTCCACTCACCCCGAGCACTATCTCCCTTTCTACACTCCCCCCGAGCACTATCTCACATTCTCCGCACCCCCCGAGCACTATCTCCCATTCTCCACACTTCCCGAACACTATCCCACATCCTCCACTCCCCCCGAGCAATATCCCCCATGCTCCAATTACCCCCGAGCTTAATCTCACATTCTCCACTGCCCCCCGATGCAATATCCCCCATGCTCCATTCCCCCCCCGAGCGTAATCTCCCATTCTCCCACCCCCTCTGAGCACTATCCTCATTCTACATGAATACTCGAGCACTATCCCCATTCACCACTCCACCCGAGAACTATCTCCCATTCTCCACTCCCCCGAGTAATATCTCCCATTCTCCATTCCCCCCGAGCACTATCCCCCATTCTCCACTCCCCCCGAGCACTATCCCCCATTCTCCACTCCCCCCCCGAGCAATATCCCCCATTCTCCATTCCCCC
The DNA here is from genome assembly GCA_030390025.1 of Squalus acanthias. Classification (NCBI taxonomy): domain Eukaryota; kingdom Metazoa; phylum Chordata; class Chondrichthyes; order Squaliformes; family Squalidae; genus Squalus; species Squalus acanthias. The sequence continues at coordinate 844 of JASTWF010000672.1, forward strand.
TGAGCTTAATCTCCCATTCTCCACTCCCCCCGAGCACTATCTCCCATTCTCCACTCCAACCCGCGAGCACTACCCTCCATTCTCCACTCCCCCGAGCACTATCTCCCATTCTCCACTCCCCCCGAGCACTATCTCCCATTCTCCACACCTCCCGAGCACTATCCCACATTCTCCATTCCCCCCGAGCAAATGTTGCCATTCTCCACTACCCCCCGAGCACTATCTCTCATTCTCCATGAATACGAGCACTATCTCCCATTCTCCACTCCCCCCGAGCACTATCCCCCATTCCCCGCAACCCCCAGCACTATCTCCCATTCTCCATTCCCCCCGAGCACTATCTCCCATTCTCCACTCCCCCCGAGCACTATCTCCCATTCTCCACACTTCCCGAACACTATCCCACATTCTCCATTCCCCCCGAGCACTATCACCCATTCTCCACTACCCCCGAGCACTATCTCTCATTCGCCATGAATACGAGCGCTATCTCCCATTCTCCACACTTCCCGAACACTATCCCACATTCTCCATTCCCCCCGAGCACTATCACCCATTCTCCACTACCCCCGAGCACTATCTCTCATTCGCCATGAATACGAGCGCTATCTCCCATTCTCCACTCCCCCCGAGCACTATTCCCCATTCTCCGCACCCGCCAGCACTATCTCCCATTCTCCACTCCCCCCGAGCACTATCTCCCATTCTCCACTCCTCCCGAGCACTGTCCCCCATTCTCCACTCCCCCCGAGCACTATCTCCCATTCTCCTCTCCCCCCGAGTAATATCTCCCATTCTCGACTCCCCCCGAGCACTATCTCCCATTCTCCCCCCTTGCACTGTCCCCCATTCTCCACTCCCCCCGAGCACTATCTCCCATTCTCCTCTCCCCCCGAGCACTCTCTCCCATACTCCACTCCCCCCGAGCACTATCTCCCAATCTCCACTCCCCCCAAGCACTATCCCCCATTCTCCACTACCCCAGAGCACCCTCCCCCATTCTCCATCCGAGCACTATCCCCCATTCTCCACTCCCCCGAGCACTATCTCCCTTTCACCACTCCCCCCGAGCACTATCCACCATTCTCCACTCACCCCGAGCACTATCTCCCATTCTCCACACTTCCCGAACACTATCCCACATTCTCCAATCCCCCCGAGCACTAACTCCCATTCTCCACCCACCCTGAGCACTATCCCTCATTCTCCATGAATACGAGCACTATCTCCCATTCTCCACTCCCCCCGAACAATATCCCCCATTCTCCATTCCCCCAAACTTAATCTCCCATTCTCCCCTCCCTCCGAGCACTATCCCCCATTCTCCACTCCCCCCGAGCACTATCCCCCATTCTCCACTCCCCCCGAGCACTATCTCCCATTCTCCACTCCCCCCGAACAATATCTCCCATTCTCCATTCCCCCCAAGCTTAATCTCCCATTCTCCATTCCCCCCAGATTAATCTCCCATTCTCCACCCCCCCTGAGCACTATCCCTGATTCTCCATGAATAAGTGCACTATCTCCCATTCTCCTCTCCCCCCGAGCACTATCTCCCATTCTCCACTCCCCCCGAGCAATATCTCCCATTCTCCACTCCCCCCGAGCACTATCTCCAATTCTCCACTCCCCCCGAGCACTATCTCCCATTCTCCCCACTTCCCGAACACTATCCCACATTCTCCATTCCCGCCGAGCACTATCTCCCATTCTCCACTACCCCCGAGCACTATCTCTCATTCTCCATGAATACGAGCGATATCTCCCATTTTCCACTCCCCCCGAGCACTATTCCCCATTCTCCGCACCCGCCAGCACTATCTCCCATTCTCCACTCCCCGCGAGCACTATCTCCCATTCTCCACTACCCCCGAGCACTATCTCCCATTCTCCACTCCTCCCGAGCACTATCTCCCATTCTCCACTCCTCCCGAGCACTATCTCTCATTCTCCACTCCGCCCGAGCACTATCCGGCATTCTCCTCTTCCCCCGAGCACTATCTCCCATTCTCCTCTCCCCCCGAGCACTATCTCCCATTCTCCAGTCCCCCCGAGCAATATCTCCCATTCTCCACTCTCCCCGAGCACTATCTCTCCCATTCTCCCCCCTTGCACTATCCCCCATTCTCCACTCCCCCCGAGCGCTATCCCCCATTTTCCAATCCCCCCGAGCACTATCTCCCATTCTCCACTCCCCCGGAACAATATTCCCCATCCTCCACTCCCCCGGAGCAATATTCCCCATTCTCCACACCCCCAGAGCACTCTCTCCCATTCTCCACTCCCCCCGAGCACAATCCCCCATTCTCCACTCCCCCGAGCCCTATCTCCCAATCTCCACTCCCCCCGAGCACTATTTCCCATTCTCCACTCCCCCCGAGCATTATCTCCCATTCAGCACTCACCTCGAGCACTATCCCGCATTCTCCCCTCCCCCCGAGCACTATCCACCATTCTCCACTCCCTCCGAGCACTATCCCCCATTCTCCACCCCCCCTGAGCACTATCCCTCATTCTCCAACTCCCCCGAGCACTATCTCCCATTCTCCACTCCCCCCGAGCCTAATCTCCCATTCTCCACTCCCCCCGAGCAATATCCCCATTCTCCATTCCCCCGAGCACTAATCTCCCATTCTCCACTCCCTCTGAGCACTATCCCCCATTCTCCACTCCCCCGAGCACAATCTCCCATTCACCACACCCCCCGAGCACTATCTCCCATTCTCCACTCCCCCCGAGCACTATCCCCATTCTCCACTCCCCCGAGCACTATCCCCATTCTCCACTCCCCCGAGCACTATCTCCCATTCTCCACTCCCCGAGCACTATCTCCCATTCTCCACTCCCCCCGAGCACTATCTCCCATTCTCCACTCCCCCGAGCACTATCCCTCATTCTCCACTCCCCCGAGCACTATCTCACATTCTCCACTCTCCCCGAGCACTATCTCCCATTCTCCACTCCCCCCGAGCACTATCTCCCATTCTCCACTCCCCCCGAGCACTATCTCCCATTCTCCACTCCCCCCGAGCACTATCTCCCATTCTCCACTCCCCCGAGCACTATCTCCATTCTCCACTCCCCCCGAGCACTATCTCCCATTCTCCACTCCCCCGAGCACTATCTCCCATTCTCCACTCCCCCCGAGCACTATCTCCCATTCTCCACTCCCCCGAGCACTATCTCCCATTCTCCACTCCCCCGAGCACTATCCCCCATTCTCCACTCCCCCCGAGCACTATCCCCATTCTCCACTCCCCCCGAGCACTATCCCCATTCTCCACTCCCCCTGAGCACTATCTCCCATTCTCCACTCCCCCCGAGCACTATCTCCCATTCTCCACTCCACCCGCGAGCACTACCTCCCATTCTCCACTCCCCCCGAGCACTATCTCCCATTCTCCACTCCCCCCGAGCACTATCTCCCATTCTCCACTCCCCCGAGCACTATCCCACATTCTCCATTCCCCCCGAGCAATATCTGCCATTCTCCACTCCCCCCGAGCACTATCTCTCATTCTCCATGAATCCCGAGCACTATCTCCCATTCTCCACTCCCCCGAGCACTATCTCCCATTCTCCACTCCCCCCGAGCACTATCTCCCATTCTCCACTCCCCCCGAGCACTATCTCCCATTCTCCACTCCCCCCGAGCACTATTCCCCATTCTCCACTCCCCCCGAGCACTATCTCCCATTCTCCACTCCCCCCGAGCACTATCTCCCATTCTCCACTCCCCCCGAGCACTATCTCCCATTCTCCACTCCCCCCGAGCACTATCTCCCATTCTCCACTCCCCCGAGCACTATCTCCCATTCTCCACTCCCCCCGAGCACTATCTCCCATTCTCCACTCCCCCCAGAGCACTATCTATCACTCTCCACACCCCCCGAGCAATATCTTCCATTCTCCACTCCCCCGAGCACTATCTCCCATTCACCACTCCCCCGAGCACTATCGCCCATTTCCCACTCTTCCCGAGTGCGAGCGCCAATTTCGCACGTCCGCACAAGTCAAATTTCTACACCAATATGCCGCTTGGAAATCAGCGTTGACTCCCTGCTGTTTATGATCACCCTTCATTGCTATCCCACCTTGCCTCTTTCCTTCAGTGATGGCTGTGGTGCATTGACTGACAGCTTCACTGAGTCATCACGGGGAAGCCCTGGAATTGAAATATAGAACATTCATGTGCTATTTCCATGATAGCGGCGGGGTCAAAAATCCGACCTGATGATACATAATTTTCGTTTGTTGGACGCGCACTGCGGTGGAGGAAACTGATCTTGGCGGTAGCGCTACACTGGCGGTACAGGTTGTATCGCCCGTTGGAGTAGGTGCTTAGAGCATCCTGATGGGAGTGGTTGCAATATCCCTGAGGAAAGTGACTGCTATCGGGTTTGCTGTGTGACATATGTAAAAGTTGACAGCATTTTTAAAAATGGGGTCACATTGGAGGATATATAATTACATTAATTTACTATGAAATGCTGATATTTCGCCGGATATCCACTAGTTTATACTTTAAAACATGTGGTGAATTTGCACTAATACCACCTGCCTCAGATTAAATAAACCAAAAACACAGCCCGGGGATGGAACCTTTCACCGAGCTGCTCTGTGTGTGGGTCGGTCCTGCACTGGATGAGATCCGCTAACAGCAGAGGCCGGGGTTGGAGCCTGGGCCCTTCCTGCTCTGTGTGTGGGGCTCGGCCCTACACTGGATGAGAGCAACTAGTCAACATAGCCCGTAAATGGAACCTAGTCCCGTCTTGTTTTGTATGTGTGTGGGGCTCAGTGCCAAACCTGGTGAGATCAGTAACTAAGCACAGGCCGTGAATGGAACTTGGGACCTTACTGCTCTGTGTGTGGGGCTCAGTGTCACACCTGGTCAGAATAGCTAACTCAGCACAGGCCGTGGATGGAACTTGGGACCTTCCTGCTCTGTGTGGGACTCAGTGCCACACCTGGTCAGATCAGGTAACTCAGCACAGGCCGTGGATGTACTTGGGACCTTCCTGCTCTGTGTGGGCATCAGTGCCACACCTGGTCAGATCAGCAAACTCAGCACAGGCCGTGGACGGAACTTGGGACCTTCCTGCTCTGTGTGGGGCTCAGTGCCACACCTGGTCAGATCAGCAAACTCAGCACAGGCCGTGGATGGAACTTGGGACCTTCCTGCTCTGTGTGTGGGGCTCAGTGCCACACCTGGTCAGATGAGGTAACTAAGCACAGGCCGTGGGTGGAACTTGGGATTTCCTGCTCTGTGTGTGGGGCTCAGTTCCACACCTATTGAGGTTGAAGTGAGCAGGGGAAATCTGGCAAGGCGGAGAAGGTACCCGTGACACGAAAAGAAATGCGGATAGACAGAATAGTGGTAGGTATTGAAGTCAAGGGAACTGAATATCAGGTGGAGCCTGTAACAGGCGACCAATGGGATACCGCCTGTTTGGCGTCACTAGCCATGTTCAATTTCACCCCCATTAATAAATACCTCAGAACTTTGCATTTGTGCATCGCGGGGGCCAGTCGCTTGATCCCTTCCTCCTGGATATAGCATTTCTCCAAATTCAGCTCCTCCACTGTTGCGCACAGTTGCAACACGTGGGAAAGAACGGCACAATCCAGCGGGCTCAATCGCAGCGCGATCCGCTGGTTGGAGTCCCCAAATTTCAGCCTCTCCACCGATCCGACGACCTTCTGGGCCAAAGCGAAGTTCTGAGACTCGCACAGGTAGTGGAACATGTTCAGGAGCTTCCTCTTACCCGTGTTCGTGTCCATGTTCTTGATCTCTGCCTGAACGTTGATCTTCAGCCAATCTATCACCTGGCAGGTGGTTTGGTGAGACAGCGGGCCCAGGATTTCTTCCAGCTGCCGGGCTGAAGTAGACGATGAGAGACCCACCAAGAATCGCATAAATATCTCAAAGCGACCGTCGACCTTCTTAAAAGCCCATTGAAGGAGCTCCAATACGTTCTGGCGCCTTTGAGTCAAGTACTGAGCGAGGGCCGCCAAGTACTCTTGGATGGTAAGGTGGAGGAATGTGTACACAACATTTTTTGCTGCGTCATCTCTCTCCAGGAACTCCATCATAAACCCGGAAATGAACTTGGAGGGCTCCAGCTGATGTTGACATAAGTGGTCTTCATTGAAGACAATGACCCTGTTGGAAACTCCCTGGTAGGCCAACTCCCCGATTCGGAGTAACACCGCTCGCTGGTCCTCCACATCACGCCCGTGGTTTTTCAAGAGGTTGTAAATGTAGTTGGAAAAGAGTTCGGTGATGGTTTTAGGGAGAGGTCTTCTCCCCTCCGGTTGAGTGAAGAGCGGGCCTAAGGTCGAGCACATGATCCAGCAGTAGGAAGGGTTGTAGCACATGGTGTACAGGATTTCATTCTCCTCCTCGTGCTCGAAGACATGGGTGGCGAGCTTCTCGTTCCTGAAGAACCTTTTGAAATAATCCTTCCTTTCGGCGGCCAGGAAGCCAAGGATCTCGGCCCAGAGGTTGATATTGGCCTCCTCCAATGAGTCAAGAGCGGTTGGCCGACTTGTGACTTGCACGGAACAACCTTTTAGCATCTGTTGCTGTACCAGACTGCGGACAATTTCGGAAACTTCACTTCTGCATTCGGGTCCGGTACAGCTGTTCCCAGAGTCTTTATTTGCCCCACGATCTGTGAAATCTATCATGTGTTGGAACTCATCCAACCCATCGAACACCAAGAGCAGATATTCCGGCCTCATCCATATATCTCCAAGTATCTTTTCCAAATAAGGGTAGGAATCCAGTGCTATTTCTTTCAGAGAAGTGGTCCCATTTATGGCGTTGAGGTTCCTGAATTTGAAATGAAAGACAAATTGAAACTGAGGATAGATGATCCCCGCGGCCCATTCATGAACCATCTTCTCCACCATGGTGGTCTTGCCGATGCCGGCCACCCCGCTGACCACCGAGGTCCCAGACAGGCTGGAGTGGCCGAAACTGCTCCTGAATAATTGATCGATGTGGATTTTCTCAAGGTCGCTGCTGACATGCTTCCGCTGCCACTCCTCATGGTCCCTGCCTCTGGCCAGCAGCTCGTGTTCCACCAGTCTCCGCTCGCGGGGAGAGGAAATGATTATCATTTCAGTGTATCGATCAGCGATTGAGAAGCTCTTTGTTTTGTCCCTTCCACGGATCGTGCCTTTGCTAACGCTCCCGTTTTGGGAGAGGAGATGTTCCTTGTGTTGCTTTTGGATGCCTTTTGTTGAAATATTAAGAATGCTATTAGTGTCGCTTTTATTGTTATATTGGTAGACATAAAATGGCCGGGAAACATTTGGACAGACGTTTTGGGTGGTAACGCAAAACCGGCGAATCCTACGCCAATTTTACACTACACGGGGTAGAAATTCATCTTGTGCAGTAACATGCGATATCAGATCGGCCGACCGTTATACGCCCTGCCTTATATTCAATACCATTAACGGCAATATTGGGCCGGACCTATAACAGGTGTCAGATGCGATGCCGCCCATTTTACGCTACCGCCGTGAAAAATTTACACCCTACAACTACTGTCTTTTCCATTGGGGTTTACATTTAACTACGAGAGATCTGGTAAAATGGACAATGTCGAATTGTCGCCCGTTATATACACAGACCAATTTTACCGACCATTAACTTGAGTGGAAAGGGAAATCAGGGAGGGGATATAATTGGCGGCTGATTCAATATCTTCCGATTTACATTATCGCCAAAAGTTAAAACTACACACAATGGAAAGGATATTTTGGTGGAGTACGAAACGAGCTGCTGATTCGATCTCGCCCACTTTGCACTACCGCCCAAGATGAATTTACCCCCCTATAGAAGAAATGACTGTTAGCCATGTCAGGGTAAGAACGCTTAATGCTGGTGGCTACAAGACAAAGGAGCACCTTGCCGAACCTTTCTGACTTTCTGCCCTAATGGCCAAATAGAAATTTCTATATTCGTTTAGTTTCATATTCTCTCCCTTTGTCTGCTTGCAAGGGGAAACTTCTTTTATGCAACTCTCCTCAAGCAATTCCTATGTTCCTACGGACCCTGAAACCCACAATTCGATTAATCTTATCGCTGCCTTGTCCAATTGAGCAGCTTCCAAAAGATAGACACAGTATCTGTAGAGATTCATAGGATAACCAGCATAAAGGAAAAGCCGGCATCTATAAAAAAGTGATCATGAAGCTGTCAGATTGTCCTAAAAACCCAACTGGTTCAGTAATGTCCTAAAGGGCAGAACACCTGCCGTCCTTTTTACAGTCTGTGTCTATATCTGACTCCAGTCCTTACCCAATCTGGGACTACATGTGACTCCAGTCAATACCTAATCTAGGACTACATGTGACTCCAGTCATTACCGAGACTGGGCCTATAAGTAACTCCAGTCCTTACCGAGACTGGGTGTATATGTGACTCCAGTTTTTACCCAGTCTGGGCCTCTACCTGACTCCAGTCCTAACCCAGTCTGTGATTATATCTGACTCCATTCCTTACCCAGTCTGGGCCTATCTGTGACTCCAGTCCTTACCCAGTCTGGGCCTATCTTTGATTCCACTCCTTACCCAGTCTGGGCCTATATGTGACTCCAGCCCTTACCGAGTCTGGGCCTATATATGACTCCAGTTCTTACCCAGTCTGGGAATATATGTGACTCCAGTCTTTAACCTGTCTGGCCTATATGTGACACCTGCCATCCTTATACTGTCTAGGCCTATATGTGACGCCAGTCCTTACCCAGTCTGAGCCTATCTATGGCTCCAGTCCTTGCCCAGTCTGGACGTATATGTGACTACAATCCTTATCCAGTCTTGTCCTATATGTGACTCCATTCCTTACCCAGTCTGGGCCTATATGTGACTCAAGTCCTTACCCATTCTGGGCCTATATATGACTCCAGCTCTTACCCAGTCTGGGCAATTTTGTGACTCCAGTCCTTACCAGATCTGGGCTTATATATGTTTCCATTCCTTACCCAGTCTGGGACTATATTTGACTCCAGCCCTGGCCCAGATTGGGACTGTATGTGACTTCAGTCCATACCCAGTCGTGACCTATGTGTTATTGCAGTCCTTAAACTTCCTGAACCGAAATCTGACTACAGTGGTAACCCAATCTGGGCCTATATGTGTCTCCAATTCGTTTCCAGACTAGACCTATTGGTGACTCGAGTCGTCAGCCAGTCTGGGCCTATACATAACTCCATATATGATTCCAGTCCTTACACAGTCTCGGACTCTATGTGAATCAAATCCTGAACAAGTGTGGGTCTAGATGAGACTCCAGTTCTTACCCGGTCCGGGCTATATGTGACTCCCGTCTTTTACCCAATCTGGGCATGTATCTGACAGCAATTTTTCCCAATCTAGGCATATATGTGACTTCAGTCTTAACCCAATCTGGGCCTCTACGCTACTCGAGTTCGTATCCAATCTGTGTGTATTTGTCTGTCGAGTCTTTACCAGGCCAGGCCCCATATCTGACTTCAGTAGTTATGCATTCTCTGCCTGTTTGTGACCCTAGTCTTTACAAAGTCTATGTCTATATGTGATCTAGACTTTACTCAGTCTAGGTCTATATGTGTCCCTAGTCTTTACCCAGTCTAGGTCTATATGTGACTCCTGTATTTACGCAGTCCACGCCTATATGTGACTCAAGTCCTTCCCAAGTGTGGGCCTCGATTTGACTCCAGTTCCTACCCAGTCAGGGGCTATATATGACTAAAGCCCTTACCCAATCTGTGCATATATATAACTTCTGTCCTTGCCCAGTCTGGTCCTTTATGTGACACCCGTTCCTACCCAGTCAGGACATATATGTGATTCCAGTCTTTCCCCATCTGGGCCTATATCTGACTACAGTCCAACTCCAAACTGTCCGTCTCCTAAAGTCCCTCTTAAGTGGGCCTACCAAGGGGTTCAGTTGTATCTAGGAAACTAGGGATGCACAGTAAATTCCGGCCTGGCCAGCAACTACAACATCTCAGCTATCAACAAAGGAAAACAAAATTGCAACTTTATTTTGGCACACTGGGAACACGCCGGAGGTAAAGCTGAGGCCTTTCTCACTGGTGCAGCTCCATATTGCCACACGGGCATCAGAAACTGGAGATATGCAGTGCCAGTGGGGTGAAAGTATAATTGGGCAGCGACACAACTCAGGCGGGTATCTCATCTGCCATTAAATTTACTTCAACAGAGCCGAATATCGGGCACGGGGCATAGAACTTGCGTCAGATAAAATACCAGGCCATTTTACACACCCGCCCAAATCGGTGTTCACCCCTTAGTGTATTAAGTTTGATAGCAGCTTACAGTAACTGTTGGAGAACATCATACAGGTGGAATGAACCATTTTTCTGATTCCGGCAGAGCCACGATGGCCTGTAATGGCCTTCCTCTGTGCTGTATCATTCTATGATTATTTCAGAATCTGGCCATTCACTTACCTTTTAGATCTTCTGATAGCTTCTCTTCCAGCTGACTGCCGCGGGCATTATAAAGTAGACTTGAACCTAGTAAAGGTGATACTTCTCATTAGTATTGAGTTTAACTCTGGGGAATATTGTAAATTACCTACATTAGTTTGGTAGTACAAATAGTAGGTAGTGCAATACCTTTTTTCTGGATTTCTTTCAAAATGCGTTTCAGTTTTCGTCTCGCTCCCTGCATTTTCACCAACGTTTCCCACAATGTCCTTTCTGCCGGTCCGTTCTTTTCAGTCACCGTATCTGGAAGGTATCGAGTTGCTTCCTTTCTGCGTTGATGCTTTGCCTTTTTACTGATGAGCTGCAATAAGAAATTAAGGAAAGAACGAAAGAAAGAAGAAGGAAGGACAGAAAGAAAAAACAAGCGAAGAATGATTGAATGAAATAACGGAATAAAGGAAGGAAATGAAGGAAGAAAGCAAAACACCGAATGAAAAAATAAAGACTTTAATCTATATAAAACGTCCTTCATGACCGCAGAACATCGCAATGGGCTTTGAAACCAATAAGGTTCGTTTGAAATGTACTCACGGTTGTGTTGCAGGAAGTGCTGCAACTGTATTACATACAAACATGTGATAACGACCAGATAATCAGATTTTTTAGTGATGTTGGTTTAGGTATAAATATACCCCCCAGAAAACTCGGGAGAACTCCCCAGCTCAACTTCGGAAGCAGTGTCATGAGATCTTTCACTTTCATCTGACAGGACAGGTTAACATCTCATCTGAAAGAAGGCACCTTTGACGCTGCTGCGCTCCCTCGGTACTGACATTGTGGAGTGTCAGCCTCGATTATAGGGTTCGAGTCTCTGAACTGGGTCTTTGAACCCACGACCTTCTGACTCAGAGGCGGAAGTGCGATGCAATGAGACACGCCTGACACCAGTGAATGTGTCAATTGCGCCCCTGTGCTGCAACAACAACACCTTCCAATGGATTTCCATGTTTAGGGTTTTATGGGGTTAAGTTTAGCATTCAAAGAAACAGAAAATACAGTGCAGGTCTCAGTGAGGATAATTTAGAAGAATTATTGACCCGGATTTTGCTGCAATAATAACAGCGCTCACCGTTACTACGGGGTTAATCGGACAGCAACTTCTGGGGTAAATGTGACAGCAAATTCTGGTGTTCACACATGCGCAGTTAAACGCGGATATCCAGACTATGCTGTCAAAGATATCCTGCTTCTGCACAGGATGCGCTGTTGCAGTACTCGTCTAAAGTATGACAGCAACTGCATCACTTGCAGTACTTGCGCAATAGTTCTGCAAAAAGACAGCTGAAAAAATCAGGGCTGGTGCATTCAGGAGTAAGTGAGTTTTTAACGGAGTGATAAATAATAATTACTGCTGAACATCCTCTCTGGTCCTGAAAATGTCATTTTAAAAGTGTAGAGTCTCATTCCCTCAGAGCAAAATTAGTGTTCGAGATTTAAAAAAATATATACTTTGCCCGCCCGTCACTTTTATCTATCTCCCTTAATCCCATCTGTATTTCCCAGTCTTAACTTTGCTTTTGACACATCATTTAAATCTAATTTATATTTCCTGCTTTATGCATACTGGTTTGCACTCTGCGCGCCTCAGTGAGGATTCTCCAATTTGTTCGGTTGAAGAGCCTCGCTGTTTCACAGATGCCACAGATTCCCCGTAGAGCGCTGGATCAGTCATTGGATTAGAGCAAGTCTCCACTCTAAAGCCCGTCAAATCTTTGTCGTCTGCTGTCAGCGAGGTGAATGACAAGCACCATTCCTACACCGCTGACTGCAAAATCCGTGCCATTAATTAATGCTGCGACTAAAATCTGCGCTTAATTATACAAGTCGGTTGAGCAGATCAATTGCTGGAAATTCGCGTTCATGAATCTTCAGCCTGGAGGCCGACCTATTATAATGTGCCGAGATAAATTTGGGGGCATGGATTGACAGAGCAGCAAAAACAGTGAGGATATTCAGGTGTAGCGTTACACACTTGCAGCAGAGTTTCTTCAATCTTTTATTGCGGGTATTTGCTCCACAGCTCGATTACACATGTCTCATTTTCAGCACCCTACATTATTCCATCGAAGCTGAATGCAACCTGCAATACAGCTTCTGCTAAGATTTCAAGAGAAGCTGAGGAAAGACTAGTGGGCCAATCACTCTGGAGTTAATCCGAGCATTTCGTGGCGCCAGTTAGACACATGGGGAAGGGTTCAGCAGTTGACTGCCAACCAGCTGCCTTGGTTGCTGAATGCTGGGCATTTTGGAGGTGATTGGGGAGTGGAGCAGTTGTGCGCCTAAATGAAGTAAATCGGACATGGCGTATAATAGGCGACAAATAGGCTAGTACCCAAGTTACAGCATTTCCCAAAGTGAAAATTATCCTCATTGCGGGGAGCCTCCAATTTCGACCCCGCTCGAATTTCCTTTGCACTGTAATCTCTTTCACAAGAAATAATTGAAACTTTACTCTTGATTCAAAATGAGCTTTCTGTTCGATTAAGCCTTAACACAAAATTGGTCGAACACGGGACTCGTGTAATCCAACCTACCCCATATTCCGCGCCACTCAGCGAATCTGCGGCCAGAAGTGCCAGGGCGATAGTCTCCACCAGTTCCTAAATCGCCTCCTCTAATCTCTGACGGTAGAACTGGGTGATAATGTTTAACTCCGTGTCACTGTAACTGTCCAGTGTTTGTCTGATTCCATCTTTATCCTCAGCTTTAGAAACAATAAGTTAATGTGAATGAAAATTGCAATTTACAAAATTTGACTGACCTATTTATAGGAATATTAGTATAAATAATTATTAATGTCAACCGATTGGCAACGCTTGTGACTTGGCCATAAACACCTTTTTTATCTCATGTGATAAAATATCTAAACAGAATTATGATACAGATCAGCCATGGCTCGACTGAATGGTGGAACAGGTTCGATGGGCTGAATGGCCTCCACCTGTTCCTAAGTAACATACTGCAGTGGCTGACTGGCCTACTCCTGTTCCTATGTAACCGGCTTCAGGTGCTGAATGGTCTCCTCCTGTTCCTATGTAAAACACTCCAGGAGCTGACTGGCCTACTCCTGTTCCTATGTAACAGACTCAGGGGCTGAATGGCCTCCTCCTGTTGCTATGTAACAGACTTCAGGGGCTAACTGGCGTACTCCTGTCCCTATGTAACCGGCTTCAGGGGCTGAATGGCCTACTCCTATTCCTATGAAACAGGGTTGAGAGCCTGAATGGTATACTCCTGCTCCTATGTAACAGGCTCTGAGAGTTGAATGTCATTCTCCTGCTCCTATGTAACAGGCTCGAGGGGTTGAATGGCCTCCCCCTGTTCCGATGTAACAGACTTGAGTTGCTAAATGGCCTACTCCTTTATCTATGTAACAGGTTCGAAGGGCTAAATGGTCTACTCCTGTTCCTGTGCAACAGGCTCCAGGAAGTAAATGGCCTACTCCTGTTCCTATGTAAAAGGCTCGAGAGGCTAAATGGCTTCTTTTTGTTTCCATGTAATAGGGTCGAGAGCATGTCTGGCCTCCTTCTGTTCCTATGTAACAGTTTCCAGGGGCAGAATGACGTCCGCCTGTTCCTAGGTAACAGGGTCAAGTGGCTGACTGACCTCTTTCTATTCCTATGTACCAGATTCCAGGGGCTGAATGGCCTACTGCTGTTCCTATGTAAGAGGCTCAAAGGGCTGAATCGCCTCCTCCTCGTCCTATGTAACAGGCTGTAGGGGCTGGACCGCCTACTCCTGCTCCTCTCTTCCTGTGCTCCATCCTGTCAACCAAGTTCACTTGTAACTCATTCATGTAGCCATAACTATCTATCCTCTGATGCCTGGCTGTTTTGCTTTTCCTCCCTTACCATTGCCAGTTATATAGTTGATCACTTTTCGAATTGCACCTTTTCCACCTTTCCCATCTGTCGATGTGGATAGTTTTGGTTCCATTTTCAATCACTCGACCACAATACTGCACCTGCTGAGAATCTAATCAAAAATAATCTGTCCTTGTTAGGCTAGTTAAATATCGACAAATTGTATCTGGTGGATTAATTCAGTCACCATTATTGGGATGAAATTACACCGACAATGAGATTAGTTTGTAGATGTCACAATTCGATGTTATGAAATTATATCATGTATAATTATTGTGATCCCCCTTCACCTCTTTCCATTTTCATTATTGAGGTTATAAATTAATTATATTCTCATAACTCTCTCATTTACAGACAATTTAAGGGTGCAAATTTCCTCCTAATCCGTCCATCGGGAAACAAACAAGATTGCATGCAACGCCAATATTACTCTCCAGAAGGAAAGAAAGAACTTGCAATTATATCGCACATTTCAAGACCTCAGGACTTCCCAACGTGCGTTACACCCAATGACGTACTTCTTTACGTGTAGTCACTGTTGTAACATAGGGTATCATGGGAGCTAATGTGTGCACAGCAAATTCCCACAAACATCAATTACATTGTAGTGAAACCCTAACTTTATCCAGCTGGACTATTGAATTCCCCTCTCGATTTAAGGTCTGAGAA
This sequence comes from Squalus acanthias, assembly GCA_030390025.1. NCBI lineage: Eukaryota > Metazoa > Chordata > Chondrichthyes > Squaliformes > Squalidae > Squalus > Squalus acanthias. The sequence continues at coordinate 15,884 of JASTWF010000672.1, forward strand.
TGAGCATATTCCAATACAATAACTGTGACTACCACTAGAGGCGTGGGTAACGAGATTCCAAACCGTCCACAAGCACCATAAAGTCAGAGATTGAATGTTTCTCGGTCTAAAGCAATTGATAGATGCCATCAGGAAGTTAATTGTCACACAAAGAGTGACTGACACATGGAGCCAACTCCAAATTGGATTAGTGACTATCACCCTTGGCTTACTATGTGACGAAAGATCAGTTACTGGAAACATTTTCACTGTCTCTCCGCTGTTTTCATTATAGAGCTCGCGCCCCTGAGTCAGAAGGTCATGGGTTCAAAGTCGCAACCCAGAAAGTTGAGCACAAAAATCCAGATTGACACTCAGAGTCACTACCGAGGTGCACTGAGGTCAATCAGCTCGCTGCAATGTCGCGGGTGCCATGTTCCGATGAGACATTAACCCGTGGTCTTGTCTGCCCTCTCACTTGGACATAAAAGATTCCACAGCACTATTTTGAAGAAGAGCAGGGCAGTTATAGCCGGTGTCCAGGACCAATATTTATCCATCATCTAGCAACACAAATACAGATTGTCAATATAACATTGCTGTATGTGTGAGCTTGCAGTGTGGAAAGTGGCTGCCGTGTTTCCATACATTACAACAAATAAAGTGCTTAATTGGGTGTAAAGCACTTGGTGACGCCATGTGGTCATGAATAGCACTACAGAAATTGAGTTCTGTATTGGTTGTCCATAAGCTGAAGCCGAGCAGCAATATGCCCCGCAAATGCGAGCAGGTTCATGGACGTTTGGAGCCATCACTTCCGAGCGTGTTTCCTGCTCAAAGATTTAAAACGGGGCAGTTAACAAGCACAGGGGCAACTGCAAGGATACCGGACATGGAAAAGTAAGGGGACGCTTTATTTCCCCTCCTCCATTCCAAGATTTCCCCGATCACCCACTTTGCCTGAGGCAGCAGGGACCAGAGATCAGACCTGGTACCATGTTTGCCTGTTGGGTTATTTTCAAAACAAGCCTTTTATTTGACCATCGAGTGATGAGGGGAGATGTCGGTCGCCATGCCAACCCTGAAAAGTAGCATTTTCACAGAGGGACATTGTGACAGGGGACATAGGGACAGTGGGAAAGAGGGTCATAGGGACATGGCACAGGGGGGAGGGGGCAAGGCAACAGAGGGACAGAAGGACATAGGGAAATAGAGTTATAGCAACAGAGGTACATGCGGACAGAGGCAGAGGTACATGAAGACAGGAGGCAGAGGGACAGGGGTACGGGGTCAGAGGGACAGAGGTACATGGGGACAGTGGTCAGAAGAACAGGGGACAGGGGGACAGGACAACAAAGGGACAGAAGGACATAGGGAAATAGAAGCATAGAAACAGAGGGACATGGGGACAGGGTGCAGAGAGACAGGGGACAAGGGAACATGGGACAGAGAGACAGAGGCACATGGGGAGATGGGGACAGGGGGGCTGGGCAACAGAGGGACATGACACCGGGGTTCTGTGCAACAGACGAAAAGAAGGACATAGGGAAATAGAGGCATAGCAACATAGGTACATGATGACAGGGGGTAGAGTTACATGGGGACGGGGACAGTGAGACAGGGGGACGGGGGCAAAGGTACAGGGGGCCAGAGGGCAAGGCTACAGGGGGACATGGAACAGAGGAACAGGGGATAGAGGACAGAGGACAGAGAGACAGGGGGCTGGGGGCAGAGGTACATGGGGACAGGGGGCTGAGGTACAGGGGAACAGAGGGCAGAGGTACAGGTGGTCAGGGAACAGAGTAACAGGGGGGACAGAGAACAGAGAGACAGGGGGACTGGGGGCAGAAGTACAAGGGGACAGGGAACAGAGGTACAGGGGGAAAGGGGGCAGAGGGACAGGAGGACGTAGAGACATAGCGACATAGGGATAATTAGACAAAGGAACATCGGGACTTAGAGACATAACGACATTGGGACAGAGGAGAAGAGGGACACAGCGACAGGGGGACAGAGGGGAGGTGGGACATAGGATCAGAGGAACAGAAGCACAGAGGGCCATAGGGACAAAGGGACATAGGAACATAGGAATATAGAGACATAGAGACAGAATGTATGAGGGTCTTACGGACAGAGGGACAGAGTGACATAGGAACATAAGGATATAGAGATATAGAGACAGAGTTAAAGAGGGATTAATGAGAGGGGGTCAGAGTGAAAGAGGGATATAGGGACATAGGAACATAGGAACTTAGGGATATAGAGACATAGGGACAGAGTGAAAGGGGGACACAGTGACTTCGGGTCATAGGGACTTAGGAGCAGGGATATAGGAACAGGAGCCATTCAGCCCCTCGAGCCTGTTCCTCCATTCAATTAATTCACGGCTGATCTGTATCTTAACTCCATCCACCCACTTGGGTTCCGTAACCTCTAATTCTCTTACTCAACAAAAATCTATCAATCTCAGTTTTGAAACATTCAATTGATCGCCAACCTCAACAGGTTTTTGGGGGAGAGAGTTCCAGATTTCCACCACCCTTTGTCTGAAGAGATGCTGCCTGACATCACTCCCGAACCGCCTAACTCTAATTTAAGTTTATGGCCCCTTGTTCTGGACTTCCTCACCAGAGGAAAGATAGTTGCTCTCTATCTACCGTATCAAACTATCACATCATTTAATCATCTTAAACAACTCAAATAGACCACCCCTTGTCTTTTTTTAAAAGAACGATGCAGTGATCTGACAGACACATAACACATTATGCCTTTCAATTCCAAAATTATATTACTGGGATAAATGTACTGATTTGCAGATTATACGCTATATAAACCCATAATATACATGTTCTCATAATTTGCTTTGTTGCTACCTTGTACCGCAGCACCTTCTTAAGTTACTCAGTTGAATGTCTGTCCTGTTAACAAACACACCCTGAGCAAAGTCCACAAAAAGTGATTTTTCGCTCTAATCTTGACAGTAATTCCCCTCCACACCCTGTTCGAAGCTGAGATTCATATCACAGTCACCAAGGGAGAATTCAATCTAATCTTTACAATGTTTGCTTATTATTCGTTCTGGAGATGTGGGCGTCGCTGGCAAAGTCGACATTTACTGCCCGTCCCTCGTTGGTCTGAGAAAAGTTGATGGTCGTGGACCTTTTCTTGAACCGCTGGTAGCGGGTTTCAAACAATCGGGTGACTTTTTAGTTCCACTTCAGGGGATAGTTTAGAATCAATCACGTTATTGTGGTACTCGAGTCACATATAGGCGCCCAGAGCGTGTAAGGACGGCAGGTTCCCTTCCCTAAATGGACCTCAGAGAACTAGTTTGGTTTCTACGGCAGTCCGACAGTTTTATAGTCACTTATACTGATACCGACTCTGAATTTGCGGTCGGAGGTTTCCCGCGGGCTAACGCCTCCGACCAGCAAAATAAATCAGCGCCTACCTGCAGTCTGTCCCCACACGGAGAACCGTACTTTATCCCGGCAGCGTTTGACGTCACGCCGCCCAGGAGTACAGCGTGCGCGGAGCCGCGGGCTCCATGCGTAAGTGAGACCCGCCCACAAGACCAGTCAAAATTCCATATTTAAATAGGCCCCGCCCCATATTTTTAAAAACTGTGCAGAGGCTTCAGCATCAAAAGAAGCTGTAATTCGTAATGGTAAGTTCTTTTTTTTAATAGGTTTAAAAACTTTTGTAAACTTTTAGAAAATATTAAAGACTTTTACATGGATTTGAAAAATTTTAAACAATTTTAAAGACTTTTAAAGAGACTTAAAGCAATTTAAAGATTTTTAAAAACTTTAAAATAATTTTCAATCATTTTATTTAAACTGTAAAGTGAAATGGAAGGAGCAAGCATATTTGTGATGATGAAGAGAGCTCGGAATTTCACTGACGATGACATCAGCAATTTCCACAGTGAGGTTGAGGTGAAGCGTCTGTGGACCATTGGGACCACGAAATCCGAGTCCCGCAGAAAGGACAAATGACAGCTTGGACAGAAGTTGTTGAGACTGTTAGCGCTAACACAACCATTCCACGGACAGCGGAACAATGCTGCAAAAATGTAATGATTTGACGCGATCTGCCAGGGATTGTACACTTCTTAGAAATGTCAAATGTAAAACTTGGTAAAATTTTACTTTACTATTTTAAAACATGTTTAGCTGCATAGCTGTTGTGAAGTGACTTCATTAGCCAGGCATCTGAGCTAGTCGTAAAATGTGAAGGATTTGGAGCCAGTCAGGGTCATCTATTGTGCTTGTAAACGTCTTATCTCTACTCCGCAGTTTTGAGGTGTGAAATTTCAATGAGTGAAAAATACCCAGTCTCCAAAGCAGCATCTGCTCCTGTTTCTACAGCAGGTGGGTGGTCTCTGCAGGAAATACTGAATTTTATTTTCATTTCTGTTTTCAACTTAGAGTAAAATAGCAAATAACGCCAGAGAGCGTGCCATGAAAGATGGTGGTGCTGCCACTCTGAGGGAGTTGTCGGATCATGAGAAAAGGGGCACGCACTAACTTGGAGTCACTGGTGGCAGTTCAGTTTCTGTTGCGCAATCAGACACTGGAGTAAGGGAAGGTAGTTTGCTCCAGCTGTATGTTTAAAACTGTAAGGTGTGAGCGGAATATCAACTTCTGTGATGTGGCAGGTCAATATGCTTCACCACTGTAAATGTTTACTGTTTCCTTCGTACAGGTGGAAATCTGTCTTCGTACACACGTGATGAAGAGTGCAGCGAGTCTGCGGCTGCAGAGGGCATTGGGGAAGGGGTAACAGATCAAATGCGTACAGCATGTAAGGCGGATGAGGAGGAATCTGTGGAGTGTCAGCTAGTGGAAGGGACGGTCTGGAACCTGGGTTGGTGGCCGATCGAAGTGGGAACCTTGACCATGATGAAACGCTGCACTCCCCATCTCCATCTCCTTGCCCCTCTGGCTCTGTGAGAGGCAGACACGACTGTCGTCCCACAGCCAGTCACCGACTTTATACTGCAGAGCAGTTGCTCGAAGCAGCTAGACATTTCGCGCAGCAGAAAGATTTAGAAAATCAGGTGCAACAGATTGCAGGGTTGAGGCGAGAACTGCTCACTCTTCATGGGAAGAAACTTGACTCTCTTGCCTCTATCAGGCAGGGGATTAATGTTCTTGGAGCAATGTGTGCAATAGGTTGGACAGAAGTCTACAGATCATCAATCAGTTCGGCAAAACTGCACAGACAATATTTATTCAGATCTTCATGGCTTTACACAGCATTTCTGATGTGATGGGCCATTTTCATCAGGCGATTAATCAGGTTAACGTGTCTCTGGTTCAATTATTCCAGTTGAAGATAGCAGGTTCGGCTGCCATTAATTTGACTCCCTCAGAACTCCACTTGCCTGCTCCCAGCCCAGACACAGTGCAACCCCAGGAGTCAGCAGCTCCGCCAATTATGGTGGAAGTAAATGTTACATTTTGCAGCAGCAATAACCCTGCCAGGAGTCAACTGCTGAAAGGAAAGAGATGGCAGACTGAGGTCATGCCCTTGGCATGTAAGGGCTCCGGTCACATGGAAGGGGGAACAGCAGGAGACAGTAGGGTGCCTCCTTTTGCATAACCCATCACCTTCAACCATCAGGCACAGAAGCGAGGGGGCATATTGTTCAATTCTTTAATGTTTCCTAGTATTTAAATGTTGGTGTTGTTTTATTTCTTGAAATTTATATTTGTGACTGATAATGTATTTAAACATTTCGTTTCATATCTTTACCTATAGTCTCTTTAAAGTATTTTAACTATTTTTATTGAAACCAATTTAACATTACAACTGTTTAAAAAGTAGAAAAACTTCTATAGATATGTGAAGAGAAAAAGATTGTTGAAGTCAAGCGTAGGTCCCTTGCAGTCAGAATCAGGGGAATTTATAATGGGGAACAAAGAAATGGCAGCCCAATTAATTACATACTTTGGTTCTGCCTTCAAAAAGGAGGACCCAAATAATCTCCCAGAGATGTTGGGGAACATAGGGTCTAATGAAAGGGAGGAACTGAATGCAATCAGTATTTGTAGGGAAGTGGTGTTAGGGAAATTAACGGGATTGAAGGCCGATAAATCCCCAGGGCCTGATAATCTACATCCTAGGGTACTTAAGGAAATGGGCCCAGAAATAGTAGATGCACTGCTGGTCAACTTCCAAAATTCTATAGACACTGGAACAGTTCCCATGGATAGGAGGGTAGCTAATGTAACCCCACTATTCAAAAAAGGTGGTAGAGAGAAAATGGGGAATTATAGACCAGTAAGCCTGTCATCGGTAGTGGGGAGAATACTAGAGTCCATTATGAAAGATTTAATAGCAGAGAACTTGGAAAACAGTGACAGGATCGGACAAAGTCAACATGGATTTACAAAAGGTAAATCATGCTTGACTAATCTACTGCATTTTTTTGAAGATGTAACTGGTAGAATAGATAAGGGAGAATCAGTGGATGTGGTGTATTTGGACTTTCAGAAGGCTTTCAATAAGGTCCCACAAAAGAGATTAGCGTGCAAAGTTAAAGCAGATGGGATTGAGGGTAAGGTACTGTCTTGGATAGAAAACTGTTTGGCAGACAGGAAGCAAAGTGTTGGAATAAACGGGTCTTTTTCCGAGTGGCAGGCAGTGACTAGTGGGGTACCGCAGGGATCGGTGCTAGGACCCCAGTTATTCACAATATATATTGGCCCAGAAATTAAACACGGAGCGTTCCTGCGAGGGTAAGGCTTCCCCGCGATATCTCACTGCGCGCCTACCTTTTCCCTCCGGGCTCACACGAACTTTAGTTTCAAGGCCATTCCCACATGCAGCTGTGCAGTGCTTGCGTGACCCACAGACCCAGTTAGTTCGTGCGAGCTGTGGGATCACATGATTCATTTAGAGCCAATGGCAGCACACCATCTTTCATTCATAGTTTTGACAGGACAACTGTCAAAGCTATGAATACTATACCCCCCCAAAAGAACAGCTAAACCTCAATTAAATTTTTAAAAACCATCACGTTAATAAAATAACAATATTTAAATAAATTAACCACTTTAAACAAAAATTAAAATTTTTGAAAAAATTTAAAATCTTTTTAAAAGTTATAAAAATAAACTTACCTTTCTTTAAAGTCTCTAAAAAAGATAAACCTGTTGAAAAAAATTTAAAATAATACTTAATTAACTACTTACCTTGTTTAAAGAGGGTCTTACGCCTCCTTTCTTTATGTGTAAAATCTTCCATGCTTACCTGCACGTTCAAAGCACTAAGTGCACTGCGTGCGCGCAGCCTGTAGCGCGCACGCGGTTCACTTAGGAACCGCCCCCTTTTGAGTTCACGAAGTCCCGGTTTCCCGCGCATGCGCAGAGCATGCTGAAAAGCAGCAATTGGAGACCTAAAACGCGAGAGTACACAGTGCGTACTCTCGCGTATTAGGTCTAATTTTCGGGCCATTAATGATCTAGACGAGGTAACTAGATGTAATATCTCCAAGTTTGCAGACGACACGAAGTTGGGTGTGTGTGTGTGTTGTGAGGAGGATGCAGAGAAACTCCAGTATGATTTGGACAGGTTCGTTGATTGAGCAGATGCACGGCAGAATAATGTGGATAATTGCGAGGTTATCCACTTTGGTGGCAAAAACAGGAAGGCAGATTATTATCTGAACGGCAATAGCTAAGAGAAAAGGGGAAGTGCAACGAGACCTGGGTGTCCTTGTGCACCAGTCGCTGAAGTTAAGCATGCAGGTGCAGCAGGCGGTTAAGAACGCAAATGGTACGTTGGCCTTCATAGCGAGTGGATTTGAGTACAGGAGCACGGATGTCTTGCTTCAGTTGTACAGGGCCTTGGTGAGACCACACCTTGAATATTGTGTGCAGTTTTGGTCGCCTTATCTGAGGAAGGATTTTTTTGGCCATGGAGAGATTGCAGCGAAGATTCACCAGACTGATACCTGGCATGGCAGGAATGACGCATGTAGAGAGATTGGGTCGATTGGGCTTGTATTCGCTAGAGTTTAGAAGAATGAGAGGGGATCTCACTGAAACTTATAAAATGCTATCAGGACTAGACAGACTAGATGCAGGAAGTATGTTCCCGATGGTGGGGGAGTCCAGAACCAGGGGTCACAGTCTAAGGATAAGGAGTAAGCCATTTAGGACTGAGATGAGGAGGAATTTCTTCACCCAGAGAGTGGTGAACCTGTGGAATTTTCTACCACAGAAGACAATTGAGTCTAATTCATTAAATATATTCAAGAAGAATTTAGATATATTTCTTAAGGCTGAAGGGATCAACGGATATGGGGAGAAAGCAGGGACAGGGTACTGAATTTGGATGATCAGCCATGCTCGCATTGAATGGCGGAGCAGGCTCGAGCGGCCGAATGGCCTACTCCTGCTCCTGCCTTCTATGTTTCTATCTAGTTTACATCCTGAATGTAAAGTCTTTATTGAACTATGTAACACAAAAATGCACTTTAAACTGCTAATTTTTTTTATCAAACAATATATCATTACAAATTTTTAGAAAGTAGAAAAATGATCCTTTACTATGCGATTGCAAATTAAACCTGTCTCAATACACAATACAAGATCTAAAATAGCCTATTCCCTGGTAGGTTCCATGACATATTGTTCCAAGAATCTGTGTCGAATGCGTTCCATGAACGCGTCCTCCAGACTACCTTTGGCAACTTGATTTGTACAGTCGATATGAAGATTAAAGTCCCCCAAGATTATTGCACTAACTTTGTTGCAAGCTCCTACAATTTCTTGATTAATATTCTGTCCAACGGTATAGCTGCTGTTAGAGCGGCCTATATGCTACTCATATCAGTGTTTTCTGCCCCTTGTTATTACTTATCTCCACCCATACTGGTTCTACTTCCAGATCTTCCAAGCCGAGATTCTTTCGCGCTACTGTCCTTATGTCATTCTTTATGATCAGGGCTACTCCCCCTCCTATTTCATTCTGCCTGTCTTTTCGAAACGTCAGGTACCCTGGAACATTTTGTTCCCAAACTTGGCCAGCTTGCAACATATCTCTGTAATGGCTATTAGATAAAAACCATTTATCTCAATTTTTGCCTCTTGTTACGAAAGCTTCGTGGATTCAAATAAACAGCCTTGAATTTATTTTTGGGGCAGAATGATCATAATATGATAGAATTTTACATTAATTTTGAGGGTGACTTGCCTAAGTCCGAAACTATAGTCTTAAACTTAAATAAAGCCAATTACATAGGTATAAGGGGCGAGTTGGCTAAGGTAGATTTGAAAAATAGATTAAAAGGCATGGCGATAGAAAGCAGTGGCTAGCATTTAAATAAATATTTCATCATTCTCAACAAAAATACATCCAGTGAGAAACAAAAATTCCACGGGAAAAGGGATCCAACGGTGGCTAACTAAAGAAGTTAAGGATAGCATTAGTTTGAAAGAAGAAGCGTATAATGTTGCAAAGAATAATATTAAGCCTGTGGATTGGGAGAGTTTCAGAAACCAGTAAAGGTTGACCAAAAAATTGATAAAAAGGGAAAAAATAGAAAATGAGAGAAAACTACGAGAAATATGAGCAGATTGTAAAAGTTTCTACAAATATGCAAAAAGGAAAAGAGTAGCAAAAGTAAACGTTGGTACCTTAGATGCTGAGAGAGGAAAATTTATTATGGGGAATAAGGAAATGGCTGAAACGTTAAAAAAATATTTTGTATTCGTCTTCACAGTAGCAGACACAAAAAGCATAACAAAAATGTTGGCGAACCAAGGGTCTAATGAGTGTGACAAACTTAACATAATTAATATATGTAGAAAAGAAGTACTAGAGAAACTAATGGGAATAAAAGCCGACAAATCCCCTGGACCTGACGGCAATCGTCCTAGGGTTCTAAAAGAGGTGGCTGAAGAGATAGTGGATGCATTGATTTTGATCTTCCAAAATTCCCTAGATTCTGGAATGGTCCCAGCAGATTGGAAGGTTGCAAATGTAACACCGCTATTCAAGAAAGGAGGGAGAGAAAAAAGCAGGCAACTACAGGCCAGTTAGCCTGACATCAGTCGTCGGGAAAACTCTGGAATCAATTGTTAAGGAAGTGGTATCAAGTCACTTAGAAAATCATAATATGATTAGGCAGAGTCCACATGGTATTATGAAACGGAAATTGTGTTTGACAAATTTATTAGAGTTTTCTGAAAATGTAACTAGCAGGGTAGATAAAGGGGAACCAGTGGATGTAGTATATTTGGATTTCCAAAAGGCATTCGATAAGGTGCCAAAGAAAAGATTATTAAACAAGATTAGGGCTCATGGGGTTGTGGGTAACATAGTAGCATGGATAGAGGATTGGTTAACGGAAGTAAAACAGAGAGTAGGGACAACCGGATCTTTTGGTTGGCAGGCTTTAACTAGTGGTGTGCTGCAAGTATCAGTGTTGTGAGCTCAGCTATTTACAATCTATATTAATGACCTAGATGAAGGGATCGACTGCAATGAATCCAAGTTTGCTGATGATACAAAGCTAATTGGGACAGCAAGCTGTGGAGAACACAATGAGGCGGCAAAGGGAAATAGATAGACAAAGTGAGTGGGCAGTAAGATGGCAGATGGATTATAATGTAGGAAATGTGAGGTTATTCACTTTGGTAGGAAGAATAGAAAAACAGAATATTTTTTTAAATGGTGAGAAATGTTCAAATGTTGGTGTTCAGAGTGATTTGGGTGTCCTCGTGCAAGAAAAACAGAAAGCTAGCATGCAGCTACAGAAAGCAATAAGAAAGACAAATAGCATGTTGGCTTTTATTGAAATGGGGTTGGAGTATAAGAGTAAGGTAGTCTTGCTCCAATTGTACAGGGCCTTGCTGAGACCACATCTGGAGAACTATACACAGTTTTGGCCTCCTTATCTAAGGAAGGATATACTTGCCTTGGAGGCGGTGCAACGAAGGTTCACTAGATTGATTCCTGTGATGAGAGGGCTGTTCTATGATGAGAGATTGTGTAGAATGGGCCGATACTCTCTGGAGTTTAGAAGAATGAGAGGTGATCTCACTGAAACATAAAATATTCTGAAGGGGATTGACAGGGTAGATGCTGAGTTTGTTTCCCCCGGCTGGAGTGTCTAGAACTAGGGGGCATAGTCTCAGGGTAAGGTGTCGGCATTTAAGACTGAGATGAGGAGGAATTTCTTCACTCAGAGGGTTGTGAATCTTTGGAATTCTCTGCCCCAGAGGGCTATGAATGCTGAGTCTTTGATTATATTCAAGGCTGAGATAGATAGATTTTTGGACTCTGGGGGAATCTAGGGATATGGAGATCGGGCGGGAAAGTGAAGTTGAGAGCGATGATCAGCAATGATCTTATTGAATGACAGAGCAGGCACGAGGGGCCGTATGGCCTACTCCTGCTCTTTTTTTTCTTATGTTCTTATCACAGACTACCATTATATTTAATGAATGAAACCCCTTCCTGTTGATGTATGTCACAGGTGCATCAATTGGTGCCTTCAATGCAACATGGATTCCATCGACGGCCCAAATCACTTTGGGGAAGGCAGCAATCCTGTAAAATGCAAGGGCCCTCCCCTTTTGATGCCGAGTGGACAAGTCGTAGTCTATGAACTCAGAATCCCTCAAGAATATGGCATTTTGAATTCGTGAAAGCAGGCCCTCGAGCGCTCTGGGTGATGTTTGAAATGTCACCAGTGCCTGACTCAATTGACCCACATGCAAAGAAGTTCAGTGCTGTGATTCCCTTCATGGACACTGACAAGGCAGTGCGGGTCTTCGAGCGTGTTTGAAGGCCGTCCTTTAACATGTCACATAGTCGACCAATTGCCTCTTTGCTATAGCGCAGCCTCCTCACACACAGCTCTTTTGAAATCATTTCGAAAGACAGCCTCTCCCTGTACACTCTCTGGGGTGGGTAGTAGTTCTTTTTGATTAGGCGGCTGTCATGGTTCCTCAGGCTTCTTTGTTGTTCCCTGGCGTTTTCGATTCTATGTGCCAGAATCACACAAAACATCGGGGCAATATCGTCAAGAAGCATGTTTCCCCTTCACAGGTTTCCTCTTTAAATAGCTGCAGTAAATGCAGGGTAAAAAGGAAAGAGTTGTAAAAGTCATGTTAATAAAGTGAGTGGGTAGAAATTCACGGCGGGCGGTGGCGCAAAACGGGCGCTATCGGATCGGCCGCCCGTCATACCCGCCTGATGAATATCAGCGCCCGAGACCAATTTCTAGTAAGGTAAATTTTTTAGAATGTCATACATAAAATTTATACATAAAAAAGTTAACATTTAAAATATTCATATATTCTGGAATAATCGTTTTAAACATTAGTAAATGTGAACAAAATCATTTTGAAACAGTCATTTTCAAGTTTAACAAAATTAAATCTAATACAATGCTTACCTTGTTCCACAGCGAAAGTTCCTCTTCAAATTACCTACACTCCTCGGAACTAGATCCAAAACTATTGAAATATTTAACAAGTTAGAGTTGTTAAAAAACTTAAATCACGATTTGCACCAATAACTTTGTTAACTTTAAAAGTTAAAACAGTCCCGTTTCCAAGCTCCCTCACCTCCAGGTCTTCATCATGCCTATTTTTTTTTCTATCGTTGCAGGTTCGTCCGTAACGGCCAGCAGCGCTACTTCTCCTGGGAATGCGTGCAATCTGTCAAGAGGAATCTTGACAGATCGCAATTTCCGATTTTTATCGCATGCCCTTCGCAAGCCTAAACCCGGAACTTGCGCGGCCCCTCTGTGCGCGTGTGCACGTCGTACGCATCGTAGGTCACAAAATACGGCCCAATGTAAACCACTGACACTATTGAATTGTAGCTGGCCTCAGCACCAGAAGTTCCATTACCCTTTTCATGTTAACAATCCTGTGACAAACAATAAAAGGGCACAGGAATATCCGGGACCTGAATATGTGCGAGACACTGTTCTTTATCCATTAGGTAATGTGGATCATGCCGAGCTGTTTCACCTTGTCCAGAACTGTAAAACCAGAGGACATGGCCTGAGATTGGTGGGGGTAAATTCAAAACCAAATTCTGGAACGTTATTGCAATGAGCGACTGTCTATCTATGTAACAGACTTGGTCCTAATCTTTAGAATGAAAACTACAGGACAGGGGAATTCAGCGGAACACGAGAAGCAAAATTAGAAATAGAATAAAGGGGAATTTAGGGGAACAATGTAAATGTTTAATTCGAAATGGAGAACAGGAAAATTAAGTGGAAACAACGAACTGTTAATTAGAAATAAAATAAAAGTAATATAGGGGAACTCCGTAATGGCTTAATTAGAAATAGAGGTCAGGGGAATATGGAAACTGATATTAGAAATAGGGACCAGCGGAACACAATAACATTTCATTTAGAAGTAGTGGACAGGGGAATACAGCAACTGTTCAATTAGAAATAGAGGACAAGAAGATTCAGGGTAATAAACTAACTGTCTAATTAGAAATAGAATAAAAGGTGACATGGGGTAACACAGTAAATAACTGATGATGTAAAACGGGGGTCTGGGGAGACAGTAACTGTTTATGTAGGAATAGAGGAGACGGGAATGTCAGGGAAATGCACGAACTGTTTAATTAGAAATAGAGACACACAAGGGAATACAACAACTGATTAATTAGAAACAGGGTACGGGGAATCACGACCACACCAGATTGAATGTGAACCGGTAATGGAAAGGTTATTTATTCATGCCTTTGCTTTCTATTTTACCTGCGTTGTTTGGATGATGTGGTTGACTGCAGGCCGCCTTCTCAGGATTGTAGCTGGGTGCAGAACATCTCTGACTGATGGAACTAAAACCTCTGCCGGCTGCCTGACTCTGGCCTTAAATATTGCTGGTTGTCCGCATCCAGTTAAATGAGAATGTGGCTCTTACACAAAACCGCTCGCAACTAATCACCACTTTCCCCAGAAGCTGGATGCCAGCCGGACTGGCAGAGCCCGGGCTCCACGGGGCTCTGCAAACAAGAGGATTTTGAAGTGGAGCATCGTGAGGTTGTCCGTGGGCTTGCGGTAGAGTGAAGTGCTGAGGCGTCCATCTTTGATGGAGATTCGTGTGTCCAAGAATGAAACCGATTCTGAGGAGTAGTCCATGGTGAGTTTGATGGTGGGATGGAACCTGTTGATGCTATCGTGTAGTCCTTTCAGTGATCCTTCACCGTGGGTCCAAAGGAAGAAGATGTCGTCGATGTATCTGGTGTACAGCGTTGGTTGGAGGTCCTGTGCAGCGAAGAAGTCTTGCTCGAACTTGTGCATGAAGATGTTAACGTATGGGGTGCGACTTTGGTCCCCATGGCTGTTCTGTGTGTTTGGGTAAAAAACTGGTTGTCGAAGGTGAAGACATTGTGGTCAAGGATGAAGCGGATGAGTTGTAGGATGGCGTCTGGAGATTGGCTGTTGTTGGTGTTGAGTACTGAGGCTGTCGCAGCGATTCCGTCATCGTGGGGGATATTGGTGTAGAGTGCCGATACGTGCATCGTGGCGAGGAGTGTTTCTGGTTCAACTGGTCCATGGGTGCTGAGTTTCTGCAAGAAGTCTGTAGTGTCGCGACAGAAGCTGGGGGTTCCCTGTACGATGGGTTTCAGGATGCCCTCGATGTACCCAGAGAGGTTCTCACATAGGGTTCCGTTGCCTGATACGATAGGACGTCCGTGTGTGTTGGCTTTGTGTATCTTTGGGAGGCAGTAAAAGTCTCCTACGCGGGGAGTACGTGGGATGAGAGCGCGTAGGATGTTTTGAAGGTCTGGATCGAAGGTCTTGATCAGTCTATTGAGTTGGCGGGTGTGTTCTTTGGTCGGATCTGCGGGTAGCTGTCTGTAGTGTTCCTGGTTGTCCAGTTGTCGGTATGCTTCTTTACAATAGTCCGTTCTGTTCTGTATGACGATGGCTCCTCCTTTGTCCGCTGCTTTGATGACGATGTTGCGGTTGGTCTTGAGAGCGTGGATGGCGTTGTGTTGTGCTCGGGTGACATTCTGGACTGTATTGTGAGTGCGGCTGATGAATCTGGCATTGATGCATTTCCTGACAGCTTGAGCATACATGTCAAGCCTAGGACAGCGACCCTCCAGAGGGTTCCAATTTGACTCTTTCTTCCTCGGTTGTAGCATTGCGGTTCCCTCTGTCTGCTGTTCCGGATCATTGATTGTCTCCTTAGGTTTGTTGCTGACATCTTGGGATTTGTGATAGTATTCCCGGATCCTCATTCTCCTGATGAATTCCTCTGTGTCTGCCGCGAGACCGATGGGGTCCATTTTGGTGGTGGGGCAGAACTTGAGCCCCAGGGCGAGAACTTCGATTTCGTCTGGTTGAAGGGTGTGGTCCGACAGGTTGACGATGGACTTCCCTGTGGTTGCAACCGTGGTACCGGGGGAGGCTTGGTTGCAGCTGGTGGTGATGCCGAGTTTCTCAAGCTTCCTGTTCTTGATGCGCATGTAGGAAGCGTAGTTCCGTTGCCTCGTCTGTTTGGTGGTGTCTCGTAGCTGGTCTGCTGTGCCCTGAGCACAGGCTGAGAGCATGGACTCTATCTTGGTTTCGACACAACGACGATGAAGGAGCGACGAATTATGTCCATGTCAATGTGTTGTGTAACCTGGAGGGTAACCTGGAAGTGGTCCTGCTCTCAGGCACCTGCTGCCCTTGTTCTATGAGGTAGTAGAGGACGCGGGTTTGGGAGGTACTGCCGAAGAAGCCTTGGCGAGTTGCAGCAGTGCATCTTGCAGATGGTGCACACTGCAGCCCCGGTGCACCAGTGGTGGAGGGAGTGATTGTTCAAGGTGGTGGATTGGGTGCCAATCATGTGGGCTGCTTTGTGCTGGTTGGTGACCAGCTGATTTTGTTTCAGTGATAAAATGTGATACATTACTTAGTGGAATCTATTAGTTTGAGGTGTTTTAGTAGGTCAAGGTGCTGTATTAGTTTGAGTGCTTCATTAATTTGAGTTTCTTTATTAATTTGAGTGGCTGATAAATTTGATGTTCTCTATTAGTCTGCGGGGCTGTACTTACTTTCAGTTGCTGCATTAGCTTGAGTTGTATTATTTGTTTTTGGTACTGTATTAGTTTGAGGTGCTGTATTAATTTTAAGTTCTCTATTATTTTAAGGTTTTCTATTTGTTTGAGGGGCTGCATTCGTTTGAGATGCTGTATTAGTTTGAGGGGCTGTATTAGTTTGAGGTGCTGTATTAGTTTGAGGTGGTGTATTAGTTTGAGGTGCTGTATTAGTTTGAGGTGGTGTATTAGTTTGAGGGGCTGTATTAGTTTGAGCTTCTCTATTAGTTTGAGGGGCTGCATTAGTTTGAGATGCTGTATTAGTTTGAGGTGCTGTATTAGTTTGAGGTGGTGTATTAGTTTGAGGGGCTGTATTAGTTTGAGCTTCTCTATTAGTTTGAGGGGGTGCATTAGTTTGAGATGCTGTATTAGTTTGAGGGGCTGTATTAGTTTGAGGAGCTGTATTACTTTGAATGGCGCCATTAGTTTGAGGTGCTGTATTAGTTTGAGGTGCTGTCTTAGTTTGAGGGGCTGTATTAATTTGAGGGGCTGCATTAGTTTGAGGTGCTGTATTAGTTTGAGCGGCTGTATTAGTTTGAGGTGCTGTATTATTTTAGGTTCTCTATTTGCTTGAGGGGCTGCATTAGTTTGAGATGCTGTATTAGTTTGAGGGGCTGTATTATTTCGAGGGGCTGTATTAGCTTGATGTTCTCTATTAGTTTGAGTCGCTGTATTAATTTGAGATTCTCTATTAGTGTGAGGGGCTGTATTAGTTTGAGGTGCTGTATTAGTTTGAGGGGCTGTATTAGTTTGAGGGGCTGTATTAGTTTGAGGTTCTCTATTAGTTTGAGTGTCTCTATTAGTTTGTGGTGCTGTATTAGTTTGAGGTGCTGTATCAGATTGAGGTGCTGTATTAGTTTGAGGGGCTGTATTAGTTTGAGGTGCTGTATTAACTTGAGGCTCTCTGTTAGTTTGAGATGCTGTATTTGAAGTGCTTTGTTATCTGAATCGTTGTATTAGTTCAAGTTGGCACAAGCGTTTGACGGTCTCTATGAGGTGCAAGAGCTGTAGTAGTTTGATGGGCAAGATTAATTTGAAGGTATCAGTTTGAGTTTAAGTATCAATTTGAGGTGTTGTATTTGTTTGAGGGACTGTATAAGTTGGAGATGATGTATCAGTTTGCAGTTCGGTATTACATTGAGGTGATGTAGTAGATTGATTACTTTTATGTAGTAGTTTCATTAGTTTGATTGGATATATTAGTTTGAGGACCACTTTAACCATTTAACTGAATGGCCACAGTTAAAGGGGACACCCCAGCGAACAGTAGAGCAGCGCTGAGGTTTGTTTGTGGTCTGATGGTCAATTTCCATGTGCTCAGTCAGATTGTTGTATACAGGGAAGTTTCCAAGGGCCACGTTGCTCGTGGTTAGTTGGAGAATTTTTGGTCATGTCGTGTTCATTAGTCAGTTTCTGAGTATTTGATCAAATTGTGGTCAGTTGATCAGTTTCTGGTTGCTCGATCAGATTGGGGTCAGTTGGTCATTTTCAGGTTGCTCGAACAGATTGTGGTCAGTTGATCAGTTTCTGGTTGCTCGATCAGACTGTGTAGAGTTGATCAGTTTCTGGTTGCTCGATCAGATTGTGGTCAGTTGATCAGTTTTTTGAGCTCGGTCATGTTTTGGTCAGTTGATCACTTTCTGATTGCTCAGCCAAGTTCTGGTTAATTGGTCAGTTTCAGACTACTCGTTGAGGCAGTGGTCATTTGTTGAGTTACTTGGTGTTCGGTCATGTTGTGGCCAGTTGATCATTTCATTGAGCTCGGTAGGGATATGTCAATTTTCAGTTTATGAGTGTGTGGTCAGTTACTTGTCAATTGGTCAGATTTTGGGTGCTCGGCAGGTTGTGGTCAATTGGGCAGTTTCTTGGTGCTTGCTTATGTTCTGGTCAGTTGGTGTGTTTCTTGGTGCTTGCTTATTTTTTGGTCAGTTGGCCAGTTTCTTGTTGCTTGCTTAGATTCTGGTCAGTGGGTCAGTTTCTTGGTGCTTGTTTAGATTCTGGTCAGTTATTCAGTTTCTGAGTCTTCTGTCAGATTGTGGTCAGTTGATCAGTTTCTGAGTAATTTGTCAAGTTGCCAGTTGGTCAGTTTCTGGTTGCTCGATCAGAATGTGGTCAGTTGGTCAGTTTCTGGTTGCTCGATCAGAATGTGGTCAGTTGGTCAGTTTCTGGGTACTTGATCAGGTAGTGGTCAGTCGGCCAGTTATTTTCATCTTAGTTAGATTAAGTCAGTTAGCCCGTTTCTGGGTGTTCAAATTTTTTGATGTCAAATGGCCAGTATTATTACTTTTATTCATTCACGGATTGTGGGCGTCGCTGGTAAAACCAGCATTTATTGTCCATCCCTAATGGACCTTGAGCATGTGTTGTTGAGCCGCTTTCTTGAACAGCTGCAGTCCGCATGGTGAAGGTGATCCCACAGTGCGGTTAGGTAGGGAGAACCAAGACTTTGAAACAGCGACGATGTAAGAACATCGATATACTTCCAAGTCAGGATGGTGCATGACGTGGAGGGGAACTTGGAGGTTCCCATGCGCCTGCTGCCCTTGTCCGTCAAGGTTTTACAGGTAGTGGGCTTGGGAGGTGCTGTCGAAGAAGCCTTGGCGAGTTGCAGCAGTGAATCTTGTAAATGACACACATTGCAGCCACGGTGTGCCTGTGGTGGAGGGAGTGACTGTTTAAAGTGGTGGATTGGATGCCGATCAATCGGGCTGCTTTGCACTTTATTTTTTCGAGCTTTTTAGTTTGAGATGCTATATTGATTGGTTTAATGTGCTGCATTAGGTTGAGTTGTTGTATGATTTTAACGAGCTGTATGAGTTTGAGGTGCTGTATTAGTTTGAGGGTGCAAGAGTTGGAGATGATGTATGAATTTGAATTTGAGGTGCTGTATTATTTGGGGTGTGGTATTAGATTAGTTATTTTCAGTAGTTGTAATACTTGCATTAGCTTGTGTGGCTATATTTGTTGGAGGAGATTAATTAGTTAGAGGGCAATCGACATAAATTCCGTACTTTAAATGTTTAACTCAATGGACACAGTTAAAGAGGGCAGCCACATCCCAGAGTGCAGCAGAGCAGCCATGAGAGGACACTCTAACATTTGGAATTTAATTGCTGAATGGCCACAGCAGAGTGAAGGACATCACTGAAACAAGATGAGATCTAGAGATGGGCCTGATGGTGTTTGAAACAACAATTCCATTGCTGCGAGAATACAGCTGGCAATTTCCATTAGTTAAGAAATGTGATCAGAATTCTCCAGACTTTCGTGCTTTCAATTTCAATCTCAGCACTAAATATATTCTATCACAACGGGGAGTTAACTCGGCTGTCGTCATCTGTTTGTTCACATTTTAAAAATAACTATTTTGAACGATGTTGCAACCTCAATGTCCCGGTGGAGATCCCGCAGTCTATAAATTAAAGGCTCTGGGAATGTATCGGCTCAGAGTTTAATTCAGAGAGATTGCCTGCAGCACGAGGGGACAGATCGCTTCACACAGAAAATTCATCGACCAATACAACATGTCCAAAAAATATACTACACGATCCTTGCCGTCATTGGTGTTCCTGGTAAGTGATTATAACCATTGAAGTTGTGTAAATCTGTGAGTGAGCTGGTCTCTGGTTTTCCTCTGTGACAGATAATGTTACATGCTGATGTACAGGTCCCCAATATACAGACACGCGATCAGTGATATCTTTTCGTTAATGTTCTGATTTACCTCTGCGGTTTTATTCCATTGCCTCATCTGAAAGTAAACCACTGCTTGTAACTCACAGGCTCGCTGAATTCACAAGTTATTGCTGTTTGTGGAACATCATGTATTGTTGTATCAGTCCTCAGTGCGGCTATTCTCTCAGAGAAGGTATTACTGGGATTATCATTCACTGTATAATTGTTCGAATTGTGGGTCACTATCCGGAGTGGAACACCTGACCCCCGTGTCCATATATTACTGGGATTATCTGTCACTGTAGAACTGTACTGAGTGTGGGATACTAACCGGAGTGGAACACCTGACCCCCGTGTCCAGGTATTACTGGGATTTTCTGTCACTGTAGAATTGTATTGAGTGTGGGTCACTAACCGGAGTGGAACACCTGACCCCCGTGTCCATATATTACTGGGATTATCTGTCACTGTAGAACTGTACTGAGTGTGGGTCACTAACCGGAGTGGAACACCTGACCCCCGTGTCCAGGTATTACTGGGATTTTCTGTCACTGTAGAATTGTACTGAGTGTGGGTCACTAACCGGAGTGGAACACCTGACCCCTGTGGCCATGTATTACTGGGATTATCTGTCTCTGTAGAACTGTACTGAGTTTGGGTCATTAACAGGAGTGGAACACCTGACCCCAGTGGCCATGTATTACTGGGAGTGTCTATCATTGTAGAACTGTACTCAGTGTGGGTCACTAACCGGAGTGGAACACCTGAACCTGTGGCCATGTATTACTGGAAGTGTCTGTCATTGTAGAACTGTACTGAGTGTGGGTCACTAACCGGAGTGGAAGGAAATTGATCTACTTTGAAATCATTGTTTCAGGTGACTGATCTCTCCACTCCATGAAGCTGCCTTCGTGTGTTTTGAATTTAATCGATGGCAAATGGGAATATTTTTGCTGCTGGTTGAAGAGGCTGGGAATACGTGTATAAAATTAAATGCATTGATGATATTCTGTTTCCTATTGAATTGCACCAACAGAAACGGATGTTAACTATTCAAATTATGCAAATCCTCTGCATAATGACTTACTCTTAATCAAAGTATAGTTCCTGTAAACACTTTAATTGTTTTGGTGCTGATTAATCTCCTTCCCCAACACGGTGCTGAGAATCTGTGGGTTATGTGTGCTGAATTTTACTATCTAGCTACTACACAGGATGAATATTGGACTGCGGTTATTAATTACTCCACTTCTGTAACTGATTATGTGTTGACGAACCAGTTCTTATTCGGAGTCTACACAGGTAACCAGTGTGGTGTGTCCCTGCGAGGAAAGACACATATAACAGAATAACATAAATATTGGGTTTTCATAATGCAGAGATCAGTCCGGTGGCAGTAAAAATTAACATTGGTAAACTCTTAATAATGAAATAAATAGTGCACTGCTTCAATAAGTAAACATTTCAATATCTGCAATGTTATGGAACTGGTGACTGTGAATAATTAATACTCAAGTTACACAGAATTAGATGGAATTTACAGCCCAGAAACTGGCCATTCTGCCCAACTAGTTTATCTCTGTATTTTTTCTCCACACGAGCCTCTCTCCCCATCCCAGCCCGTCTAATCCTATCAGCATATCCTTCGGTTCCTTTCTCCCTCAAGCACTTGTCTATCTTCCCTTAATTGCATCTATGCTGTTCACCTCAACTATTCCTTGTTGTAGCAGGTTCCACATTCTACGCACTTTCTGAATAAAGAAATTTCTTCTGACTTCCTGATTGATTTGATTGGTGTCTATCTTATATTGATTATCTCTAGACTTTGACTCATTCAATAATGGAAATATCTTCTTGACATCTACCCTATGTTACCGATTCACAATTTCAAAAGTCTCTATTCGGTCACCCTCAGCATTCTCTTATCTGGTGAAAAGGGCCACAGCCAGTTCAGACTTTACTGAAGGTAAAATGTCTCAGTTATGGTATCATCTTGGAAAAGATGTTGCACTTTCGCCAGTGCCTTGACAGGCTTTTTCTAAGATGGAGATCACAAGTTCGCTCAGTGTGGTGTAACCAAGGTTGATTTATGTTTAATATAACCTCACAGATCTCTTTCCCTTTCTCGGGCTCTGAATCCTCAGGCATTGGTTGATGAGCCTACTGTCCTACAACACGCGGGACTCCCTTCCTTCTGGGGTCGGAGCTGTCAGTCCGCACCTCGCTGATCAAAAGGCCAGGAAACCCGACTTCTCCCAAACTCACAGCGGACGGGATCTTACCTGACAGACACCATGAGGTCATTGCCCGGCCAGTTTACCTGCACCCTCTCCCGCTGGCAGTTTCCGAAGGCCCCATGCGGTATTTGCGTATTATTTGAGCCCCTGCCCCGCCTTCACATTGTCCTTCTCTGACACGTCCCTTCCACGACTTCTCTAACTCAGATTCAGGGAATAGGCTGCTCACCAATATCTACTATATGCCCACCGACTCCCACAGCTACCTTCATTATATATCCTCCCTCCCCGCTTCCTGGAAGGACTCTATTCCATTCTCCCTGTTTCTCCATCTCCGCTGCACATGTTCTGACGATGCCACTTGCCAACCGAATACTTCCAAAATGCCTCTGGACCAATATATTGATTCTTGAATGTTCCCATTAAATGTTCGCTCTCTTTCTCTCTCCACAGATGCTGCCTGAACTGCTGAATGTTTGCAGAGTTCTCTGTTTGTTAACAGGTTGATAACAGTCTCACTATTTTGATTTGCTCAAATACTTAGGCCTGGATATAAGCAGGGGCGGGTTGAACAGGAGGGGTTGGAGTTTCGGATTCAGGGGGGTCCTCTCCAGGACTCGGGGGCTCCGACCGCGGGTTTCTCTCTATGGGGGTTGGTCTAAGGGGAGGGGGAGCTAGTGGCGCATTGAGGAAGAATTCCTCCGCCCCCTGGCCAGCAAGCAGTGCTGTGGCGGCAAATACATTGTCCACGAAGCTGTCCAGGCCTCCCTTCGTGTCCCGGATTTCCCGAGGCCAGAATTAATGCTGTAAAACAGGTTCAATCAGTGGCTGCAGCCTCATTAAAATATTGAAATTGCCAACCCGCCTCCAGGGAGCGGTTGGCTGCCCGCCCGTGTCCCGTCTCCGTTATAGCGGGAAGCAGGCTGATTGGAGGCTTGGGTTCGGTATGATATTTTTTAAATTTTAAACTCTGACCCACCCCCAACCCACCCATTCTTAGTACTGTAATCCAGCTCTGACTGACTGGGCTCAGACACGGTGAATGTGTGATCAGTAATTTCCAGTCTCTTTTCCCTTCTCTTTTTTACGGTTAATTTAGTGGCGATTGTGATCCAGTCCCGGGGAAAGTGCGGGCTCTCCACCTGCACCACTCGCTACCTGGTGGCCATGGCAGCGGCGGATCTACTGGTTATTATCACTGAGGTGATACTGAGGCAGATCAGCTGGTATTATTTCCCTTTGTCTTTCCTGGACATCACCCCTGTGTGTAGTGTTATCCTTGTCCTGACTCGTGCAGCTGCAGACTGTTCTGTCTGGTTCACCATCACTTTCACCTTTGATCGATTTGTGGCCATTTGTTGCCAGAAGCTGAAAACAAAATATATCACCGAGAAAACTGCGGCTGTGGTTCTAGCAACAACCGGCATATTGCTCTGTTTAAAAAACGTTCCCTTCTACTTTATAAACGAACCTGCAGAGAAAATTGACAATGTGCCACTGTTCTGTGTTGTAAAGCCAAGCTATTTTACTGAGCCCGGATGGGTGGGTTTTGACTGGTTTGATACGGTTTTAAACCCATTGCTCCCATTCGCTTTAATTCTGTTGCTCAACGCTCTGACAGTCAAAAACATTTTAGTGGCCAGTCGAGTCCGTAAGGGACTGAGGGGTGAGAGCAAGGGAGAGAATGGCAGAGACCCAGAGATGGAGACCAGAAGGAAGTCTGTGATTTTACTCCTCACCATATCCGGCAGCTTCATACTTCTGTGGTTGGTATATGTTATATATTTAATATACTATTACATTTCAGGAACAGATCTTGAATTATTACGATAATTCAATTAATTAATAATGGGCCAAAAATTGATCCCGCTGCGCGAGAGTACGCACTGCGTACTCTCGCGTATTCTCTCTCCAATTGCCGGTTTTCTGCATGCACTGCGCATGCGCTGAAAACCGGCACTTGGTCTTTGGAACAGGGGGCGGTTCCTCGGTGCACCGCGTGCACGCTACAGGCTGCGCGCACGCTGTGCACTTAGTGCTTTGGACGCGCAGGTAAGGACGGAAGATTTTAGAAATGGAAAAAGGAGTAAGACCCACTTTTAACAAGGTAAGTAGTGTATTAAGTATTATTTTGAATTTTTTTAACAGGTATATCTTTTTTAGAGACTTTAAAGACAGGTAAGTTTATTTTTATAACTTTTTAAAAGATTTTAAATTTTTTCAAAAATTTAATTTTTTATTTAAAATGGTTAATTTATTTAACTATACTTATTTTATTAATGTGATTTTTTTTTTATTTAATTGAGGTTTAGCTGTTATTTGGGGGGGGGTGTAAGATTCATAGCTTTCACAGCACGTACGTGAAACTTATGAATGGAAGATGGTGTGCTGCCATTGGCTCTAACTGAGTCACGTGATCCCACAGCTCGCACGAATTCACTACGCCGGTGGGATACGCAAGCACTGCCCAGCTGATGTCTGGAACATCAAGTTCATGCGAGCTGGATCTGAAAAAGCCAACGCGGAGTGAGAGATCGCGCCTGCTCCTTACCCCCGCGGGAACAGAGCGAGATCAATTTCTGGGCCAATCAGAACAACTGATTGCAGCCCAGAAGCGGGTCCCAGTGTTTCCAGCCCAGGAATGTAATATTCAGCCTCAGACTTCCTTCAACTGCATTACACCAGTAATCGGCGGTGATCTGAAAATACAAGCAGCGGCGGGGCAAGCACTGTGTTTAGGACAAGGCACTATTACTGAATGACAGTTCTCTCATTGTCTTTCAGGACATGACCACCAGTTTGTTGCATTCCATCTAAACTCTTCTGTAAAGAAATCCTTCAGCTATAGAGCGCAGCAATTCAATGTCACCTGCTGGAGTAACAGCCTCGCCAGTAGGTAGGCAGACGAAGCTGAGCTGCAGTTCAGAGGATTATATTACATAGAATGTACAGCACAGAAACAGGCCATTCGGTCCAACAAGTTTGTGCTGGTGTTTATGCTCCACACGAGACTCCTCCCATTGCATCTCTCACATCTCAGCCTTTCAGCATATCTTTCTGTTCCGTTTTCTCTCAAGTATTCGTCCAGTTTTCCTTGAAAAGGACCGAAGCTATTTGCCTCAACCACTTGCCAAGGCGGCGAGTTCCACATTACAACCACTCTGATTATTGCCCCTTATTTCCCTATTGATTTATCAGTAAATGTCTTGCATTTATTGTTCCTTGTTTTGGATTCTTCCACAAGTCTAAACATTCTCTCCACAGCGATCCTGTCCAACCCATTCATAATTTAATAACCTCTGTCAGGTTTCCTCTAAATCTTCCCACTTCTAAAATAAAAAGGCCCAACATGTTCAATCTTCCCGGTGGCTGAAATCTCTCAGTACTGGTGCCGTCCAACTATACATTGGGAAGACTGGAGACATTGGCCAAGATATTCGGGATCGCTGACAACCGGCCGCCGAAATTAATGGCGCTGGTAGAACCGGTAAATTGGTGCCGATTGCCGATTAACATTAGGCCAGCGCTGAACTTACATAGGCCGTTTTCCTGGCGCTAGTTTCAGCAGGAGGCCGCAAAGTAGCCTGTCCGTAGCGACATTGCAGCAAGATCAGTCTTCTCTTAAAGCAATGCTGTCTTTTTAGACAGCAGTGCGGTCCTTTAAAGGAGAACTGCATTCTAAAATGAAAAAAACAATGAAAATAGGCAGTTTTTAGACCTTACAACTCAACTGCCTTCTGAAACCAAATATAAAAATTCAAAAATAAGAATCTCCACCTCTGTAAGCTGAATTGAATTCAGCTCTTAACAAAATGGGAAAACTGTGTCAGCACCAACACAAATGTTCAGCAAGTCAGGGAAGCTGCACCCAGGGGCTCTCACGCAGCACTCCAGCTTTGTGCAGGGGGGCAACAATGGCGAGAGGTCCTCAACCCATGGGGCCCTCCAGATTGAACGAAGTGAAATCACATCACTGAGGCGGGCAGTGCCAGCAGTGCCGCCCCCACGACCTGGCTCCAGTGCCCAAAGAAGCTTCATGACCTGTGAACAATGGTCGAGGTAACGACCAGGGTGGACAAAGGTGAACCAGTGGATGTGGTGTATTTGGATTTCCAGAAGGCATTCGATAAGGTGCCACATAAAAGATTACTGCATAAAATAAGAGCTCATGGAATTGGGGGTAATATATTTGCATAAATAGAAAATTGGCTAAATAACAGAAAGCAGAGAGTCGGGGTAAATGGGTCATTTCCGGTAGGCAAACGGTAACTAGTGGGGTGCCATAGGGATCGGTGCTGGGGCCTCAAGTACTTAGAATCTACATTAATGACTTGGATGAAGGGACCGAGTGTAATGTAGACAAGTTTGCGGATGATACAAAGATGGGTGGGAAAGCAAGTTGTGCAGAGGACTCAAAGAATCTGCAAAGGGATATAGACAGGCTAACTGAGTGGGAAAACATTTGCCAGATAAGAATATAAGAACATAAGAAGTAGGAGCAGGAGTAGGCCATATGGCCCCTCAGGCCTGCTCCGCCATTCAATAGGATCATGGCTGATCCGAACCTAGACTCACGCCCACTTCCCTGCCCGCTCCCCATAACCCTTAATTCCCGTATCAGCTAGGAAACTGTCTATCTCCGTTTTAAATTTATTTAATGTCGCAGCTTCCCCAGCTCTCTGAGGTAGCAAATTCCATAGATTTACTACCCTCTGAGTGAAGAAGTTTCTCCTCATCTCAATTTTGAAACGGCAGCCCCTTATTCTAAGATTATGACCCCTAGTTCTAGTCTCACCCATCAGTGGAAACATCCTTCCCCCATTCACCCGATCAAGCCCTCTCACAATCTTATATGTTTCGATAAGATCGTCTCTCATTCTTCTGTATTCCAATGAGTAAAGGCCCAACCTATTCAACCTTTCCTCATAAGTCAACCCCCTCATCCCCGGAGTCAACCGAGTGAAACTTCTCTGAACTGCCTCTAGAGCAAGTATATCTTTTCTTAAATATGGAAACCAAAACTGTACGCAGTATTCCAGGTGTGGCCTCACCAGTACCCTGTATAGCTGAAGCAAGACTTCCCTGCTTTTATACTCCATCCCCCTTGCAATAAAAGCCAAGATTCCATTGGCCTTCCTGATCACCTGCTGTAACTGCATACTAACCTTCTGTGTTTCATCCACCAGGACCCCCAGATCCCTTTGTACTGTCGCACTTTGCAGTTTCTTTCCTTTTAGATCATAACTTGCTCTTTGATTTTTTCTGCCAAAGTACATAACCTCACACTTTCCAACATTATATTCCATCTGCCAAATTTCTGCCCACTCACTTAGCCTGTCTATGTCCTTTTGAAGGCTTTTTATGTCCTCCTCACTCACTGCTTTCCATCCCATCTTTTTATCGTCTGCAAACTTGGATACGTTGCAATTGGTCCCCTCCTCCAAATCGTTAATATAGATTGTAAAGAGTTGGGGTCCCAGCAATGACCCCTGCGGGACACCACTAGTTACTGATTGCCAACCCGAGAATGAACCATTTATCCCAACTCTCTGTTTTCTGTTAGATAGCCAATCTTCCACCCATGCCAGTATATTACCCCCAATCCCGTGATTTTTTATCTTGTGCAGTAATCTTTTGTGTGATACCTTGTCAAATGCCTTTTGGAAGTCCAAATACACCACATCCACTGATTCATCTTTATGGAGATGGAGTATAACGTGGGAAAGTGAGAGGTTATACACTTTGGCAGGTAAAATAAAAAAGCAAATTATTACTTAAATGGTGGAGAGATTACAAAATGCTACAGTTCAGAGGGACCTGGGGGTCTTTGTGCATGAATCACAAAAAGGTAGCATGCAGAATTCTCTGCCCCACAGAGCTGTGGAGGCTGTGTCATTAAATACATTTAAGGTGGAGATAGACAGATTTTTGCAAGGTAGGGAGTGACGGGTTCTGGGGAGCGGGCTGGGTAGTGGCTTTGAGCCCAAGATCAGCCATGATCTTATTAAATGGCGGAACAGTCTCGAGGTTCCAAGTGGCCTATTCCCGCTCCTATTGCATATGTTCTTATGTTAAGGTCAGTGAATGCATCCTCAAACGCCATCTCCTACCAACTGCACTACGATCCTCACACATTTCTCAATGTACGACCGCCATCCCAATCTCTCACCTACCAACAATCTGTACCAAACACAAGGCACATCTCTCATTCCGAGCTTCACCTCGCCCCCTTGGAGGAGTCGGTGGAGGACATTCTTGACAGCGGCATGGTTGAGCATTTGGCCAGCGGCGGGGCTGAATGGATGCAAGATGCTGGTGTCCTGATATGTTACTCTCCTTCTCGCTTGCGCCACTTCCATTCTCGCCCTCCCCTGACCACAACTTCACACTTGTGCATCAAACATTTCACACACCAAAGAAATACAGCCTGCCCAGCTAGTGGTTAAACAAGAAGAGGGAGAGGAGATGAAGAAGAGGAAGAAACACAGGCACTCGATTTCACACTCGCAGGGTAGACCAGCAAGTCGATTTGCAGTCTCCCTCACTGAAATTCAGCAGCCTTCCATCAGCCATGCTGCAGCCACTGGTGTAGCACTGCGTGACTTCAGTATGATAGGCAAAGGCACACACAAGAAAATCACTAAGGGAATGCATAAGCTTGATTAGTTCAGTACTTGAAGTATATTGGAAGAATAGATGTATAAAGTTGTATTGGAAAGTCTACTTTGTGGTGGCTATTATTTCAGCATTGTGGCCAAGATGACGCTGTGATGGTGAATAACAGAGGGAAGGTAAAGTGGGACTAATGCTGAAAGGGGAATTGGGGTTGTGGTCACTGGTACCGCAGGTGGATTTTTCCATCCCGGATATCACAACCAGAATGGACTATCTGGGTTGCATCTTTCCTTCTGCATCCACCTCTTCATTTTTTTCCTCTTCTGCTTCCTCCGATTCTGTGTCTTCCTCTTCTGCGTCTTCCACTTCTAATTTGTATTCGTCCATCTACGAGCAAAAGATGTAATTAGGAAATAAATATGGACAGTGCTAGAAATACTCAGCAGGTCAGGCAACATCTCGGCCTGAAAGATGAACTCTGTTTCTCACTCCACGGATGCTGCCTGACCTATTGAGTATTTCAATTAGTTTATGTCTTCTCGGAGGACTTCCTTTACCATCCTCGGCCTTGCAAGCGTCCAGCAGCAAACGCTGCACTCTCTGCACTCTCAAAAATACTTTAAACATATATTGCACCACGCCACTACTTCAATAACCGAAAAAAATCTAGTCCAGAAGCATAAATGCAAACTGAGCTGAAAGATGTGTGTATCCCTTTAAGAAGAACTGACAGCCACTCTGTAGTTTGTATCACCTTCAGACGGCCATGTTTGTGTCACCTACAGACGGCCATGTTTGTATCACCTACAGACGGCCATGTTTGTATCACCTACAGACGGCCATGTTTGTATCACCTACAGACGACCATTTTTGTATCACCTACATACGGCCATGATTGTATCACCCACAGACGGCGATGTTTGTGTCCCATTCAGACGGCCATGTTTGTATCACCTACAGACGTCCATGTTTGTATCAACTACAGACGGCCATTTTTGTGTCACCTACAGACGGACATGTTTGTGTCACCTACAGGCGGCAATGTTTGTGTCACCTACAGACGGCCATGATTGTGTCACCTACAGTCGGCCATGTTTGTGTCACCAACAGCCGGCCATGATTGTGTCACCTACAACGGGCATGTTTGTGTCACCTACAGCCGGCCATGTTTGTGTCACCAACAGCCGGCCATGCTTGTGTCACCAACAGCCGGCCATGATTGTGTCACCAACAGCCGGCCATGCTTGTGTCACCAACAGCCTGCCATGTTTGTGTCACCAACAGCCGGCCATGCTTGTGTCACCAACAGCCGGCCATGCTTGTGTCACCAACAGCCGGCCATGCTTGTGTCACCAACAGCCGGCCATGATTGTGTCACCAACAGCCGGCCATGAAAGACTACTTGCGAAAATTCATGAACTCCTTCTTCTTAACTGGAAGGAGGAGAGCATGCCAGGGGATCTCAGAGATGCCTTAATTGTGACCATCTTCAGGAAAGGTGACAAGTCCGATTACATTAATTAAAGAGAAGTTTCCCTGCTGTCCTCAAAGCACTGGAGAGGTAACACCAACGCTGCCTCCGCAAGCTCCTGCAAATCCATTGGCAGGATAGGCGCACCAACGTCAGTGTTCTCGCTCAGGCCAACATCCCCAGCATCGAAGCTTTGACCACGCTCGATCAGCTCCGATGGACGGGTCACATCGTCTGCATGCCTGATACGAGACTCCCAAAACAAGCGCTGTACTCGGAGCTCCGACACAGCAAGAGAGCCCCAGGTGGGCAGAGGAAACGTTTCAAGGACACCCTCAAAGCCTCCTTCAAAAAGTGCAACATATGCACCGACACCTGAGAATCCCTGGCCCAAGACCGCGCAAATTGAAGGAGAAGCATCCGGGAAGGCGCCAAATACCTCGCGTCTCTTCGCCGGAGCAAGTGGAAGCCAAGCGCAAACAGCAGAAGGAGCGCACATCAACCCAAGCACACCACCCACCCGCCCCTTCAACCACCGTCTGACCCACCTGTGACAGAGACTGTAGGTCCCACATTGGACTCATCAGTCACCTGAGAACTCATTTTTAATGCGGAAGCAAGTCATCTTCGGTTCCAAGGGACTACCTAAGAAGAAGAAGACGAAGATCTTTGTGTGGAGTGCTGTCGTTCATATTTGAATGTCAAAACATTACATCTTTTATTTGAAGATATCATCAATTTTATATAGTTTTCTATGTAATTACTTTAATGTAAGTGGTTTATTGAAATGCTTTAATAAATATATTAATAACAATCATAATTTCAGCCTTGTTTTTGTGAATTCCTTTCAAAGTTTTCCATTTTTAAGTTGAGAACAAAAATAAGAAATTTTCCGCACCCAAAGAAAATCATTGCTCTGTGCCGGGATTGAGCCCTCGACCCTGGCGTTGTTACAAACTGAGCTGACAACCCCTTTAATTTACGTTGCATCTGCCTGATGCAATTTCTTTTTGCGGCCTTGTTATTGCAATTTCTATACGTTGTCTGCAGCTGTCAATCACACAACCCCCTCCCGGGAACTGTCAATTAACTTCCTGCACTTATCTCTCGCCTTACACCCTGCAGCTGTCAATCACACACTCTCCTCCACAGGAGACTCCTCCCAAACTCCTTCATCAAACCGAATCAAAATATCCTGCTATTCCTTTCTCCCTCATGTGCTTATCTCGCTTCGCCTTAAATGCATCTATGCTATTCACATAAACTATCCTTGTGGTAGATTTTTCCACATTTAGTCACTCTTTTTTTAAAAAGAAACGTCTCCTTAAATCCCTATTGGATTTATTAAGGACTATCTTCCATCTATGGTACCTAGTTCTGTTCTCTCCCGAAAGTGGAGTCATCTTTTCTCCGTCTACCCTATCAAGCCCTTTCATAATCTTAAAGACATCCATTAGGTCACCACACAGCCTTCTCAAGAGAGTAGGCGGTTCTGGACCTAGTTTTAAGGAATGAAGCTGTGCAGGTGGAAGGGGTATCAGTGGGACAGCATGTTGAATGTGGAGATCATAATTCAGTTAGAGTTAGAGTGGTTAGAAACGGACACAGATTGACCAGTGGAAGCAATTCTCGATTGGGGAGAGGCCAATTTTACTAAGCTGAGATGAGATTTAGCAGAAGTGGACTGAAAACAGCCATTTCAATGTAAATCAGCGTCATTGCAGTGGGGAACATTCAAGGAGGAGACAGTGAGTGTCCAGAGCAAATATGTGCCCACAAGA
Organism: Squalus acanthias; assembly: GCA_030390025.1. NCBI lineage: Eukaryota > Metazoa > Chordata > Chondrichthyes > Squaliformes > Squalidae > Squalus > Squalus acanthias. The sequence goes on from JASTWF010000672.1 coordinate 47,731, forward strand.
AATATGGCAGGACTGCCAAATCTAAAGCCCCCTGGATATCCCCCTGGATATCAAGTGGCATACCTGGTAGGATAAATCAAAGAAGTGAAGCGTATGTCAGATAGCTAAATATTGCAGGAAGCCTAGAGGAGTATAGAAAGTGCAGGGGTGGAAATAAAAGAGGAAATTAGGAAAGCAAAGAGAGGGCATGCAAAATATATGTAACTAAAATCAAGGCAAACCCAAAGATGTGTTTTAAATAAATAAGTAGCAAGAGCATAACAAAGGAAAGTGTAGGTCTTGTTAGAGACCAAAAAGTTAACCTGTGTCTGGAGGCAAAAGACGTGGGTATGGTTCTTAATGAATACTTTGCGGCTGTCTTCAAAGACTGGAGATACGATGCAGACATTATAGTTAAGGAGGAGGACTGTGAAATGTTAGATAAGATAAACATATTAAGAGTGGAATATTAATCTGTTTAGCATCTTTGAAAGTGCATAAATCGCCAAGCCCTGATGAAATGTATCCCTGGCTTTTATGAGAAGCAAGGGAGGAAATAGCGGAGGCTCTAACCATTATTTTCCAAACCTCTCTGGCTACAGGCGTGGTGACAGTGGACTGGAGTACTCCTAACGTTGTACCGTTGTTTAAAAGCGGAGAAAGGTATAGACCTAGTAATTACAGGCCAGTCAGGCTAACCTCTGTGGTGATCAAATTATTGTAAAATAAATCTGAGGGACAGTATAAATCGTCTTTTAGAAAGGCATGGATTAATCAAGGACAGTCAGCATGTTAAGGGAAGTTTGCGGCTGACTAACTTGTGTGAATTTTTGAGGAATTAACAAGAAGGGTTGTTGAGGGTAACGCGGTGATATAGTCTACCTGGATTTTAGCAAGGTATTTGACAATGTTCCATATGGCAAAGTGGTAAGAAAAGTAAAAGCCCATAGGATCCAATGTAAACTGGCCAGTTAGATCCAACATTGACTGAGATAACCCATGGTATCTCTCTCTGACCATCGAGTGTTCCTCACCATCTACAATCAGTATTCAACTGGGTACTGAGATACCCCATGGTATTTCTCACTGACAATCGAGTATTCCTCACCATCTACACACAGTGTTCACCTGGGGTCTGAGATACCCCATGGTATCTCTCACTGAATATCGAGTGTTCCTCACCATCTACACACAGTGTTCACCTGGGGACTGAGATACCCCTTGGTATATCTCACTGAATATCGAGTGTCCCTCACCATCTACAAACAGTGTTCACCTGGGGACTGAGATACCCCATGATATCTCTGATTGACCATCGAGTGCTCCTCACCATCTAAACTCAGTGTTCACCTGGGGATTGAGATACCCCATGGTAACTATCACTGTCCATCGAGGGCTTCTCACAATCAACACTCACTGTTGAACTGGGGACTGAGATACCCCATGGTATCTCTCACTGACCATCGAGTGTCCCTCAACATCTACACTCAGTGTTCACCTCGGGATTGAGATACCCCATGGTAACTCTCACTGTCCGTCGAGGACTCCTCACAATCAACACTCACTGGGAAACTGGGGACTGAGGTAGCCCATGGTATATTTCACTGACTGTAGGAGTAAATTTATTATAGGGTTTTAATAAGAAATGTAAAATTAAGGAATGTGCCGTAAGAAGTAAATTCGTAAATAGAGAATGGTTTCGCTGACAGTGCGATGAGTAATGTCTGTGGTCAACATTGAGGCCCACCAAGGAGGCCACCAAGGCAATAATAGTACAACGATTACACAATCACAGCATGACCGGCTAGTCCGAATGGACAGATGTGAGGCAAACCGCTATGCTTGTAGTTTCGGTAGGGAAGTAACATTTGAACCTAACGCACATAGTATAATTAGAAATCTGTTGCTAAGGCTATGTGATTGGATGAATAATGTATAAAAGGAATCTCATACCGCTGTAATTTAGAGAAGAAACAGTCACTAAGCTGAGGGGTTTATCACATCTTCTCCCAAAGATCTTTGAACATTAATAAACTGTTTGCTTGTATCTATGACACAGAATGGAGTAAAATAATTTCTCCACAACAAATGGCGTCACGAACAGGATACTTCGGAGCTGAAAACCGCCTGTACCAGTGAACAGGGCGAGTAGTCAAATCTTTGACCGCCCAGAAATTGGGTCACTCGGAAGGGGGGGGTGTTCGACAACGCAGTATCAAACGAATCTGGTGTCTGTGACGGTGGGGAAACAGTTTATTAAAACCTAGGTGGCACATGAAGTGTTTCTAATTTATTAATCGTAGTTAAGATGATTGAAGCCTGATGTGTTATTTCGGAATGTAAATGTCTCGAGGACCCATGCCGAGCTGAAATTAAGAGGGCGATTGGGCCCCACGTGACGGCCAGAGTTAGTTGGGAATCCGAGACAGACAAAGAATGTGTAAGAACCTCTCTGCTGCGTTGCGTTGCGGGATCTATTGGATGGTATTACGTGAAGAATTGTGATAATGTATTAATGGCTACAAGTGAAACATCACCTCTGAGGCAAGTGAAATAATCACCTCTGAGACAAGTGAAACCTTCACCTCTGAGAGCAAGATAGTTACAAGTCAGGCCGCCATCATACAAGTGGTGGACGATAGGCAGACCCTCTGAGAACGAGTTGCTAGGGCGGACGGGAACGCGGTAAACTAGTGACAAAGAATAATACATTATGGCGGCGGGCGAGAAACCAGATGGGGGCCCGCCAGGATCCATGAGTCGGCTCTACGCCGAGGACCAAAAGGGTTTTATTGATATAATGAAGAAGGATGGATGGGATCCACTAGGAAACCTAATGGCGCAACGGGAGTGGTGGGAGAAGCAGAAACAAAAGAAAACTAGAAAGGCAGGAGTAATTTTAATACATCAGTTGATAATGATAACAAAAGGGGTTAAGACACAAACCAGTATGATGGAAGAACAAGGAAAGAGAATAGCCGAATTAGAAAGTATAATAGAACGGATGGAATTGACAAATAGAGGGAATAGAAATGGTGAGGATAAAGAAAGGCCCCCACCGTATGCCTCGCCCCCAATCGAAAACGAAGGGGACGTTCCGGTAGTGCCGATGGCACCCGTAATACGATACCCAGCGGCAGCCAACAGTCGATATCGGGCTTTCACGCCTTTTGAAAAACAAGCCGTTCTTAAACATTTGGGAACCGTCAAACCCCGTAGTCAGAACGCCGAGTTCTGGAGAATTCTAGAGGGAATGTGGGACATCCATGATTTACACTGTAAGGATATCCCTCAGTTAGTTAGGGCCTCATGCCCAGCCGACAAATGGAGAAATGTAAACCCCGCTGTAGACATGCAGGATGGAGCATGGGCAGATGCAGTGGCTGCGGGGGCCACACAGGCGGCACAACAAGCAGCATTTGGGCCTTTTAAAATCGCGGTAGAAGCAGCACTTGGTGGTCCTACTATAAATTGGGGAAAAATCCAATCAGTAAAACAATCAAAGGGAGATTCTAGTAGTGAGTATTGAGAGCGATTGTTTGATGCTTATTGTGAATCGTCAGGGCAAGCAAATCCACAGCGAACAGACCAGTCCTTTATCCAGCTGTTTAAGGACGGACTCTCATCGGCACACCAAGCCATCCTAGAGTTGGGAGTGTTGGTCGCCCCTACATACGATCTCGCGGTTCAATGGGCATGTCAGATAGATACTAAGGGACCTGAACCCACAGGAAAGGGAGGTGTAAAAATCAAACAGGAGAAGGTAGCAGCAGGGCAGACATCGCAACCATACAGGAGGATCCAGGGGAGCTGTTATACTTGTGGAAAAATGGGACATATGGCAAAGGACTGCAGGAGTGGAAAAGGGGGGCGATGTGACTACTGTGGTAAGCTAGGACACCAGAGCCACAACTGCTGGCAGAAGAAAGGAGACGTGGACCAGACACAGGGCGCTTATCTCAGTCCAGAGGATAAGAGGGACTTTATGGAGTACCTCAAGTTAAAGGGAAAGGGTCAATGACGGGAGGCGGCCCCAGCAAAGGGAGGCTCGGATAACCGAGTCTACGTGGCGGCATTATTGGGGGGCCAACCGTGTGAAATGCTAATTGACACCGAAGCATCAGTATCCTTAACTGACTTATCCCTTCCGACAACTAAGGAATATATATATATATAGTAGGACTGGGGGGGGGGGGGGGGGGGGACAAAAATTAAGGCCTATAAAAGTGAAGTACAAGTTTTAGAGTTAACAGGGAAACTCCTTCCCGCACAGTTTTACGTGTGTCCAAACAATGAAGGTACCATATTAGGAATAGATCTGCTAAAAGAATTCAATATATTGTTGGACTCCGCGCAAAACAAGATTGTTTGGTCCAAAGGAAATGGGTCCAAAGTTAGCATAGATAAACCATGCACCAACCTGGCAAAGGTAGGAAGCGCAACATCCTTAAGCAGGGATTGGGAATTAGAACGGACATCATACGGGGCCATATGCCAGATTATGGACGGAGTTTGGGCAAAGACAAAACAAGACACCGGAGGGTAAAAATAGAGCCAATCATGGTTCCAGGTCCGGAGCACAAGCCCCATAAGCAATAACCTATTAAACCCGAAGCACGGGAAGCAGTACAAGGCATAGTGCGTGAGCTGGAAGAGAAAGGCATCATTAGGATTACCGAAAGCACAACCAACTCGCCCGTATGGCCAGTTCCCAAACCAGATAAGTCATTCCGACTGACTATTGATTACACCGAATTAAACAAGGTGACGCCCAAATTACAGCCAATAGTGGCGAGCCCATCCACAATCTTACATGCGTTGAACCCAGAGCATAAGATTTTTACAGTTTTGGACAGAGCTAATGGATTTTGGTCCTTACCCTTGGATCCTGAATTCCAAAATAAATTTGCCTTCACCATAGGGAATAGACAATACGCATCGACTCATCTGCCCCAGTGGTTCCATAATAGCCCGGCGATATTCCACCGGATAATGAGTTCACTGCTGGAAACAGCAGACATCGCCCCGTATCGCAGTACTGTTTTGCAATACGTGGATGATCTGCTAATTGCCTCAGAAGACGAGCGCGGACATGCGGCCGCCCTAACTGTAATTTTACAGACCTTAGAATCCTAAGAAAGCCCAAATTGTACAAGGTGAGGTTACATACCTGGGACATCAAATATCTCAGGGAGTTAGAACAATGCATAGCGACCGTCGGAATGCAATACAAGAGATGCCCCGACCGGTCTCAGTTAGAGGGATTAGGAAAGTTTTGGGCCTCTTTAATTACAGTAGGAACTTCATAGCTAACTTTGCGGCAATAGCAGAACCAATACAAAGGTTAGTAAAAGGGGGAAATCCGGGTAATGTCCTTATCAAATGGGGTCCGGAACAAGAGGAAGCATATGGGAAACTAAAACAGGCGTTAATATCAGCCCCCGGTCTCGGACTACCCAATATGAAAAGGCCGTTTCACATTCACTGGGAGAATGAAGGGGGATTTTATGCTGCGGTAATAACCCAGCATCATGGCGATAAAAGACGACTGGTAGTGTATTACTCTACTCAACAGTCACCGGTAGTTGCAGGCATGTCACGATGTCTGGCAGAACTAGACTGTGCAGCGTGGGCTGTGAAAATAAGTGAACCCACGGTAATGACTGGAGATATCATCTTACACACCAAACATACATTGGTGGAAATGTTAAATAATAACAAACTACGGTCAGTGTCCAACATGCGAAGAGCACGTTGGGAAACAGTTTTATTACCCAGGGATGGATCAATAAATATCATTAGAGAAATAGGGGAAAACCCGGCGGAAGGCGTTCTGGGAACGGGAGAGCCTCATGAATGCACTGAAATAGACGATGAGGCCGATAATGACCTCTTAGATGACGAACCACTGGAAGGGGCACAATTAACCCTATATGTAGACGGTTCTCGAAAATACATAGACGGGTCACCCAGGACGGGGTGGGCAGTAGCTAATGAAAAGGGACAAACGTTGGTATCAGGTAGATTAGATGGAGGACTATCGGCTCAGGTGGCGGAGCTAGTGGCACTGACAGAAGCCCTAAATTTGGCAAAAGGACAGACGGAGAATATCTATACGGATAGCAGATATGAATTTGGGGTAGTGCATGATTACATGACAGCTTGGGGGAGACGAGGATTTGTCACAACAGGAGGAGATCACATTCAACATCAACAACGAATAGAAGCCCTTTTGAAAGCCGCAAAGGCTCCCAGACGAGCGGCAGTAGTAAAGATAAAAGCCCATCAGAAGATAGAGAACCCTCAACAGGAGGGAAACCGAGCAGCAGATCTAGCAGCACAACAAGCATTAAAACAGAAAGAATTATAGGAAACGTAAGCAGTGCACAGGTGGAAGAAATAGATATGAGGAAATTACACAAAGAGAGCCAAGAAGGGGAGAAACAGGAATGGTACCGCACAGGAGGTAGTCCAGACAAGGAAGCTATATGGCGGAAAAATGGGAAGGTGATAGCCCCCGCATGTATCAGGCAGATGCTCTTAGAACTACACCATGGAGACGCCCATACAGGAAGAGGGCCGATGATTGAACTAATAAGTAAAGAATGGTGGTGGCCTGGGTTGGGAAGAGAGGTGGCAAAACATTGCCAGCGGTGTATTGCATGTGCCCAGCACAACCCAGGAAGACCTGTAAAGATACGGATGGCCCACCAACCACGGCCGTGGGGCTCATGGGAAAATATACAAATAGACTTCACCGGACCCCTCCCCACATCAAGGGGTAAGAAGTATTGCCTGGTAATAATAGATCAGTTTACTAGGTGGGTTGAGGCATTCCCAACCCGGGTCTGTACTGCCACTACCGTGGCATGAATAATGGCAGAGGAAATAATTCCCAGGTGGGGAATACCGATCCAAATTGACTCAGATCAGGGAACTCACTTTACGGGAGCAGTAGTGAAGAATGTATACAAGTAGATGGGCATAAAGCAGAAATTCCACATTCCATACCATCCCCAAAGTTCTGGAATGGTGGAACGAATGAACCGAACCTTGAAAACAGCCTTAGCCAAGGCTTTAGGGGACAAACAGCAACAGTGGGTAGATGTGTTACACGCAGTCTTAATGAAACTATGAGCCACACCAACCCGAACAACGGGCTTATCACCATATGAGTTAATGACGGGGAGGGCAATGCAACTCCCCCATGGCATAATAACTGGAGGAGAGGATGTGGGTCCTCTAAAGGATAGGCTCCGAAGGTATGTCCTCGAATTAAGTAGTCAATTAAAGGAAATGAGGCAGCAAAAACGGGACAGACAGGAAGAAAAGGATAAGGATTTAGAATTGACCGCGCTCCCATATATCCCTCCAGCCAGGTCTAAGGTAATGGTTAAAGTTTTACCAGGGAAATCAGAGTTTGCCCCAAAATGGTTAGGACCATATCAGATTCTAATTAGTGGAGATACGTGTGCTTGCATTGATATGAAGGGCATGGGATTATGGATGCACTGGACATAGCTAAAAGTCTATGACCCTTCACCAATTTAAGAATGGCTACACCAGAACAAGTACCTTTTGTAGAAAGTGAAGAATATGCTAGACAATATGACGAATGGGAATGGACGCTGACACAAACACTGGTTTGGATAATATGTATTATCTTGATAGGATATACCTTGGGATATATCCTGAAATATGTATTGGAACGGTCCCGTCAACTCCGACCGGTTGATCCATGGGAAGAAATCCAGATGGTTGTGATTGAGGAACCAGCCTAATGATAGTATTCTATTCACCCCCACAGGAAAATAGAATCTACAAGCAACAAAGCGGTTCGGTTGGTGATATAGCCTTTGGGACATTGTTAACATAAAGTGATAAGATGAACATGTCATGCAATATCATATGTAGTTTGTTAGTCTGTATAATCCTAATATGTAGTTTCGGGGATACTCAGGTTAGAGTACCCCCATGGGCCAAAAGAGAGTTATGGGTAAACACCTTTTGATATATGTCATACACATATGCTAAGAGAGTTGATGTTGCCAGATGTTGGGTCTGCGCCCATGTCCCCACACACTCGGAGAAAGGAGTCCCCCTACAACCAATCCCACTTAGTGATGACGAGACGGTCAGTTGGATGTTTGGAGTTAAGGCAGGATGCACAAGTGTCGGCTGTTATGAAGCTGAAACAGACAGCAGCACTATAGTAAAGCTCCAACGTCATGGGTACCACCCAGAATATTGTAGTGAGTGGACACGGTCAACATATAACGATTCCTATCTACCACCGTTCCTGAGAACGAGGAGTGAGAAGGGAAAAGGGGGGGGGGCGCTATGTCTCGTAAAGAGGGGACGACCGACAGATCCTATTGTGGGTTACAGTGACTGTACATATAATATTGCCCTGCCTGATGAAACAGGTAGTGTGAAACTCCTGTCACTAAATGAAAGCAGTGATTTCTCAGTATAATGGGACCCTCCAGAGATAAATAAGTATACCCCCTACAACGGGACTCATTTCGTGTGGTCATAGGGCCTATCCCTGGTTGCCCCGAGAATGGACGGGTTCTTGTTATCTGGCTTATGTCATACCCTACATACATCACATGGGTTCGCTGAAGGACCTCCACGGGAGAGCCAGACGAGCCATCACGGGGACTGAAAGATTCTGGGCAATTGCGTTCCCCTGGTATGGATCGGGTAAATTGGCAAGGGAATCCATTAACCTGGCCTCCGTCTTGGAACAGGTGGCCAACGATACAGCTCAAGCCCTAGTTTTGGTTAATGCAGAGATGGTAGCCCGCCGCACAGTAGCTCTACAAAATCGAATGGCCCTTGACTATGTATTGGCCGAAAAAGGGGGAACCTGTGCCCTAATAGGTACAGAATGTTGTACCTACATACCAGATAACTCGGAAGCAATAACTAATTTGGCAGAACACATACAGGAGGAAGTAAAGAAATTAAAACAACCTCTGGCATCCACCCTTTGGGGCTGGGCAACTGGATGGTTGGGATCACTCGGGACATCAGTAGTACAAGGATTGATTTTGTTCTTTGTTATAATATTAATGATGTATGGTCTGGTCCTATTGTTAAAATATTGTTGCGCTCAAATGTCACGGCCTGCTGTAAGTGTCATGATGGTTAATCAAGTGACACCCAGTTAGAGAAATGCATGGATATGAGTCCCTATACAAGAATGTCACAGTCTGACTGATGGACTGTGAGCTCCTGGAATGTAAACATATCTACTTACATTACCAGAAATCCGTATGATGCTGGTTCCCTGTCACAAAGGAGTTTTGATCAGGGACCAACAGGAGGAATTGTAGGAGGACATTTATTACAGGGTTTTAATAAGAAATGTAAAATTAAAGAATGTGCCGTAAGAAGTAAATTCGTAAATAGAAAATGGTTTCGCTGACAGTGCGATGAGTAATGTCTGTGGTCAACATTGAGGCCCACCAAGGAGGCCACCAAGGCAATAATAGTACAACGATTACACATGACCGGCTAGACCGGCTAGTCCGAATGGACAGATGTGAGGCAAACAGCTATGCTTGTAGTTTCGGTAGGGAAGTAACATTTGAAACTAACGTACATATTATAATTAGAAATCTGTTGCTAAGGCTATGTGATTGGATGAATAATGTATAAAAGGAATCTCATACCGCTGTAATTTCGAGAAGAAGTAGTCACTAAGCCAAGGGGATAATGATATCTTCTCCCGAAGATCTTTGAACATTAATAAACTGTTTGCTTGTACCTATGATACAGAATGGAGTGAAATAATTTCTCCACAACAACTCTCACTTGAAAAAATCCTGTACTGATGGGATTCTCAGCCTTTCCAAACATTGATGAAACTTACTGTTTTATCCCGTCTTGTCCAATGGGAGTGTTGGTCCCACCAGATCTGCTCTGTGAAACCAGAGACATTTTTCTCCAGTCCCAGTTAGTGTGGTGCTGATTCGATTCTGCTCTCTCCACCTTCCTGAGATAATGCTGACTCCAAGAATCATTTAATGTAAAATGTGTGATATTAATTCCAGAATCTGTTAGTCGAAAGGAATGTGACTAATTTTGCGAGTTTGAATAATTTTAATTTGAACCTATTTACAATTAATTGCATTTGCTTGAAGTACTCTTTTTGCAGACTGAACTCACTAACAATGTACGTTGCCAGCTCCAGCTCCGCCCATAATAATATCCCACTGATGCTGTTGAACCAGGGCTGAAAACCTGTCTCCACGTGACATCACAGAGGAGCCAGGAGCCAATCACAGAGCAGCCAAGGCAAATGTCACACAGCAGCCGGACCCCCTCCCACTCGAGGTTGTACTTTTGGAATTTAATATACTGTATTCGCTGCTCAGGATGTGGTCTCCTCTACATTGGGGAGACCAAACGCAGATTGGGTGAACGCTTTGTGGAACACCTCCATTCAGTCCGTAAGTGTGACCCTGAGCTTCCGGTCGCCTATCACTTTAATTCTCCGCTCCACTCCCACTCTGATCTCTCTGTCCTTGGCCTCTTACATTGTTCCAACGAAGCTCAACGTAAGCTCGAGGAACAGCACCTCATCTTTCGATTAGGCACTTTACAGCCCTCTGGACTCAACATCGAGTTCAACAATTTCAGATCATAACCTCGGCCCCTATTGTCTTTCTCTCACAAGGTCGCTGTTTGTGATTCTGCCATTGCCATTGACACCTCATCAGAGTCATCTTTTGTTTCTTAACTTGTCCCATTACCATCTCCTCTTGCCTTGCACCATCATCCCTTTTGTCTTTTAATCTCTCCTGTCTTCCATCCTATCACAGACCTTCCCTTTTGTTCTTTCCTCCCCTCCTCCCTTTCCCTGCCCCTACACTTGCTTAAAACTCTGTTATATCTCCAACTTTTTCCAGTTCTGACGAAGGGTCATCGAGCTGAAACGTTAACACTGCTTCTCTCTCTACAGATGCTGCTTGACCTGCTGAGTGTTTCCAGTATTTTCTGTTTATATTTCAGATTTCCAGCATCCGCAGTGTTTTGTTTTTGTATCAGAATAGTGGAAGAATCCGCTCCCCACCCGAGGGAGGTCATTGGTGTGAGACCCCGGTAGCAGCCAAGCTTGCACCGCCTGGAGACCCAAGCACACGGATGACCTGTTGTAGATTCAGGCCCTGTTATAAACTCATTTAGAATCTATTTAACTGGATTTCGAGACGAGATCGCTATTGACTGTAAAATAATGGATGATTCCAGTTCTATCGCTGCAGACTGCCTCAGTGATTTATTATTCAAGTGAAATTGCAGAATTGTGGGATTTGAAATGCTTTCCGACCGTTTACATTGTGTTTATTTTTCAAGAGTTTATCAAGGCTGAGTTGGAATCAGTTCAGCGGAGATGCAAAGAAAGATCTGAGATCGCTGCCTGAATCCAGCTCCGGGCTGGCCGTGCTCCTCTGGTTCCAGACTGAAGGAGCGCTCCAGTGATGCAATTAGCATTGAGCGCACAAACTGTGTGCTTTGTATTGGGAGATAGTGAGAGTTAGTCAGCGCTTGCACAATAACTTGATATAGTAAAGTGTTAGCTTTAATTTCTTTGTAAAGTGACTCAGCAGGACTGTAATACTTGTATTCACGGTGAGTGGACGAACTATCTACGGCCAAACTGGTTTTAAATACAGCAGAAGATTGTGAATTTGTTTTTCAAACGAGATGCTTTGCAATGGGTGTTTCACACTATTCTCAGTACAATAGAAATGCTACCTGGAGGAGTCCGTGTTCCATGTTTATATAGAATGTGAGATGTTGCAGCCCCTCTTCCATTATTTGATGGGCTGCTCCTCGATTTTTGGCTGCACTTCAGTCTCACGCTCCTGGTCGATGGTCACCCGGTGCTGAGGGGAGCGGGCAGTTCGGGGATCTCACTATAGGACTGCTCCTGAGCCTGGCCAAAGTGACCATCAACAGGTCCAGGCAGCAGGCGGTCGAGGGGGTCGGTCGGAACGACTGCCTGCCTCTCTTCCGCGGCTATGTTCTCACCCGGGTGGCCCTGGAGATGGAGCACGTGGTGTCCGCCGGCACGCTCGAGGCCTCCCGCGACTGGTGGGCACCGGAGGGACTGGGGTGCATCATCACCCCCAGCAACAGGATTTTAATTTAAGTTGTTAAGTTTCCTTTCATGTTTTTTGTTAAGTTACAGTTTATTTGTTTATTTTTTCCACCAAAGGAGCTATAATAGAAATGCTGTCCTTGTCTGATTCATTATTTGCTCCAAATAAGCGCGGTCTCTAAATTGAAGACAGCTTGTCCGACATCCAGTACTGGATGAACAGAAATTTCCTCCAACTAAATATTGGAAAACCGAAGCCGTTTAAAACCTTCTAATTAAACTGCTACTTGGACTTATTTTGCAGATCAGCATTTGTTTTTTTTAATCAAACTCACAATTTATTAGTCCCTATGTTTACAACTTCCTGTTTTGATGCTCACTAAAGGACTAACAATGTTTTATACCTCCTACAAATAATGTGGCTGAACTTCAGAAAGAGATTCCCAGCCATATATTCAATGTTAATTTTCAGGATTAAAATATATAATTTATAGAGGTAATAGAAAAAACTCTTTTCCTTGTTATCGATGCATTATATTGTTTGTTATGTTGTTCATTTTTGAGTTGAAAGGACAGAATTGGTCCCTGAAATCTGACAGATGTTCGCTTTATTTAAATTTCTTATTCAACCTCCCAATTAATTAAAATAAAACTCGGTCGATGAAAAAAATTCTCCTCCATTGAAACCTGCACAATGTAAATCTGCTATTAATAAATCAGCTTCAATCCGTCTAACCGTCTGTGTGTTGGGTTCTTTGCTCTAAAAAGCTTTATTCATCACACAGACACCTCACAGAATGAATGAGATTATTGTCCTCTATCTGCATCAAATCAATTCAAACCGCTCTGCAGTCAGCTATTGTTAAGCGTGGAGTCTGTTTGACACATTTTCTCCACCAATACTCAGGAAACTTTTTTATTGCAAGTGACAGATATTTTCTCAGTGTATTTTTTCCTAAAATTGCTTTGTAGCATTGTTAAGAAAACATGTAAGGGCAGACGAATCATTTTCCAATCAAAATTGATTGAGCAGATTGTAAACGGCGCTATCCCATGTTTGTCTTGGTATCGGGGAAATGCAAAGTGGTGATTTTTCCACTGCAGATCTTCTTATACGATGGCGGGGAGCGGCTCGGCTTTGCTCAGAGTGGCCGGAGATCATTGAATTCGGCGAAGAGAATCTGAGACCCTTTTTTTCCCCACACTTTTTGTTTGTGTCTTTTCTTCTCTCCCGCATACAGCTGTCGTTCATTCTGCCAGCGCAATTTACACCTCATCTGGAGCCATCTTTTGTTTCTTAACCTGTCCCATTACCATCTCCTTTTGCCTTGAATATCTCTTAATGTCTCTTAACCTCTCCTGCCTTCTATCCTATCACAGACCTTCCCTTTTGTTCTTTCATCCCCTCCCCCCTATCCCAGCTCCTACCCTTGCTTAAAAACCTGTTCCATTTCCTGATTCTTTCCAGTTCTGATGAAATGTCATCGACCTGAAACGTTAACTCTGTTTCTCTCTTCACAGACGCTGCCTGACCTGCTGAGTATCTCCAGCATTTTCTGTTTTTATCTGAGACCCATTGATCCTGGCACTGAATTTCCATCAATCGACACTGGACCTCAAGGCCCCATTCAGACTCCAAGAGCTGTGCCCATATGTCCTGAATATCTGGGACTAACCCTTTGTGCATAATGATTTTTCGAGGATGTTTTCTCTCTTTAAAGAGCAGTGAAATAATCCTTCAGTGCCTTGCACTCCCTACATGGTCTGTGGGATCTACAGCCTGATCCTCTGCTGGGATCCAGTGCCCCATCTCATGGGAGCAGTCTCGCCCATCGAGGCCTAACTCATAGTTTTACTTCTGTGCCCTCAGCCCTATATGTTTAACTCTATGAACAGTAAGTTCAGGAATCTAATCCTTTTTAATCAGTAGTATTTCTCTATTTGGAGTTCCAGCTCCTACTCACTCCCCTAGTTTACCAGGAGTTCACTGATCAGATGTCCCTTCATTTCTTTGCGATGGTTGTTATTTTCACCATCCTGTGATCCCCTGGTCTGCAGCAGCGGTCGCGGTTTGTGGTTATAATGGAATGGACATCAGATTGGAAAGTCTGTAATTCTATATCCGCCCTTCTGTCTGTTTCCTCTGCTCCGCACAGCTGTGAGAGTGGGACGTATATCCACTTGCAGGAGCAAAGCCATTGGTCACTCTTAACCTCCTTGCCATAACACCATTCTTCACAGACGATTCATCAAGTTCCCTCCAAACTCTCCAGGGCTCTGGCATTATAATGTGGTACAAAGCACACTACAGTGCCTTGTTATTAACTCATCTGTGCCATTAATGTGAATCATTACAAACCAGAATGGAGGCCAGTTGCACCCTGATCTAGACGGCTGCGATTGCTGTTGGGTGCTGTATTTTTCAACAGACCTGTTGTTGTCTTTTCAGTAATATTCCTTCACCGCCCTAAACATTGCCTTCCCGAGGGACTGTGGCTTGGTATGGCTGCATTAGAGAGGGAGGGAGCCTGTCAGGGAAAGATGATAGAGAGATGGAGGAAAGGTAGTGAGGGACAGACGGATAGAATATAAATCACTGTCACAGAGAGAGCTGGCAGATCGGGAAAAACAACCAAAAAAAAACAAGAGAGAAACAGATAGAGAGGGAGAAGTAGGCATAGGGATTGAGAATAGAGGTGACAGGCGAGATTGAAGCCGACAGAGAGAAATGGAAATAGCCAGATCTTTCTCCTCCCCAATTCGGCTCTCGAAATTACAGATTGTTTATATCGTGGCATCAGTGCGGCTCAAAGTGCTCAGTTAGGAAACTATCCCTTGTGCCTTCTTAACCACCTTAAGGATGTCTTGCTGCTGTTGTACAGGGCCTTGATGAGACCACACCTTAAGTATTGCGTGCAGTTTTGGTCGCCTTATCTGAGGAAGGATGTTATGGCCATGGAGGGAGTGCAGCGAAGATTCACCAGACTGATACCTGGGATGGCAGGAATGATGTATGAAGAGAGATTGGATCGATTAGGCTTATATTCGCTAAAGTTTTGAGAATGAGAGGGGATCTCATTGAAACTTATATAATTCTAACAGGACTAGACAGACTAGATGCAGGAAGGATGTTCCCGATGGCGGGGGAGTCCCGAACCAGAGGTCACAGTCTAAGGGTTAGGGGTAAGCCATTTAGGACTGAGATGAGGAGGAATTTCTTCACCCAGAGACTGGTGAACCTGTGGAATTCTCTACCACAGAAGGCAGTTGAGGCCAACTCATTAAATATATTCAAGAAGAAGTTAGATATATTTCTTAAGGCTAAAGGGATCAAGGGATATGGGGAGAAAGCAGGGACAGGGTACTGAATTTGGATGATCAGCCATGATCTCATTGAATGGCGGAGCAGGCTCGAGGGGCCGAATGGCCTACTCCTGCTCCTATCTTCTGTTTCTATGTTATCTACCTGTCCTGCTCCCTTCGGGGATCTGTGGACATGCACTTCAAGGTCCCTCTGTTCCTTTACATAAGGACGATAATGGGGGTGTGGGGGACCACATCTCACCATAGAACCAGCCACACACACTTTCTGTCGGTTCCCATGTTAGGCAACTAACCAAGGAGAAACCATTTTTAGCAATTGATCCAACACGATGCTGATGCCGATGGCGGATTGGATAATTCGAGATGCCCAGCTGTGACCTCTCGTCTCTGGGAGGACTCACCCATGGGTTCTACCTGTACACCTGCAGTTCGGCATTTCCTATCCTGTCACTTACTGTCACCCCGCACTGGTTTAGTTCCCAGCACTGAAACTGGGGTCTTCCCCGAGATCACATGCTGTCACTGAGCTGTTTATGTACATTGTACCTAAAATCCAATTCATAACTTGACATCTGTAGCACGGCTCATTCATACAGATGGATTTAGATTTAATTCCATACCAGTGTTAGCTGTGGCTCACTGGCAGCACAATCGCTTCTGAAAACTGTGTGTTATAAGCCCCTGTTAGACACTGGTATTCATTGTCCCAACAGATACATGTCAAGGGAGCAGATTAACCTTTAACCCTTTCACCTTATCTCCTCACTGAGGAACCGTCTGGGTTTTACCTCCCAGCCTATGTCGAGAAGTGAATGATGCCTAATATTGCTCGCTGAACTGTCTTTATCTCCCAGTTCCGACTGAGTATGAGTTCATCTCAACGACTCTCAATAGGATCCCCACAAGCTGCTGAGTGAATGAATTAAAGCTTTGTTACCAAATTTTCAAAAGAAGTCAGTCAGTAAATCATCCACTCACAACTGTTTACTGACTTCAAAATCATAACCATTATAAATTAAACATTGAGTATACCAATAATTAGTAAATAAAATAGTTGTAGACAGGGTCGCCTTGCAATTTTAATAACACACAATTAATAGGCAGACAATTAATACAATGAATAAGAGAGGTTGTGTAATCAGCTCAGTGTATCACCGTAATTCAGCATTAGCTGGATCGCTGATTATCAAATTCTAGTTGAGACCAGTGTGTGGGGTGACTGCAGATTGGGGAGATGAATTTCGGATTGACTATTTGGTGATCTGATGAATTAACAGCATTGGATCGCCAGACTGCGGAATAGATTGGAGGAGAAATTCACCTCGGGCGATAGCGAATCGGTGGCGCATTGTGTACTCCACCCGATTCTCTTTCCCATTGACTGTTAATTTCACCAAATCGGTGGCGCATTGTGTACTCCACCCGATTCTCTTTCCCATTGACTGTTAATTTCACCAAATCGGTGGCGTATTGTGCGCTCAGCCCGATTCTCTTTCCCATTGACTGTTGCTTTCGCCAATGAGATGTTAATCCAGGGCCTTCTCTGAATGTCCAAGTGGACACAATAGATCCAACAGCACTGATACAAGAGATGGGGAGTTCCCCGGTGTCCGCAGGGACATTTATCCCTCAATTTTCTGCTCGGGAGTGAAACTGATGTCAGAAACCGGCAGCCTCACAGAAACCGTTCAATTTCCATTTCAATGATCCGAAACACCAGTTTTACACCAGAGGGGAAAGTTTTCCCCATCCATTCTCGAGCTGTGGCTGTCACTGGTAAGGCCCCATTAATTACCCACCCAATTGCCATGAGAAGGTAAAGGTGGGCCTTCCTCTTGAACCGTTGATGTAGCTGTTTGATACAGCTGAGTGGCCCACTTGGGCACTTCAGAGACAGCTAACATAACATAATAGTAACCCACACTGGTGAAGGACTGGAGCTATACACAGGACAGTCAAGGTAAGGACGGCAGGTTTCCTTCCCAAAATATTGGTGAACCTGTTTTTAATGAAACTCAGACAGATTAATGGTCACTTATCTCAGTTCTTTTTAAATTCCAGTATTGTTCAAACTGAATTTCAATTATGAAACGGCCATCTGAACTTATGTTCTATGGGTTATTAGCACAGCCTGTGGATTACTAGGCCATTAACATAACCGCTACACTGCGGAGGCAGCGGACCTTAGAGGGAGCGAGAGTGGAGCCTGAGGATATAAAAAGCACGGCAGAGCGAGGCCCGAGAGCGGAGGCAGCAGACCTGACAACAAAACAAGGAGTGACGTCACATGAAAGCAGGGAAGTGATTGGTTGGTCAGGATTTCTCTCTTTATCTTGGGCATTGGTTTAAATTAAGAGCCTCGATAAAAACTAAACGTTCACAAAGAGGGAGCTGATTGGTGAATATCTGGTACTTGTTTTTACTTGGCTTTCTTAAAGTTTTAAGTTTATTCCAGCTAGGTTAGTAAATAGTCTGTTAATTAGTGGTATGGCAGGGCAGCGCACACCCGTGGAATGCACATCCTGTGCCATATGGGAAGTCCTTGACACCTCCCGTGGTCTGGACGACCACATGTGCGCGAAGTGTCGCCAGCTACAGCAGCTCGAGCACCGGGTTACGGAGCTTGAGCGGCGGCTACAGTCACTGCTGTGCATTCACGAGGCTGAGAGCTACGTGGATAGCATGTTTCAGGAGGTGGTCACTCACAGCTTAAGAGTTTGCAGTCAGAGACGGTCAGAGAAAAGAGGACCACCAGGCAGGTAGTGCAGGAGTCCCCTGACCCCATCTTGCTCACCATCCAGTATTCGGTGCTGAGTACTGGGGAGTGCAGCCAGAGCCAAGTCCACAGCACCATGGAAGGCTCAGCTGTTGAGGCCGGTGGGGGGAGGGGAGAGGGAGAGCAATAGTGATACGGGATTCAATAGTTAGGGGAGCAGACAGGCATTTCTGCGGCCGCAGACGTGACTCCAGGATGGTATGTTGCCTCCCTGGTTCCAGGGTCAAGAATGTCACTGAACGGCTGCAGGGCATTCTGAGGGGGAAGGGTGAACAGCCAGAGTTCGTGGTCCATATCGTTACCAACGACATAGGTAGGAAGAGGGATGAGGTCCTGCAGGCAGAGTTTAGGGAGCTAGGAAAGAGGTTAACTTCAAAAGGTCGTAATCTCCAGTGCGGGAGGGAGGGCTTTAGATTTCTGAGGAATTGGAACCGTTTCTGGGGGATGTGGGACCTCTACACGCCTGACGGGTTGCATCTTAACGGGAACGGGACCAATATACTCGCGGGAGGGTTTGCTATTGCTGTTGGGGAGGGTTTAAACAAGCTTGGCAGGGGGATAGGAACCTAAGTATAGAGTTAATAGGGAGGGAAGAAAAACTGGAATTGGAAAACAAAAACGTAGAAAGTAAATTGGCAGGACAGATGAATCAAGGGCTAGATAGTAGTCAACAAGGAGGTTTGCCTCTACTAAATGATATATACTTCAATTCAAGGAGTATAGCGAACAAGGCAGATGAGCTGAGGGCACAGGTAGATACTTGGGACTATGATATTATAGCAATTACAGAGACGTTGCTGAAAGTGGGGCAGGTATGGCAGCTCAACATTCCTGGTTACAGGATTTTCAGACGGGATAGAGAGGGAGGTAGAGAGGGAGGTAAAAAGGGAGGGGGGGGGGATCGCGGTATTGATTAGAAAAATTATTTCAACTGTTTGGGGGGGGGATGATATGTTGAAGGGATCATCAAACAAGGCCATATGGGTCCAATTGAAAAACAAAAAAGGGGCGATCACACTGCTGGGAGTGTACTACAGACCCCCAAACAGTGAGAGGGAGATAGAAGAGCAAATATTTAGACAAATTACAGAGAAGTGCAAAAACTATAGGGCAGTAATGGTAGGGGATTTCAACTACCCAAATATTAACTGGGATAAAATTAGTGTGAAGGGTATAGAAGGTGCGGAATTCCTAAAATTCATCGATGAGAACTTTTTTAGCCGGTATGTAGCAAGACAACAAGGGAGGGGGCGGTTCTGGACTTGGTTTTAGGGAATGAAGCTGGGCAGGTAGAAGGCGTATCAGTGGGGGAGCATTATGGTGCTAGTGACCATAATTCTGTTAGAATTAAAGTAGTTATGGAAAAGGACAAGGATAGACCAGGAATAAAAATTCTAAATTGGGGAAAAGCAAATTTTGCTGAGCTCAGAGGGGATTTAGCCATAGTGGACTGGAAACAGCTACTTGAAGGTAAATCAGTGTCAGAGCAGTGGGAGGCATTCAAGGAGGAGATCCGAAGGGTTCAAACTAAATATGTGCCCTGAAAGAAAAAAGTTGAGACTAACAAATCTAGAGCCCCTTGGATGTCTGGAGACATACAGGGCAGGATAAAGAAAAAAAGGGAGGCGTATGACAGATACCGAGGGCTAAATACTCCAGAATCTTTAGAGGAGTAAAGAAAGTGCAGGGGTGCAATTAAAAAGGATATTAGGAAAGCAAAGAGAGAGCATGAAAAATTATTGACAAGTAAAATCAAGGAAAACCCAAAGATATTGCATAAATATATTAAGAGTAAGAGAATAACTACAGAAAGGGTAGAGCCTTTTAGAGGTCATGAGGATAATCTGTGTGTGGAGGCGGGAGACATTGGTAGGTTTCTTAATGAACACTTTGCGTCTGTTTTCACAAAGGAGAGGGGTGAAGCAAACATTGCTATCAGGGGGGAGGAGTGTGAAATATTAGATGAAATACATATAGTGAGAGAGGAAGTATTAAGGGGTTTAGCAGCTTTAAAAGTGGATAAATCCCCAGTCCCGGATTAAATGTATCCCAGGCTGTTAAGCGAAGCAAAAGAGGAAATAGCAGAGGCCCTGACCATCATTTTTCAATCCTCTCTGGCTTCAGGTGTGGTGCCGGAGGACTGCTAATGTGGTACCTTTGTTTAAAAAGGGAGAAAAGGATAGACCGAGTAATTACAGGCCAGTCAGCCTAAACTCGGTGGTGGGAAAATTATTGCAAAGAATTCTGAAGAACAGAATAAGTCTTCATTTAGAAAGACACGGATTAATCAATGATAGTCAGCACGGATTTGTTAAGGGAAGGTCGTGTCTGACAAACCTGATTGAATTTTTTGAGGTGGTAACAAGGAGGGTAAATTAGGGTAGTGCGTTTGATGTAGTTTATATGGACTTTAGCAAGGCTTTTGATAAGGTTCCACATGGCCGACTGGTCACGAAGTTAAAAGCCCATGGGATCCTGGGCAAAGTGTTAAGTTGGATTCAAAACTGGCTCGGAGACAGGAAGCAGAGGGTAATGGTTGATGGGTGTTTTTGTGACTGGAAGGCTGTTTCCAGTTGGGTTCCGCAGGGCTCAGTACTCGGTCCCTTGTTTTTTCTGGTATATATCAATGATCTAGACATGAATATAAGGGGAATGAATAAGAAGTTTGCAGATAATACTAAAATCGGCTGTGTGGTTGATACTGAAGAAGGAAGCTGTAGACTGCAGGAAGATATCAATTAATTGGTCAGGTGGGCAGAACAGTGGCAAATTGAATTCAATCCGGAGAAGTCTGAGGTAATGCATTTGGGGAGGGCTAACAAGGAAAGGGAATACACATTAAATGGTAGGACACTGAGTAGTGTAGAGGAACAAAGGGACCTTGGAGTGCATGTCCACAGATCCCTGAAGGTAGCAGCCCAAGTAGATAAGGTGGTTAAGAAGGCATACGGAATGCTTGGCTTTATTAGCCGTGGCATAGAATACAAGAGCAGGGGGGTTATGTTTCAACAGTATAAAACACTAGTTAGGCCTCAGCTAGAGTACTGCGTGCAGTTCTGGTCACCACATTACAGGAAAGATGTGATTGCACTAGAGAGGGTGCAGAGGAGATTTACAAGGATGTTGCCGGGAGTGGAGAATCTTAGCTATGAGGAAAGACTGGATAGGCTGGGTCTGTTTTCCTTGGAACTGAGGAGGCTGAGGGGAGACCTTATTGAGGTGCATAAAATTATGAGGGGCATAGATAAAGTGGATAGAAAAGACCTATTTCCCTTAGCAGTGAGGTCAAAAACCAGGGGGGCACAGATTTAAAGTAATTGGTGGAAGGTTTAGAGGGGAAATTTCTTCACCCAGCGGGTTGTGGGACTCTGGAACTCACTGCCTGAAAGGGCGGTAGATGCAGGAACCCTAACCACTTTTAAAAAGTACTGTGCACTTGGGATGCATTATCCTGCAGGGCTATGGACCAAGAGCTGGGAAGTTGGCTTAGGCTGGATAGCTCTTTGTTGGCCGGCGCGGACACGTTGGGCCGAAATGGTCTCCTTCCGTGCTGTAACTTTCTATGGTTCTATGATTCTCTGATATTATATTCTAACCTGATGGTTGAAATCTACTACATTAAATGGCCATTTCTCTCATTGCAATCTGTGGCAACGAGCACTGATTGGTTGCTGCGTTTGTCTACATTACAACAGTGACTGCAACTCAAAGGTACATGAATTGTGTTATAAAATGCAAGTATTTTCTTCCTCCCATTACCTGTTCCTCCCACTGTATATGTATTATTTCCTAATTACTGTATGATGACTAATTTGACATTTTTGGCTTGTGATATTTACATTAAACCACACGGTCAGGGCCCTCGGCCCCTCGATCTGTCAGTCTGTGGCCCAGGTGATATCAAACACCGAGTCATTATCCTCGTGTGTGCTTGTTCCAATCTTGTCATTGCTGATTACAATGGATTGATTATTGGTTCCCATCCCATGATTTTTGACATCTGATTAATACAATCTTCGCTATGTATTATACCCGAGTGAACAGAGAAGGAAACAAACTGCATTTGGTGTGAATGCAAAATATAAATAAATAATGTACAGCAGGTCCATTAGTATCTGGAAAATAGTTACAAAAGAGTTACATCACAAGCAACATGACCCAAAACCTCAATCTGCCTTCGCTCTGCTTAAATACGGACGATCCTGCTCTGTATTTAAACCACGGTCTGGTTTTTAGGCCCAGAGTGATTCAGACTGTGGGGCCCTACTTGGTCATGTCCATTTACTGCATTGGAGTTTCCACTGGCTCACTGAAATTTCCCAACTTGTTACTCTTTGAGCGGGCGGGCGAATTTGCCAATTCAAGTTCTTTATTTGACACTCTCCAGTCCCCGTGTGTAGATACAGCTGTTTAGAAATTCACCCGTCAGTGTGAAAGTAACAGGAATAGCAATGGAACAGATTCTGCACTAAATACATCGTTTCAGAAAATGTTTCCTTATTTTGGAAAGGCCGAAAACATTTAAAATATAAGTTAGATTCTACGGGTGGACCGACCACAGGAACCTCCCCAATAGGCTACTCACCCTGGGTCACCCCAGAGAGTGGGTTTTTGTCCCTATTGGATGGTGAAATTCATCCAAGCTGAACAGACCCATTCCCCATTCTGAACCCACACAGGTTCACTTCACAGCAGGGTCACTGGGCACTGATATTGAGCGGGAACCCTGGGTAATGTTACCCCAAACCCAGGAATACTGAGTGCAATTGTCAGTGTCCCACTGCAGCCCAGACTGAGCCCCACCCTGGGCCCTTCCTGTCTGTGCATTTCCCCAGTGCTCCATTGGGGAACATTCAGCCCCGGATATCCTGCAGAAGCAGCGCTGTGGGGCCGGGCGGCTGAGTCTCGTGACCCTGTGGCTGGGCCTCTGACCTCACAATGGGAGATGACGCGCGCTCAGCTCAAGCTGGAAACCGTTAAAGGGGCCGCTAGGATTTAAACCCGGAGCACGGCCGGTTAAAGGGGAGGTGCAGAAAATCGGCCAAAAATGGTCACATAATGAGAGCAGTGATGTTATAAATTGTTATAATCAATCTCCACTCTCAGTCGGGGTCTGGATTCCCGCAGCGACCTCAGGTGTTTCTCTCCGGTTGAACTGAACTGATTCCCTGCCAGCCTGAAACAGATTAAAGATTAAACAGGAAATAAACAGATTGAACAACAATGTAAATAACAGGGAGACTGGGGTTAATATTTCAATAATAATTACAGACAAATATCACCCATGAAAGTGACTGAATCCCATTGATATTGTATTTATTACATGACACATTGAAACAAAAACTCACCAAATCAGCTCCAGACTCCTGCAGGTCAGTATGAGGCGGCAGAGAGCGGGGACAGATCGGTCTGTGAAGAAATTTAATCCCAGGTACAGAACCGTCAGTGAGCGGTTTGGACTGAGAGCGGAGGCGAGATCCTCGGTACGAGAATCTGTGAGACCCACATTATCCAACCTGGGAAAGAGAGAGAGTGAGAAAGTATTTTTTATTCGTTCCTGGGATGTGGGCGTCAGTGGAAAGGTCAGCCTTTATGCCAATCCCTAATTGCACTAGAGAAGGTGCTGCAGTCCGTGTGGTGAAGGTACCCCCCACAGTGCTGTTATGAAGGAGTTCCAGGATTTGACTCAGCGACGACGAAGAGTCAGCGAAATGTTTCCAAGTCAGGATGGTGTGGAACTTGGAGGTGGTGGTGTTCCTATGCGCCTGCTGCCTTTGTCCTTCTAGGTGGTAGATCTCGCAGGTTTGGGAGGTGCTGCTGAAGAAGCCTTGGTGAGTTGCTGCAGTGCATCTTGTAGATGGTACACACTGCAGCCATGGTACGCCGGTGGTGGAAGGGGTGAATGATTAAGGTGATAGATGGGGTGCCAATCAAGCGGGCTGCTTTGTCTTGTATGGTGTGGAGCTTAGAGTGTTGTTGGAGCTGCTCTCATCCAGGCAAGTGGAGAGTATTCCATCACACTCCTTACTTGTGCCTTGTAGAGAGTGGAAAGGCTTTGGGGAGTCAGGACGTGAGACACTCGCCACAGAATACCTAGTCTCTGACCTGCTCTTGTTGCCACAGTATTTATGTGGCTGGTGCAGTTAAATTTCTGATCAATGGTGGTCCCCAGGGTGTTGATATTTCAGGGATTTGACGATTGTAATGCCGTTGAATGTCAAGGGGCTGTGGTTAGCCTCTCGCTTGTTGGGGATGGTCAATGCCTGACACTTGTATGGTGCGAATCTTACCTGCCACTTATCAGCCCAATCCTGAATGATGTCCACGTCTTGTTGCATGCAGGCATGGCCTGCTTCATTATCTGAGGAGTTGCGAATCGAATTGGCACTGTGTAATCATCAGCAAACATCCCTACTTCTGATCTTATGATGGAGGAAAGTTCATTGATGAAAAAGCGGAAGATAGTTGGGCCTTGGACACTGCCGTGGCGAACTCCTGCATCGATGTCCTGGGGCTGTGATAATTGATCTCCAACAACTACAATCATGTCATCAAGGTATGCCTCCTGCCATGGAGAGTTTTCCCCTGATTTAACTTCAGTTTTACAAGGGCTCATTGATGCCACAGTCGGTCAAATGCTGCCTTGATGTCAAGGGCATTCACTCTCACCTCACCTCTGAAATTCAGCTATGTTTCCATGTTTGGACCAAGGCTGTAATGAGGTCTGGAGCTGGTTATTGGTGAGTAAGTGACGCTTGATTGCACTGTCGATGACACCTTCCATTACTTTGCTGATGATTGAGAGTAGACTGATGGGACGGTAATTGACCGGATTGGATTTGTTCTGCTTTTTGGGGACAGGACATACCTGTACAGCTTTCCACATTGTCGGGTCGAGGCCAGTGTTGTAACTGTTCTCTAACAGCTTGGCTAATGGTGTGGCTAGTTCTGGAGCACAAGTCTTCAGCACGACAGCCGGGATGTTGTCCGGGCCCATAGCCTTAGCTGTATCCAGTGCGCTCAGCCGTTTCCTGATATCACATGGAGTGAATCTAATTGGCTAAAGATTGGCCTCTGTGATGATGAGGTCCTCAGGAGGAGGCAGATATGGATCATCCACTCAGCAATTCTGGCTGAATATGGTTGCAAATGCTTCAGACCTGATCTTTGCTCCTCCATCATTGAGGATCGGGATATTCATGGAGCCTCCGCCTCCTGTTAGTTGTTTAATGGTCCACCATCATTCATGACTAGATGTGGCAGGACTGCAGAGCTTTGATTCGATCTATTGATTGTGGGATCTCTTCTCTTAGCTCTGTCTATAGCATGCTGATTCCGCTGTTAACATGCATGTAGTCCTGTGTTACATATTCCCCAGGTTGGGACCTTATTTTTCTGTGCACCTGATGCTGCTCCTGGCATGCTCTTCTGCACTCCTCATTGAACCAGGGTTGGTCCCCTGGCTTGATGGCAATGGATGAGTAAGTGATATGCCGGGCCATGAGGTTACAGATTTTGGTGGAATACAATTCTGCTGCTGCTGATGGCCTACAGCGCCTCATGGTTGCCCAGTTTTGAGAAGCTAGATCTGTTCTGAGTCTAGCCCATTTAGCACGGTGGTAGTGCCACACAACATGATGGAGAGTGTCCTCACTGTGATGATGGGACTTCGTCTCCACAAGGACTGTGTGGTGTTCTCTGCTACCAATGTTATCCTGGACAGATGCACCTGCGACAGCTAGATTGTTGAGGACGAAGTCAAGGAGGTTTTTCTCTCGTGTTGGTTCTCTCACCACCTGTTACAGGCCCAGACTGGCAGTTATGTCCTTCAGGATTCGGCCAGCTCAGTCAGTAGCGGTTCAACCGAGCCAGTCTTGGTGATGGACATTGAAGTCCCCCACCCAGAGTATGTTCTGTGCCCTTGCTACCCTCAGTGCTTCTTCCAATTGGTGTTCAACATGGAGGTGTATTTATTCATCAGCTGAGGGTTGGCGGAAGGTGCTAATCAGCAGGATGTTTCCTTGACCATCCTTGCCCTGAAACCATGAGACTTCATGGGGTCCAGAGTCAATGTTGAGGACTCCCAGGGCCACTCCCTTCCGACTGTATACCACTGTCCCGCCACCCCTGGTGGGTCTGTCTTACCGGTGGGACAGGACATACCCAGGGATCGTGATGGAGGAGTTTGGGACATTGGCTGAAAGATATGATTCTGTGAGTATGACTATGTCAAGCTATTGCTTGACTAGTCTGTGGGACAGCTCTCCCAATATTGGCACAAGTCCCCAGATGATAGCGAGGAGGACTTTGCAGGGACGACTGGGCTGGGTATGCCACTGTCGTATCCGAAGCCGGTGCCTAGGTCAATGCCGGGTGGACCGTCTGGTTTTATTCTTATTATTGTTTTTCAAAGTAATGTATTACAACTGAGTGGCTTGCTAGGCCATGTCAGAGGGCAGTTAAAAATCAACAACATTGCTGTGGGTCTGGAGTCACATATAGGCCAGACGAGGTCAGGAAAGCAGATTTTGTTGCCTAAAGGACATTAGTGAACCAGATGGGCTTTTACGACAATCGGATAGTTTCATGGTCATCATTACTGATACTAGCTTTTTATTCCAGATTTATTTAATTAACTGAATTTAAATTCCATTGTTGGATCATTAGACCAGGCCTCTGGATTACTAGTCCACTAACATAACCACTATGCGACCGTACCATCCAGGAATCAGAGTAAATCCCCAGTGTTTATTAATAACACTATTACGGATACTAATAGTAAAGTACAGTTATTATAAACACAATCTCACACAGTCTGGTACTTACCCCAGTTTCTGTATTTTACAGTCTGGGTTCCTCAGAGCCGCAGACAGTCGTTTCACTCCGGAATCTCCCAGATTATTATTACCCAGGTTCAGAACCGTCAGTGACCGGTTTGTACTGAGAGCGGAGGAGAGATCCCCGGCACAGGAATCTGTGAGACCGACATTATCCAGCCTGGGGATCAGAGAGAGCGAGAAAGAGAGAGAGATAGAGAGTATGAATGAATATGAATCATGATGAATCCCAGTGTTTCTAAGTAACACTATTACTGATCCTCATAATTATGTACAGTGTCAGACATCTAGTTAGTATAAACACAATCTCACACAGTCTGGTACTTACTCCAGGTCCTGTATTTTACAGTCGGGGTTCCTCAGAGCCGCAGACAGCCGTTTCACTCCTGAATCTCCCAGTTTATTATTACTCAGGTTCAGAGCCGTCAGTGACCGGTTTGTACTGAGAGCGGAGGCGAGATCCCTGGCACAAGAATCTGTGAGACTGTTTTCATCTAGCCTGGTATCAGAGACAGAGATGAAAATGGAGACAAAGAGAGATAGCAAAAAAGCTGTACTCAGTGTAAATCCAGTTTTTAATAATAACGCGATTACTGATAATAATGGTAAGTGTTTATTAATAACAATATTACTAATAATAATGTAGTGTTAGACATCTACTTATTATAAACACAATCTCACACAGCCTGGTACTTACCGCAGTTTCTGTATTTCACAGTTCAGGTTCCTCAGAGCCACAGACAGTGGTTTCATTCCAGAATCTCCCAGTTTATTGCCCCTCAGGCTAAACACAAACAGGGAGTGTGAAACAAAGTGAATCAAACCCTGCATTTGGTACAATTTCTCTCTCTTCGATATTACAGGAAGCACAGAATAAATTCACGAAGTTGCTCAGAAATAAATTCATGGAATTAATAACCCGGTTTTGTGTCACTGACAATAAATCTCACTCTGTCCAACTCCCCATATATTCAGGGACTGTCAGTAAATGTATTTATTAAATAAAGTGCAGTCTGTGTATAGAATTTAAATGTCCCTCAGTCCGGTCTCATTCCCTGATGATCAGAATTACCCTCCTGGAGCTCAGTGACCGGCCTCGGAAAATTGTTTCATTTCTGCTGTTCCTTAAATCCTGGATTTTATGGGAAAGGGACGATTGTCCCGGAATTAAATGATAACGCGGTGATTCCCTGTACTTTATACTGTGTGCATTATTCTGTATAATATCTCGGGGTCAGTTATATTGTGAAACGGCGCTAACTGCTGCTGTAAAATCCGTCCCCCAGGAGATTATGAAACAAGGAGAGTTTATTCTGCCCAGTTACAAGTTTTAAATGTCCCTGTGCTCCTAGTTTATAGGGGAGGGGAGTCGCTCACTGTATTCCCCATTAAACTGGCTCCAGATTTATTTCAGGTGTAACTGGCCCGACAGTTTTTGGGGAATTTTCGGAAGTTCCCTCCCCGAGCGGGGCCTCACACACGGGGCGGATTATGGGGAATTCCCGGGTTCACTGCCCCCGGTTTACCCAGGAACCGCCCGCTGTGTGCGAGGCCCAACCGCTGGCCGGTGTGTGTCTGTACTCCGGGGCTAATACCCCACAACACGTTAGATTGAAAACTTTTTACCGAAAGATTTTAGCTCTCAAATGTCACTGAAGTGTCAGCCTGGATTACGAGCATGGGGCCAGAATCCACGACCTTCTGACTCAGAGGCAGAAGGGCTTTGAGCTGGATGAAGAGATGGTGGATGAATTGGAGAGTGTGAAGGGCTGTGTCATTGATGAGTTAAGATAACGCAACGATGCCCTGCGGGGAAAGCTCAGCTCGACCAGGAGCGGTTCACTGCCCGAAAGCTGTGTTTCGCTCTTTGTTACTTAATGATTGGTGTTTTTGCTTCCCTCTCCTCTGTACGATGACTATCGCTTGCTCTACACCTCTGAAAGCGGATAGGTGTCTGCACCACACAAGTTACAATGAGAAGGAGCCTTTTCAATGGGTGTATCTTAGGCAGGAGCGAAAATATGATTCATCGTAATTAAATGATCAGACTCTTTCAGTGACCTGTATCTGCTGATCCGATAATGATTGTAAAATCCCTACTTGTTCACAAGGATCCATTTTAGATTCTCCAGTCCTTGGGGAATTACTGACGATTCCTCTTAGTATTGGTCATATTTGTGTTGAATCTGCTTCTCTCTGGTTTAGCTGAACTGTTTGTTTCCCTTCATTACGGAGCAACAACACAATCCGCGACTGTTCTACAATTCGCCCAATAGTTAGAGACAAATAAACAGTTACCTCAACATCTGGCATTTGTGCAGTACGGGTCCCAGCCGCTGGAGTCCTTCACACTGAATGGAGCAGTCCCGTAGATCGAGGTGTTTTATTGCATCACAGAGTCCAATAACATGAGCGAGCACCACACAATCAATTGGGGTCAATGTCAATCCACTAAATGTAAGTGTATCCACAGATCCCACTGTTTTCCGAGCCAGTGCTTTATTCTGAGACTCAAACAGGTAGTGGAATGTGTTCAGGAGGTTCCTTTTACCAGTGTCATTCCCTGTGTTTCCAATCTGTCCTTCAACCTTCTCCTTCACCCAGTCAATCGCTCGGCAGGTGGTTTGATGAAGAAATGGACCCAGAAACTCCTCCAGGGGCCGAGCTGACTGTGGAGAGGAGAGACCAGCAACAAAACGGAGAAATATCTCAAATCGCCCATCTTCCTCACTGTGGGATTCTCTGAGCAGTTTCAGGATGTCCCCAGGATCTGGAGTCAGGAATTGAGCGAGAGCGGCTACAAACTCTTGGATGGTGAGGTGCGGGAATGTGTACACCACGCTCTGGGCAGAATCATCTCTCTCCAAAAGTTCCATCATGAACCCAGACAGGAACTGGGAAGGTTGCAGATTGTACTTGATCAAATCTCCATTTCTAAACACAATCTTCTTCTCGGAGACTCCTGTGAAGGCCATCTCACCAAGCTTCAAAAACACATCCCGGGGGCTTTCAATCTCTCGGCCATGGTTTTTCAGAATGTTGTAAATATAGTAGGAATATAGTTGGGTGATGGTCTTGGGAACTCGCTGCTGATTCCTGTCTCTTTGTGTAAAGAAGGGGCCCAGTGAGAGGCCGAGGATCCAGCAGTAGGAAGGGTTGTAGCACATGGTGTACAGGATCTCGTTCTCCTCCACGTGTTTGAAAACAGCTGCTGCCACCGTCTGATCTTCAAAAAACTTGTTGAAATATTCCTTCCGTTCTTCACCAACAAATCCCAGGATTTCAGCCCAGATACTGATCTCAGCCTTTTCCAATAAATGTAATGCAGTGGGGCGGCTGGTCACGAGCACTGAACATCCTGGGAGCAGCTTGTGCTGTATTAAACTGTACACAATGTCAGACACTTCACACCAGTCTTCAGGATCTGTGCACATGTGCTGAGGTTCTGTATTTCTCCGACTGTCACCAAAATCGATCCTGTCCTTGAATTCATCCAAACCATCGAATATAAACAGCAATCCCTCTGGGTTCTTCCAGAGCTCTCCCAGAATATTCCCAAAGTAAGGATACAGATCCAGTATCAGATTCCTTAGATTTATTCTACAGTTAATAGCGTTCAAATCCCGGAATTTAAAACAAAAAACAAATTGAAATTGTTGGTATATTTTCCCAGTGGCCCAGTCATGAACAATCTTTTGTACCATTGTTGTTTTTCCAATCCCCGGGACTCCGCTCACTGCTGCTGAACTTCCAGAATTAATTCGCCAGAAGAAACTCACCAAACTACCCCTCCAGGAAAAACTGCTCTGGAACAATTGATCAGTTCGGATTTTTTCCAGTTCTCTCTGGAGATGTTTCTCTCTCCACTCTTCATGGTCTCGGCCTCTTGCCAGCAGCTCATGTTCTACAAGTGTCCGATCTCGAACAGTAGAAATGACCGTTAGCTCAGCGTATCGATCAACCAGCTGGAAAACCTTAACCTTCTCCTTTATTAGGATAGTGTTCACTCTCAGTGTTTCAGTTTGTTCCCGAAGTGTTTCCTTGTGTTTCTGTTGAACATCTTCAATTAGAACAGAGAGAAAGTGGTTCTGAATGTTACTTTTACTGAAATAAAACAATTTCTAAATAGCATTTCACTATTCAGTAATATATTGCAAGATTTCATTCACAGCTTCAATAGTGGTGCGTGCACAAATTAGTTAATGGGAACCACGCTTGAAAGTGAACAATGGCCGAGATGAGTTTCAAATATTCACTTGATTCAAAAATTTGCTGAACATGGAGATGTTATTTTCCCTCCAATGGTTAATACTATGTATCCTGCCCTGTACTGTAGACATCTCTTTACAATCCACACATGATCCTGTTTATATGACAGTAGAGGCCCCAGTAAATCAATACTTGAAACCAAGAGTGGTGATTACCTTCTGCAAAAATGAGAAATATGCCATTAACATCTATTCTTAGCCCCCGTCTATTTTTCATCTACATGCTGCCCCTCGGCGTTATCGTCCGAAAACACATCAGTTTCCGCGTGTACACTGACGACACTAAGCTCAATCTCACCACCAAATCTCTCGACCCCTCCACTGTCTCTGACTTGTCACACTCCTCTTCCGACATCCCCGTCACAAACTCCACTCCTTGATCAGTGTTTCCATCGTTCACCCTGGCAACCGCATTGAAGCTGAGCCAGACCATTCGCAACACTGATGTGTTTGACCCAGAGATGAATTTCCGACCACATATCCGCTCCATCACCAAGTCTGCCTAATTCAAACGCCGTAACATCGCCCAACTCCAACCCTGCATCAGCTCATCTGCTGCCGAAACCCTTAGCCATGCCTTAGTTACATCCAACTAATCCAAAGCTCTCCTGGATGACCTCCTATCGTCCACCCGACATAAACTTGTCCTCATCCAAAACTCTGTTGCCCGTATTTTAATTTACACCAAGTGACATTCACCCCTGTGCTCACTGACCTACACCGGTTTCTGGTGCAACAATGCCTGAATTAAAAACCTCATCCTTGTTTTCAAATCCCTGCATTGCCTCGCCCTGTATAGAAATATTAATGTTTCTCACTTGTGCAGGTTATCTGGGGTATTGTCTGTACTGAGAGGAACAGATTGAATTAACAGGAGTAAAATTACTGCTGTTTCCGGACTCGGGAAGGTTATATGGAATACTATCTGCACATTTCCAGTCAATGTTACTGCCATTCTGAGAGTACAGAGGGGAATCAGAAAGATGATTTAAAGTATTCAGAGTTTAGGCTGAGGGTGTTTGATGTATTTCGTTTGGGCAAAAGATTTCGGTATTGATTAAAAAAAATGAAATTCAGAACATTAGTGCAGGAAAGAGGCTTACAATTATCAAAATAATTAAATATTGCAGAACATTGAAAGTCAGAATTAAGAAGGGAAATCAGCATAAATTTTTCATCCAAAGGGTAATAGAGTGGTAAGGACAATAAAGGGGCAATGTAAATGGGGTCTCGAGACAAGTCAACATGTTTGTGTGAGTACACCGAGAGGATGGGTAGGTGGTTTCGAACAGGGACAGGTCCATTTATTCCAAATGGTATTGTCCTGTCCCAATAATTCTCCTGTTATATTGGCCCGTATTTTCCGATCATGTGGAGGCCTGCGATCTGGAAAAATCTACAAACTTACCTGAGGGCTCCCGGGACGCACACGCATCCGCTCCTGGGCCTCACCAAACTCCAAGTGTGCAGGGCCCACGTATCCCAGAGGCGCATGTAGTTCGCAGCATCCCTGGGATCACGTGGGCCATGGGGAGCCAATCAAAGAAGGGAATCTCCCTTCATAAGAACATAAGAAATAGGAGCAGGAGTAGGCCAATCGGCCCTTCGAGCCTGCTCCGCCATTCAATAAGATCATGGCTGATCTGATCCTCATCTCAAATCTAAAGAACACAAGAAGTAGGAGCAGGACCCGGCCACTCAGCCCCTGGGCCCGCTACGCCACCCACAGGGCCTCGACCGATCCGAATTCATATCCAATTTCCTGTCCGCTCCCCGTAACCCCTAATTCCCTTTACTTTTAGGAAACTGTCTATTTCTGTTTTAAATTTATTTAATGAGGTAGCTTCCACAGCTTCCTGGAGCAGCAAATTCCACAGACCTACTACCCTCTGAGTGAAGAAGTTTCTCCTCATCTCAGTTTCGAAAGAGCAGCCCCTTATTCTAAGATTATGCCCCCTAGTTCTAGTTTCACCCATCCTTGGGAACATCCTTACCGCATCCACCCAATGAAGCCCCTTCACAATCTTATATGTTTCAATAAGATCGCCTCTCATTCTTCTGAACTCCAATGAGTAGAGTCCCAATCTACTCATCCTCTCCTCGTATGTCCACCCCCTCATCCCCGGGATTAACCGAGTGAACCTTCTTTGTACTGCCTCGAGAGCAAGTATGTCTTTTCTTAAGTATGGACACCAAAACTGTATGCAGTATTCCAGATGCGGTCTCACCAATACCTTATATAACTGCAGCAATACCTCCCTGTTTTTATAATCTATCCCCCTAGCAATAAAAGCCAACATTCCGTTGGCCTTCTTGATCACCTGCTGCACCTGCATACTAACTTTTTGATTTTCTTGCACTAGGACCCCCAGATCCCTTTGTACTGCAGTACTTTCCAGTTTCTCGCCATTAAGATAATAACTTGCTCTCTGATTTTTCCTGCCAAAGTGCATAACCTCACATTTTCCAATATTGTACTGCATCTGCCAAATCTCTGCCCACTCACCCAGCTTGTCTATATCCCCCTTGTAGGTTTTTTATGTCCTCCTCACTTTCTACTTTCCCTCCCATCTTTGTATCATCTGCAAACTTTGATATGTTACACTCGGTCCCCTCCTCCAAATCGTTAATATAGATTGTAAAGAGTTGGGGACCCAGCACCAAACCATGCAGAACACCACTGGCTGTCTAAATACACTACGTACATTGGTTCCCATTTATCCACCCTGTACGTTATGTCCTTAAAGAACTCAAGCAAATTTGTCAGACATGATTTCCCCTTCATAAAGCCATGCTGACTTTGTCCTATCAAATTATGTTTATCTAAATGTTCCGTTAATGTCTACTTAATAATAGACTCCAAAATTTTACCCATCACAGATGTTAGACTAACTGGTCTACAATTTCCAGCTTTCTGCCTACTACCCTTTTTAAATAAGGGTGTTACATTAGCAATATTCCAATCTGCCAGGACCTTTGCTGATTCCAGGGAATTTTGGAAAATTATTACCAAAGCATACACAATCCCTATTGCCACTTCCCTCAAGACCCTAGGATGTAAGCCATCAGGTCCAGGGGATTTATCCGCCTCGAGTCCCATTATTTTACTGAGTACCAATTCCTTAGTGATTTTAATCGTATTTAGCTCCTCCCCCCCCAGAGCCCCCTGTTTGTCCAGTGTTGGGATATTCTTAGTGTCCTCTACCGTAAAGACTGAAACAAAATATTTGTTCAGCATTTTTGCCATCTCCATGTTTCCCACCATTAATTTCCCGGTCTCATCCTCTAAGGGACCTACGTTTGCCTTAGCCACCCTTTTTCTTTTTATATAACTATAGAAACTCTTGCTATCTGTTTTTATATTTTTTGCTAATTTATTTTCATAATCTCTCTTCCCTTTCTTAATCAATCCTTTAGTTACTTTTTGCTGTCTTTTGAAGACTTCCCAATCTTCTATCCTCCCACTAAGTTTGGCTACCTTATATGTCCTTGTTTTTAGTTGGATACAATCCTTAATTTCTTTACTTAGCCACGGATGGCTGTCATTTCTTTTACACCTGTAAAATATATGAATGGAGATCACCCCAAAAACATAGTAAAACTTTAAATAAATTTTAAAAAACATCACACTTTTAAAATGACTTGAAATTACAATAAATTAAATATTTTAAACAAAAGTTTAAATTTTTGAACAAAATAATTAAAGTTTTTTACGGGGCTAAAAATAAACTTACCTTTTTTTAAAGTACTTTTAAATGATAAATCAGTGAAAAAACATTTTAAAACTTTTTTCAACTCTTATTCTGCTAAAAGATGGCCGTACGCCTGCTTTTACCAGGCGTAAGATTTGTAAGGGTTTTCTGCGGGCGGAGGGTCTCCAAAAAGAGGAACTATCCGCCCGCAGAGGCCCTTCTCTAGGGCAGCCTGAGGATCTGTCAAGAACATTCTTGACAGATCGGAAATGCTGGTTTGCAGCGCATGCGCTGTGCATGCCTGAAACCGGCATTTCCGATGTCCCTAATGGTGGGTACACAGCGCGTACACACCCGTAGGGATCGGAATATCCGGGCCATTGTGTTTCAGAAATTGCAAGTGATTTTTCAGTTGTTTTACACATACATTCTTTGAACGTGATGTAATCACAGTCTTGTTATATCATCGATTAGAATTAGAACAACTACCCACTTCCTAGTATTAGATAGTATTTAAAGCACAGCGACAGTCCATGCGGACCAAAATATCAATGTCACTGTTCCCTCTAAGCTGCGCGGCCATGCAATAATGGGAAAGGTCCAGCGCAGGCCGCTCATCTGCTTCTAGATTGTAAATATCACGCATGAGTGGAAATTTAAAGGGACCACGCACTAAAAGAAACCGGCCGCACAAAACAAATCGCAGCTTACATGGAACAGTAGTCATGGGTTTATGCACCACACGAGCCTCCTTCTATCCTTTTTCGTCTCACAGAATCAATGTTCCCTGCTATTCCTTTCACCCACATGTACTTATGAATGCACCTATGCTGTGTCGCCTCAGCTGCTCCGAGTGGTAGCGAATTCCACATTCTAACCACTCTCTGAGTAAATAAGTTTCTATTGATATATTAGTCACTATCTTATATTTATGTCCTTTGGTTCTGGTCTCTCCTGCAAGTCGAATCATATTCTCTACATCTACCCTATCAATCCCTTTCATAATCAGTTAGACCTGTCGGGTCACACACCGTCTTTTTTTCTCGAGAAATTACCTGCTCAACATTTCCTGATAAGTATAACCTCTCAATTATTTTATTCTCAAATATTTTTGTACCTTCTCTATAGGTGCCTCTATATCCTTTTCATAATATGGAGCCCAGAACTGTTCACAGTACTGCAAGTATGGCCAAATCATGGTTCTATAGGCGCTTAACATAACTTCTCTGCTTTTAATTCGATTCCTCTGTAAATGAACCCCCGTGTTTTTTGTTTGCATTTGTGTGGCCTTATTAACCTGCATCACTAATTTTAGTGATTTGTGTATCTGTACCCCATGATCCCACTGCTCCTCTACCCCATTTAGACACTTATTGGTCTAGCGCACAAGCGTCGAAGCCCGCTCCAGCGGGCGTCAAGAACGAGCTTGTGACACGAGATTATATAAAGGGCCTACGTGCTGGATCCCGCCTGCAATGCCTGGTGTACGGCAGCCTCACGGTAACTGCGCAGCCGCACAGCTCAGGGGGAACAGTGCATCTAAGCAATAGTGACCATAATATGATACACATTAAGATAATAATTGAAAAGGACAGAAGTAGGACAAAAAACAGGGTAATATATTGGAGAAAAGCAAATTTGAAGGGCTGAGAATAGAACTTGGGAAAGTAAAATGGACAACAATATTGACAAACACTGATGTAGAACAACAATGGGAAACATTTCAAACGGCGTTCAACAGAGTCCAGGAAAAACATGTTCCGCTAATAAACAAGAACAAAATAAACACCAATAAGACACCATGGATAAATAACGACATATGGCAAAAAATGAGATTAAGGAAAGATTCATACACTAAGTACATGGACAGCAGGACAGAGCTTGACAAGGCACAATACGAAGAAATGATGAGAGAAGTTAGAAAAAATAAATTAGGAAGGCTGAGAGGAAATATGAAATTAAATAATCAAGTAACATAAAACAAAATAGCAAGATAAACTACAGGCACATAAATAAAAAAGGAAAGTCGGATGGGAATAGGGCCACGAAGGGGTGGATAGGATAAAATCACAGGCAGCGACAGCTTCATTATTTACCAGGGAGACGGATCAGATGGACACTACATTGGAGGATGAGATTAGGAATGGTAACTACATTCAAACTAAAAATGTGAAATATTAAATAAACTAATAAAAGTCAAAGATGATAAAACACCTGGTCTGGACGGATTGCATCCGCGCATTTTGAAATAATCTGGACAAGGGATAGCAGAGGCAATATTATACATATTTAATAATTCGTTAAAAAATGGTCCAGTGCCAGAAGACTGGCAGATAGCTAACGTAATACCTATATTTAAAAGAAGATAGAACATGTCCAGAGAACTATAGGCCAGTCCTCAGTTAGTTTAAAATCGGTACTAGGAAAAATAATGGAATCCAAACTGAAGGAAAACAAAGAAAAACAGCTGCAAACCAAAAATATAATAATACTCAGCATGGATTTCAAACGGGAAACTCTTGCTTGACAAACTTCATTGAGTTCTTTGAAGAGGTAACGAAGTGAGAAGACAAGGGTAATGTAGAGGATGTAATATTATCAAGATTACTAAAAGTGCTTCCATAAGGTGCCACACTGTAGACTAAAGGTCCGAGCAGGGAGTCAGGCGATAAGTAGTAGAATGGATGGCTAACTGGCTGCAAGACAGAAAGGGCAGCTATACCGAGTGATAGATGGTGGAAAGTGTGGTCCCACAAGGACCAGTGCTGGGATCACTGTTGCTCACAATTTATATTAACGATTTAGATTTTGGAATCAAATCACAATTTTTAAATGTGCGGATGACAGCAAATAGAATCATATAAATATACGGCACAGAATGAGGCCATTCAGTCCATCGTATCTCCGCCCGAAGAAAATGAGCTATCCAGGCTAATCCCACTTTCCAGATCTTGGTCCATCACCTTGCAGATTAAGGCACTTCAAGTGCCTATCCAAGTACTTTTAAAATGTGATGAGGGTTTCTGCCTCTGCCAAATTTTCAGGCAGTGAGTTCAAGACCCATACCGCACTCAGGGTGAACAAAATCTCCTCAACTCTCCTCTAAGGTTTCTACCAATTACTTTAAATCTATGCCCCTGGTTATTGATCTCTCTGCTAAGGGAAATAGATGCTTCCTATCCACTCTATTTAAGTCCCTCATAATTTTGTTCACCTCAATTAAGTCTCCCCTCAGCCTCCTCTGTTCCAAAGGAAACAACCCCAGCCTATCTAATCTTTCCTCATAGCTAAAATTCTCCAGTCCTGGTAAGATCCTCGTAAATCTCCTCTGCACTCTCTCTAATGCAATCACATCTTTCCTTTAATGTGGTGACCAGAACTGTACGCAGTATTCCTAACTAGTGTTTTATGCAGCTCAAGTAGAACCTCCCTGCTCTTATATTCTATGCCTCGGCTAATAAAGGTAAGTATCCCGTATGCCTTCTTAACCACCTTGTCATGCTACCTTCAGGGATCTGTGGGCATGCACTCCAAGGTCCCTCTGCATCTCTATATTTCTCAGTATTCGACCATTTATTGGGTATTCCCATGCATTTTTAGCCCTCACCAAATGCTTTACCACACACTCCTCCGGATTGAATTCCATTTGCCACTTTTCTGTCCATCAGACCAATCCATTGATATATTCCAGCCGTCTACCGCTATCTTCTCCACTATCAACCACATGGCCAACTCTTGTTTCATCTACAAACTTCTGAATCATGCCTCCCTAGATTGAAGTCTAAATCATTATATATACCACAAAAAGCAAGGTACCCAGTGCTGAGCCCTGTGGAACACCACTGGAAACAACCTTCCAGTCACAAAAACACTCGTCGACCTTTGCATCTAGCCACTGAGCCACTTTTGGCTCCAACTTGCCACTTTCACTTGGATCCCATGGGCTTTTACTTTATTGACCAACCTGCCATGAGGGACCTTGTCAAAGGCATTGCTAAAATCAATGTAGACTGCATTAAATGTACTACCCTCATCGAGCCTCCTCGTTACCTCCTAAAAAATTCGATCAAGTTAGTCAGACATGACGTTCCCTGAACAAAATCCATGCCGACTGTTCTTGATTAATCTGTGACTTTTTAAATTACGATTTATACTGTCCCTCAGAAATGTTTCCATTCATTTTCCCACCACCGACGTATGGCGGACTGGCTTGTAATTACACGGTCTATCCCTTTCTCCCTTTTTAAACAACGGTACCATGTTAGTAGTCCTTCAGTCCCCTAGCACCACACCTGTAGCCACAGAGGATTGGAAATGATGGTCAGAGCCTCCGCTATTTCCTCCCTTGCCTCTCTTATCAGCGTGGGATACATTTCATCCGGGCCTGGCAATTTATCTACTTTCAAAGATGCTAAACCTCTTAATACTTCCTCTCTCTGTATGTTTATCCCATCTAATATTTCGTACTCCTCCTCCTTCAATACGATGTCTGCATCGTCCCTCTCTTCTATGACGACAGACGCAAATATTCATTAAGAACCATACCCACGTCTTCGACATCCACACATAGATTACATTTGTGGTCTCTTCTAGGCCCTACTCTTTTATTAGTTATCCTCTTGCACTTTTTAAGAAATCAAATGGGTATTTCAGCAGAAACTTCTTTCTCCAGAGAGTGGTAAGAATGTGGAACTCGCTAGCACATGGAGCAATTGAGGCGAATAGTAAAGATGCATTAAATGCATAGCACTAAAAGCCTATGAGGGAGAAGGGAATAGCAGGTTATGCTGATAGTTAGATGAGGAGGAATGTGAGGAGGTTCGAGTGGAACATAAACGCTAGCTTGGACTACTGGGCTGAATGGCCTGCTTCTGTGCTGTACATTCTAAATAATTCTATGTAATTCTAGCCAATAACTTCCTAGTCACCACGAATAATGTTTTTCCTCATATTGCTACATGGATTAATGGTCTATTGTGTGAACATCTGTACATTTTCTCAGATCGATCGAACACTTTGACGTCTCATTCTGTGAAATTATAACATTTTAATGTTTCTCATCTACCCAGCTCTCTCTCTACATTTTACGCGGGGGGGGGGTCTGATTTCTAGGGGAGCAGGGCACACTCAAAGTCTGGCTCAAAGCGCTGCTCATTACTAGTGAAACCAGAACGTCTGTGCGGCACACGGTCAGTTTATATTGGGAGTTACACGGTGTTGGAACCGATCCAAGTGCTCATTGGGCCATGCATTGCATCAGGATTGAGCCAGGTTCGTATGGGGGCTTTCACAGTGTATCGGGAACCTGCCAGGTGTGTATGGGGTTTCACAGTGTATCGGGATCCTGCCAGGTGTGTATGGAGTTTCACAGTGTATCGGGAACCTGCCAGGTGTGTATGGGGTTTCACAGTGTATCAGGATCCTGCCAGGTGTGTATGGGGTATCACAGTTGTATCAGGATCCTGCCAGGTTTGTATGGGTTTTCACAGTGAATCGGGATCCCGCCAGGTGTGTATGGGGTTACATGGAAACATAGACAAATAGGAGCAGGCGTAGGCCATTCGGTCCTTCGAGCCTGATCTGCCATTCAATATGATCATGGCTGATCCTCTATCTCAATACCATATTCCCGCTCTCTCCCCATACCCCTTCATGTCCCTTGTGTCTAGAAATCTATCTATCACCTTCTTAAATATATTCAGTGACTTGGCCTCCACAGCCTTCTGTGGTAGAGAATTCCTCAGGTTCACCACCCTCTGAGTGAAGAAATTTCTCCTCGTCTTAGTCCTAAATGACCTACCCCGTATCCTGACACCCACGAGTTTTAGACCCCCTAGCCAGGATAAACATCCTCCTTGCATCCAGTATGTCCAGCCCTGTCAGTATTTTATACGTTTCTTTGATATCCCCTCTCATTCTTCTAAACTCTCGTGAATACAGGCTTAGTCGACGCAATCTCTCCTCATACGCCAGTCCTACCATCCCAGGAATCAGTCTGGTGAACCTTTGCTGTACTCCCTCTATGGCAAGTATATCCTTTCTTAGGTAAGGAGAACAAATCTGCACACAGTACTCCAGGTGTGGTCTCACCAAGGCCCTGTACAACTGTAGTAAGACATCCTTGCTCCTGTACTCAAATCCTCTTGCAATGAAGGCCCTTCCTAACTGTTTGCTGCACAAGCATGTTTGCTTTCAGTGACTGGTGTACAATGACACCCAATTCCCTCTTTACATCCACATTTCCCAATCTATCACCATTTAAATAATACTCTACCTTTCTGTCTTTCCTACCGAAGTGGATAACTTCACAATTATCCACGTTATACTGCATCTGCCATGTATTTGCCCACTCACTCAACTTCTCTAAATCGCCTTGAAGCCTCTTTGGATCCTCCTCACAACTCACAATCCCACCTAGTTTCGTGTCGTCAGCAAACTTGGAAATATTACATTTGGTTCCATCATCCAAATCATTGATATATATTGTGAAAACCTGGGGCACAAGCACTGATCCCTGCGGTACCCCACTAGTCACCGCCTGCCACCCTGAAAAAGATTCATTTATTCCTGCTCTCTGTTTCCATTCTGTTAACCAATTTCCGCAGGGACCGCTCCCTCCGCGACACCCTAGTCCACTCCTCTACCACCCCCAGCACCCCTTCCCCTTCGCCCGGCACCTTCCCGTGCACGCGCAGGAGATGCAACACATGCCCTTATACCTCCCCTCTTCCCACTGTCCAGGGCCCCAAACACCCCTTCCAGGTGAAACAGCGATTTACTTGTACTTCCTGCAATTTAGTATACTGTATTCGCTGCTCACGATGTGGACTCCTCTACATTGGGGAGACCAAACGCAGATTGGGTGACCGCTTTGCGGAACACCTCCGTTCAGTCCGTAAGGGGGACCCCGAGCTCCCGGTGGCCTGTCACTTTAATTCACCGCTTCACTCCCACTCTGACCTCACCGTCCTCGGCCTATTACACTGTTCCACGGAAGCTCAGCGTAAGCTCGAGGAACAGCACCTCATCTTTCGTTTAGGCACGCTACAGCCCTCTGGACTCAATATCGAGTTCAACAATTTTAGATCATAACCTCAGCTCCAATCACATTTATATTTTATTTTATCCACCCTTTTATTTGTCCCCCCCACCTTTTTTTTTCCTCCTAGAAGCTGG
This sequence comes from Squalus acanthias, assembly GCA_030390025.1. Classification (NCBI taxonomy): domain Eukaryota; kingdom Metazoa; phylum Chordata; class Chondrichthyes; order Squaliformes; family Squalidae; genus Squalus; species Squalus acanthias. Next base: position 89,895 of record JASTWF010000672.1, read on the forward strand.
CAGCTGTCCTTCATTCTGCCAGTGGATTTCACACTTCATTCAGCCTTAATCTGTCACATTAACACCACCTCTAGCCTTGCATATCTCTTAATGTCTCTTCATCTCCTCCTTTGTTCCTTTATCCCCTCCCCCTTTTCCCAGCTTTACCCTGGCCTTAAATCTATTTGATTTCCAGCTCTTCCCAGTTCTGATGAAAGGTCATCGACCTGAAACGTCAACTCTCTTTCTCTCTCTACGGATGCTGCCTGGCCTGCTGAGTTTTTCCAGCGTTTTCTGTTGTTAGTTCAATTCATGCCAGTATGTTACCCCAATTCCATGTGCTTTAATTTTGCACACTAACCTCTTAAGTGGGACTTTATCAAAGGCCTTCTGAAAATCAAAATATACTACATCCACTGGTTCTCCCTTATCTATTCTACCAGTTGCATCCTCAACAAACTCCAGCAGATTTGTCAAACACGATTTCCCTTTCATTAATCCATGTTGACTTTTTCTAAACCCGTTGAAATGTTCTAAGTGTCCTGTCATCACATCCTTTATAATAGACTCTAGCATTTTCCCTGGTACTAATGTTAGGCTAACCAGTCTGTAGTTCCCGGTTTTCTCACTCCCTCCTTTTTTAAATAGTGGGGTTACATTTGCCACCCTCCAATTTGCAGGAACTGTTTCGTAATCTATAGAATTTTGGAACATGCCAACCAATGCATCCACTATTTCCATGGCAACCTCTTTTACTACTCTGTTTCAGTGTATCAGGATCCTGACAGGTGTATATGGGCTTTCACAGTGTATCAGGATCTCGCCAGGAGTGTATGGGCTTTCACAGTGTATCAGGATTCTGCCAAGTGTGCATGGGGTTTCACAGTGTATCGGAATCCTGCCAGTTAGTGATAGGGTTTCACTGTGTATCAGAATCCTGCCAGGTGAGTATGGGGTTTCACAGTATATCAGGATCCTGCCAGGCGTGTATGGGGTTTCACAGTGTATCAGGATCCTGCCAGGTGTGTATGGAGTTTCACAGTGTATCAGGATCCTGCCAGGCGTGTATGGGGTTTCACAGTGTATCAGGATCCTGCCAGGTGTGTATGGAGTTTCACAGTGTATCAGGATCCTGCCAGGTGTGTATGGGGTTTCACAGTGTATCAGGATCCTGCCAGGTGTGTATGGAGTTTCACATTGTATCAGGATCCTGCCAGGTGTGTATGGAGTTTCACTGTGTATCAGGATCCTGCCAGGTGAGTATGGGGTTTCACAGTATATCAGGATCCTGCCAGGTGTGTATGGAGTTTCACAGTGTATCAGGATCCTGTCAGGCGTGTATGGGGTTTCACAGTGTATCAGGACCCTGTCAGGTGTGTATGCGATATTGATCAGCAGTTGGTTTAATGAAATAATGCAATGTCGGAATATGTACTGGAAAAGCCAGAAATCACATGAATTGCAAACTGAAGCTACGCAGGATAGCTGTGGATTTATGACAAATCCAAACGACGTTCAAACCGGTTACCTTATCCTTTAAACTTCTGATTCCCAGATTCTGACATTCTCTAAACAAAATGCCACATTCATTTTTATTTTTATTTTCAGAAGTGACATAAATGGTTTGAAATCTCCATTTAACACTTACCTTTCAGGTGAATGGGTACTTCGGATAAACCTCGTGCGATGTTCATGTAATCAAATGGATCAGGACCTGTTTAAATCAATTAACTTTCATGAAATCAGATCGGTTTGATATTATAGTAAAATCTGCAGTGTTTGAATCTGTAATTGAATTCAGTGAGTGATGTTACCGTACCAAGTTCCTGTATTTCTTTCAATATTTTGTCCAGCTTTGGTACCCCATGGCGCATTTTCACAAAGGATTCCCACATCACCCTTCGGGCCTGAGAGCCTTTCTCCATCACCAGATTTAGGAGAAGTTTGGAACTGTCCGCCCGGTTTCCCTTCTCTGTGAGCTCAGTGACTTGCTGTGAAAAATAATAATGAATATATGGAGGAGCGGAGTGAAAGACACACACTGAGAATGAGAAGCAAAGGATCTGCTCAGTGATGGAATCTCCCAGTTATTTTGAGCACAGAGAGCAGTCACTGGGCAGGGTACTGATCCATTCTGAACAGAGGCTGAATACTCCGTAAACACCTTGATTCACTCATTAACGGCAAATAAATCAGATGAAACTAAAACAGAAAATCAGAAACATTGTTCTAGGAGAGCGAGGAGTCACTGACAATCTGCAGTAGTTTTAATGTGATTAGTTTTCTCTGTCCATCAGTGTCCAACATGACATCAGATTACTGATGGACAATATCATACAATCGACTCTCACACTTACTTGTTTCTGTCACACTTTGTGATTTAATTATAAAAATAACAGCAGCGAATCAGAAGGGACAGTGGCAGTGAAGGGACGATTCTGAAGTGAGGGAAGCATCTAGAAAACTGAGAAATTACACCGACTAATCGAAACAACCACTGCTGATTATCGGTCAGGAGAATCGACCAATAATAATAATGATGATGAAAAATCCAATCATTTGCCCTCAGTAATTGAAATATCTGACACCCATTATTTTGCAAATCCACTGCCGGTATCAATCCTCGGGTGGAGACAGATCCAACACAAGGGACTAATCTACTGTAAGAATATTGGGCACAGGAGTAAAATGGACATCCCCTGCTTGGCCATATTAACCATCCCGCTTGGCGAATCATTGAAAGTGACACAGTTTAAACCTACAGACAGCTGATGCAAATCCGAAGTGAATCACATTGTGAGGTCATTGTCCGATATGCTAATATTGGAGATTGGTCAGGACAATGGAGAAGCAGAAACAAGCAGACAGATAGTGGTATCGGGCAGCTTTTGGAGCAGCAGGGCAACTCCAACAACAACTTACTGATTTCCATGTTTAGCTCCGCATGCGAGGTCACTGGAAGTCGGTGCCCGATTACGGTGAGCGCTGTTAGCCCCACCGTTATTTCTACAGCAAAATACGCCCATTATATAAAGATGAAACTATCAATTTGTCATCCCCCAGTCACTCTCTCCGTAAACAAAATGGAGCAGAAATCCACCCACTAAAGTTAACGGATGGAAAATTACAGACCAAATGAACTCAATTTCCTTATGTTCCCCCTGGGGACTGACGCTCCAGACCAAGAGCACAGGAACATGAAATGACAGACTGAATGAGTTCAATTTGCTGATATTCTCGTGGGGAGTGACATTCCACATCCAGAGCACAGGGACAGAGAATTTCCTGTTGTGTATAGTTTGAGACACCATTATAGGAAGGAAGGGTGCTCGCTGACCTACATTGGCTCCCGGTTAAGCAACGCATCGATTTCAAAATTCTCATCGTGTTCAAATCCCTCCATAGCCATGTCCCTGCCCAGCTTTGTAATCTCCTCCAGCCCCACAATATTTGCGCTCCTCTAATTCTGCCCTCTTGAGGATCCCGGATTATAAACGCTCAACCATTGGTGGCCGTGCCTTCTGCTGCCTAGGCCCCAAGCTTTGGAATTCACTCTCCAAACCTCGCCGCCGCTCTTTCCCCCTTTAACTCGCTCCTTAAAACTTACCTGTTTGACCAAGCTTTTGGTTATCTGCCCTAATTTCTCCTTATCTGGCTCGTTGTCAATTTTGATGTCTTATAATACGCCTGTGAAGCTTCTTGGGAAGTTTTCCGACGTTACAGGCGCTATATAAATACAGCTTGTTGTTGTTGAAGCAATGAAAAACTGCCGTGCAGGTTCACTGGGACGTTACCAGGGATGTGGAGTTACTGTTGCAAAGGGGGATTTGACAATTTTGCGCTAATTCCACCAGAGGTGAGTAGATTAAGTGAAGAGATGCTGAAAGTCGCCAGATTATGAAGAGTGATGATCAAATGAATAGTTTCTGAAAGTTTCCACTGATTGGTGAAAGGGCAAAAATAATTCTAAGCATTCGGAGTGAAGTTTGATCAAATTTCTTTACAAACGAGTTGGTTAGAAAACATAATTCACTCCCATTAACAACTGTGGAAGCATGTCGACAATTTTTTTTAAATAAAAATAATTCCACTGTTGCGTTGATGACAAAGGAAAACACTAGTGTGGGGAGTGAAGAGCAGATCAGGGCGAGACTAGCTGGGATATTCACCGCAATGTGTAGTGAACAGAAGATTGGCCCTGGACAATATGGGATATTCACCGTGATGGGGCGGAGCAGGAGGTTGTGACTAAATTAGATGGAATTTTGAAGTGAATCATAGAATCATAAAATTATAGCACAGAAAGATGCCATCCGGCCAGTCGTGCCTGTGCTGGTCTTCGAAAGACCAGTTTTGCTTAGTACCCCCCCGCTTAATTTTTTCCTTGTAACTCTAACTTCCTAAACCTCAAGTAGCTGTTCAATTCCCTATTAACATTATTTATGGAATCAGCTTCCACCACATTCATAGGTCGAGCGTTCCAGATCCCGACAACTGAGTGAAACAGTCCCCTCATCTCCCCTTAGATCTTTTGCCAATGATGTTAAAACTATGACCGATGGATATTGATCCACTCGCCAGAGAGAAGTTTTTCTCCAGCTACTCTATTAAAACACCGCTCACTTTCTTGAAAACATCTATCAGGTCACCTCTTAAATGTTTCTGTTCCAATGACAACAGTTCTAAATTTCCCAACCTCTCTATAGCTGAAGTCCCTCAACCATACTAACATCCTGGTAAACCTCCTCTGTACCCTTTCTAAGGCCTTTACGTCTTTCCAAAAATGTGAGCAATAAATATACGAATTAGGAGCAGGAGTAGGCCATTCAGCCCCTCGAGCCTGTTCAGCCATTCAATAAGATCATGGCTGATCTGATTACTCCACATTCCCGCCTACCCCCGATAACCTATCACCCCCTTGCTTACCAATAATCTTTCCACCTCTGCCTTAAAAAATATTCAAAAGCTCGGCTTCCACCGCCCTCTGAGGAAGAGAGTTCCAAAGACTCACGAAACTCTGAACATTTTTCTCCTCATCTCTGTCTTAAATGGGCGACAACTTATTTTTAAACAGTGACTCCTAGTTCTAGATTCTCCCACAAGAAGAAACATCCTCTCCACATCCACTGTGTCAAGACACCTCTTACTCTTCTAAACTCCAGTGGATACAAGCCTAGCCTGTCCATCCTTTCCTCATAAGACAACCCGCCCATTCCAGGTATTAGTCTTGTAAACCTTCTCTGAATTGCTTCCAACGAATTTACATCCTTCCGTAAGTAAGGAGACCAATACTGTACACAGTATTCCATATGTGGTCTCACCAATGCCCTGTATAACTGAAGCATAACCTCCCTACTTTTGTATTCAATTCCCCTCGCAATAAACGATAACATTCTATTATCTTTCCTAATTACTTGCTGTACCTGCATCGTAACTTTTTGCGATTTGCTGCCGAGAATTGTCAGCAATACTCCAGCTGAGGCCTAAACAGTGATTTACAAATTCTAGCATGATCACTTTACTTTTATATCCTATTCCTTTTATATTATATTGCTCTATTTATACACCCAAGTAACCTATATGGTTTTAATCACTTTATCAACTTACCCTGCCACGTTTAAGGACGTCTTTATATGGACATCAAGGTTACTCTGCTCATCTACACTTTTCAAAACCGTGCCATTTATAGTATACTGCCTTATCATATTAGTCCACCCAAATGCATCAGTACACACTTCTCTGCATTGAGCTCCATCTGCTTTGCTGCTGCTCATTTCAACCTCCTGTCTGTCATCCTTCAGTCTATAAAATCCTCATCACTATCTACTACTTTGCCAATTTTCATATCATCTGTGAACTTTACAAAGGTGCTCCCTACACCCGAGTCTACGTCATTTATAAAAATTGCAAAGAGTAATGGACCCAAAGCCGACCCTTGGGGAACACCACTGCAAACCAGCTCCCAGTCTGGAAAAGGATCAATCTACCATCAGTCTTGTGCTTCCTGTCGCTGAGCTAATTCCGTATCCATAATATTTTCTTCTTCTTAGGCAGTTCCTCGGAACCGAGGATGACTTGCTTTCACACTAAAAATGAGTTCTCAGTTGACTGATGAGTCCATTGCGGGACCTGCAGTCTGTCACAGGTGGGGCAGATGGTGGTTGAAGGGGCAGGTGGGTGAGGTTCTTGCGTTGATGAGTGCTGCTTCCGCTGTTTACGCTTGGCTTCCGCTTGCTCCTGGCGAAGAGACTCGAGGTGCTCGGCGCTTTCCCGGATGCTTCTCCTTCACTTTGTGCGGTCTTGGGCCAGGGATTCCCAGGTGTCGGTGGGGATGTTGCACTTTTTCAAGGAGGCTTTGAGTGTGTCCTTGAAGCATTTCCTCTGCCCACCTGGGGCTCTCTTGCCGTGCCGGAGCTCCGAGTAGAGCGCTTGTTTTGGGAGTCTCGTATCGGGCATGCGGACGATGTGGCCCTTCCATCGGAGTTGATCGAGCGTGGTCAAAGCTTCGATGCTGGGGATGTTGGGCTGAGCGAGAACACTGACGTTGGTGCGCCTATCCTGCCAATGGATTTGCAGGATCTTGCGGATGCAACGTTGGTGGTACCTCTCCAGTGCTTTGAGGTGCCTGTTGTACATGGTCCATCTTTCTCAAGCATACAGGAGGGCAGGTATCACTATTGCTCTGTTGACCATGAGGTTGGTGCTGGGTTTGAGGTCCTAGTCTTCAAACAATCTCTTCCTCAGGCGACCGAATGCTGCACTGACACACTGCCCTTGTTGACTGTAGGCTCGCAAGGTATGGAAAGTGGTCCACGTTGTTCAAGGTCGCGTCATGTATTTTGATAATCGGGGAGCAGCACTGTGTGGCGGGGGCAGGTTGATGAGGAACTTTGTCTTACGGATGTTCAGTGTAAGGCCCATGCTCTCGTATGCTTCAGTGAAGGTGTTGACAATGGTTTGGAGTCCGGCCTCCGAGTATGTGTCGTCTGCATACTGTAATTCGATGACAGAGGAAGGGATGACCTTGGATCTGGACATGAGGCGACGGAGGTTGAACAGTTTGTCGTTTGTTCTGTAGATTAGCTCTACGCCAGCGGGGAGCTGACTGAGGGTGAGATGGAGCATTGCAACCAGGAAGATCGAGAAGAGCATTGGTGCGATGACTCAGCCTTGCTTGAACCCAGTCCGTACGTGAATTGGGTCTGTGGTGGATCCGTTGGTTAAGATCATGGCTTGCATGTCATCCTGAAGCAGGCAGAGGATGTTGACAAACTTTTGAGGGCAGCCGAATTTGAGGAGGACACTCCATAATCCCTCACGGAGACAGTGTCGAAGGCCTTCGAGAGGTCAAAGAAGGCCATGTACAGCGGTTGGTGCTGTTCCCTGCATTTCTCTTGTAGTTGTCGTGCGGTGAAGATCATGTCCATTGTTCCCCTTAGTGGGCGGAATCCGCATTGAGACTCTGGGAGGAGCTCTTCAGCCACTGGGAGAAGGCGATAACATCACTTGGTCGGTTGCCTTCCAAAAGTCCATATGTACAACATCTGCTTCACTACCTTGATCAACCTTCTCTAATACCTCACCAAATAATTCAATCAAGTTAGTCAGACACGATTTGCCAAGTAAATAGGAAATTGGGATTAGATTCAGAGGAATAATAACAGTAAAGTGTAGTGAGCAGCAGGTTGGGATTAGATAATGTGGGATTTTAATGGTAACCGGCAGGAGGAAGAGATTAGGCTCGTTTGCCTCGATTTCCAACTTAGAAAGGAGATAGTAGATAGACCGTCCATTATACTTTCTGCCCGATTTTCATGTCCATTTAGTTCCATTCCATGAAAGATATCTGACAGAACATTACAGGCTGCTTGCCACAATTTCCTAAAGTGCTCTCCCGGGGAATGACGCTCCACGGCAAAATTTACCGGCCATTTGCGCCCCGCTGAAGTTAGAATTGACCCCCAGTAATGTATGGCTGAGAATTTAAAAAATGTACAGGTTCAGGTTTGTAATCCCAAGATTGGTTTTGGTTAGTTTCCCGGATTGTGTCAGATTTTAACATTTTTGTTTTCATCTTGCATTTCCTCTCATTTAATCTGCAGATGATTGTCATCTCTCAAATCCTTAATTTATGTTAAGTAATTCTCCGTTCAGTCAACTCCTGACCTTCCCTCTAACTCCTGTTAGTTGCCTCTGGTCTCTGCTTTTCCCAGTCCCACTAAAACTGTTCCCTTTGTTCACAGTTCACACAAGAGTTGTACCCGAACCCTACTCCTGCCCTGTGTACAGATACAGACGGATCCGCTGGGTAATTTTTACCGCATCGTATCATTGTTTCAGATTCACAATATTTTCAGTTTTATCCATTCTTTCCTATTTGGCCTGTTTCTCTTCTGTAACATTCTGTGATTCTAAGATCTGATTTCCTGTCAGTTCTGTGATATTTGAATAATCCAAACTCATTCCGTGTCCCTCCCACTTACCCGATGTTCTTGTCCACTGAAATGCCTCTCGTATGTTAACAACGAACTGACTCCGTCCACCCCTCCTTCAATCGCCTGTTCCAGTCTGTCCCGGTAGAATTTCGTCAACTGGAACAGCTGGTAATCGTCGCACTCTGTCAAGAGCGCAGTGATTGTCGAGTTCGGATCTGTGAACACAAATGGAGAAAACTAAACACATTTTCCACTTTCTACCTGGGCGGGTACATTTCCTCTTATACCAAACGGCTGAAGCCTCCTGTGAGCCACATTTCAAACACCTTCAGAGGCCGCATGTGCTGCATTCCATTGATCTATATAGTCTTGCCTCAACAAAACTGCATCAAAATTGTCAGGCCCGAATTTTCTACAGCTAATCCTTCCAGCCTCCCCTCATCATCCCTTGTATCTCTCAATGCTCAGTGATTCGACCTGGAATTACAGATTCCAGGAGTTTGCCCACAACGGACGTAAACGAATTGGTCTCTGGTTCCGCTGTTGATCCTCTCTTCCTATTTTAAGACACGATGTGGAGCTGCCAGTGTTGGACTGGGGTGGACAAATGTGAGAAGTCGCACAACACCAGGTTATAGTCCAACAGCTTTATTTGAAATCACAAGCTTACGGAGTGCTGCTCCTTCGTCAGGTGAACTTCACCTGAAGCACCCTGGAACGTTTTACTCTGCCGAAGGCGCTATATCAATGCAAGTTTCTTCTTGTAGATATAACCTTTTATTGATACTGCCATCCACAACTACTTTTTCTCACCTCAAAATGTTATAACTTGGAACCATGAACACTCCTTGGAGTCCTGAGAAAACCCAGGCCCTTTCCTATAGATACTCGATCACATCTCTCATGCGACTGACTTTCCAAATGTGTTTGGAATGATTTGTACATTCAGCCATAACTCTCAATACTAGCTCCATTTTTTGGACCGTTGACTCTTCTCGGTTTTTTTAATATCAAGAAGAATAGTGACTTTCTCTCTCAGCCGTTCCAGGATGTTCTTCTCTCTGGCACCAGGGAGATAACTTATCATTCGGGACCTGCTCAGGGCTGCAGAAGAGGCTGTCTATTCCCCTGACGATAGAATCTCCCACCACTATCGCTCTCCTATTCCTGTGACCCACCTGCCTCTCACCCCCACCGCACTCGGGGTGAACTCCTGCTCTCTGGTGTCACACTGTTACTCAGGAAGACACTCCTCTGAGTCACTGTCTCGATCCACCTTACAGTCCCCAATACAAGGGATCTATTGGACAGTTCCAGTACTCGGGGGCTCCCTCCACCTGTGACTGCGGTGCCCTCTGGATAGTCACTCACTTCCCTCTTTCTAATCAGTCCCTGTCCTGTTCCCTCTTCCTGTGGGAGCTACAAGTTCATGCATGTCATCTGGACCCATTGTCAGGACAGAAATTATATTTTGATGTATTTTCTGAACCTACCTGTGTCCATTCTCATTCTTGTTGAAGATGTTGGATCTTCTCCCCTGATTGGACCTTCAGCCATGGTGGTGACAGGAGTTCCCAGATTCTGATACTCTGTAACAAATATATTAATAGGATGGTTAGATGGAAATATTAAAATGAGAAGGAGAACGTTGCCTTGTTAAACATGATATCAAGCCCCTCCTCCCCCATCAGTACAACAGCGGTTAGCTCTGGGATCGAGAATTTCCCGAGTGTTAAGATCAACTCTCCACATCAGATGTGACACAGTGAGTCCCACTGATCTCCACCACCAAGATCCAGGCGGACACCGGTCAGCTGAGCCGCCCATTGGTGATATTTACCTTCAGAGTGCAGACCAAAACCAGCCTTATCCCTGAGGTAGAGAATAATCTGCAGGAAAATATGGAGCGGGTGATCATTGATGGATTAAATGATCCTTCCCTCAGTTTGGTGTTATTGAATTACTTTTATTTAGAGCTTCGTGTTGAATAATTTTGATTGTTTCATTATTGATATTAAATTCTGGTAGTTTATGGATGTATTTTCTATCCACATACAATATATAGCTGGGTGTGATCCCTCTGGTCTCTATGGGTAGTGACATTGTCCGTGGGTTCAAGGAAATGTGTTCTGGAAGGTGCTTCTATTTAAATATAATTACTATATCGCTAATGGTGTCAGCACCTGACTAATAAGCACTGTAGGAGGGGAGTACATTTACCGCTGTTCCACGAATATTGTGCCAGATTTTCCGATCGGAGGCTTCCTGCATTCGGATGCCTCCGACCGGAAAAAATCTACGCACTTCCCAGCTGGCTCCATAGATCCCGAGGCTTCCGACACTAGGCCTCTCCTGGTCCGCGTGCGCCGAGGCACAGGTACCCCAGGGGCGCATGCGGTTCGTGAGTATCCCTTGGATCACGTGGGCCATAGAAGGGAATCACCCTTCACACTTTTGATAGGTCTCTAGGGGCAGATCTGTCAAAAGTATGATTGGGATCACTTAAAAAACCACAGTTAAACATTAAATGCATTCATAAAACATCAAGTTTTTAAATTAGTTAAAATTACATTAAATTCAATATTTTAAACAAAATTTAATTTTTTGAAAGAAGTAATTAAAGTATTTTACAGGGCTAAAAATAAACTTACCTTTTTTAAAAGTATTTTTTAATTATAAATGAGTTTATTTTTTAAACTCTTTTTTATAATTGCTTTTACCAGGCGAAAGATTTTTAAAGATTTTCAGCGGGCGGAAGTTGTTCAGAAAGCGGAACTCTCTGCCCGCGGAGGCCCTTTTCCCGGGCAGGCATGCGATCTGTCAAGAGGATTCTTGACAGATTGGAAGGACCGGTTTTCAGCGCATGAGCCTCGCATGCCTAAACCCGGCACTTGCGAGTCCCCAACGGGTGCGTACACACCCGTTTGCGTCGGAAAATCCGGCCCAATTAAAATTAACACTAATTTATAATGTTATGAATCCTGTAACTATAAACAGTGAGGTGATGCACAGCATTGATTTGTGGAATATTTTCAGAGGTCTTTTCAATCTCAGAAATGGCCATAAATATACAAGTGGTAGATTTGTCTGCTGTTTAACAATCACAATTCTCCACTTCTGCGCGTGTCTCGCGGTGTGCCCACGCACGTGCATCCAATCAAACTCTCAGTCAGCGTCCTTTCCTTTCCCCACCGACCCAGCCCCGCACCCCACCGACCCAGCCCCGCACCCCACCGACCCAGCCCCGCACCCCACCGACCCAGCCCCGCACCCCACCGACCCAGCCCCGCACCCCACCGACCCAGCCCCGCACCCCACCGACCCAGCCCCGCACCCCACCGACCCAGCCCCGCACCCCACCGACCCAGCCCCGCACCCCACCGACCCAGCCCCGCACCCCACCGACCCAGCCCCGCACCCCACCGACCCAGCCCCGCACCCCACCGACCCAGCCCCGCACCCCACCGACCCAGCCCCGCACCCCACCGACCCAGCCCCGCACCCCACCGACCCAGCCCCGCACCCCACCGACCCAGCCCCGCAAACCACCGACCCAGCCCCGCAAACCACCGACCCAGCCCCGCAAACCACCGACCCAGCCCCACACCCACACCCCACTGACCCAGCCCCACACCCCACTGACCCAGCCCCACACCCCACTCCGACCCAGCCCCACACCCACACCGACCCAGCCCCACAGCAACATACCACTCACCCAGCCCGACACTGACAATCCACTGACCCAGCCCAACCCACAGTATGACAGTACTCCGTGTGTGGCAAAAGATGGCGGGCAGAGTAGTCTAGGGTGTGGGGGCCCACAGGATGGCACTGTAGCTAGCCTGGCAAAAGGTTGCGGATGAGCGGAAATATCTGTAAAGTATCTGCAGGATCCGAATGAGATGGAGTACAGCAAAGATCCTGGCTGTATAGAATAGCCAAATCTGCGACTTATCGGGTTGATGAGGCAAGATTACAGTCTCCACAAATAGCAGCTTTGATTTATATAGCGTCTTTAAATTAGTACGACGTTCCAAGGCACTTTGCAGGAGCGTTAACAAACAAAATTTGACACTGAGCCACATATTAGGACAGGTGACCAAAAGCTTAGTCAAAGAGGTAGATTTTAAGAGCGTCTTAAGGAGAGAGAGGGAATTCCAGACTTTAGGACAGTAGAAGGCAGGGCCGCCAGTGGTGGAGTGATTACAATCGGGGGTGCGCAAGAGGCCAGAATTAGAGGACCGCAGAGATCTCCAGGGTTTAGGGTTGGAGGAGGTGACAGAGATAGGGAGTGGCGAGGCCATGGAGGGATTTGAAATCAAGGATGAGAATTTTTAAATCGAGGTGTTGCCAATGTAGGTCAGAAAGCACACTGGTGATGGGTACTTTCTATATCAGATCTATACAGACACGTCTCAGAAAAGCTGCATCAAATTCGTCAAATACAACTTGTCTACAGCTAATCTGTTCCAGCCTCCCTTTTATCTCTAAATGTTCACTGATTCAACCTGGAATTACAGATTGGAACAGCTTGCTCACCAATAACAGACTAATTGGTCTGCAGTTACCCGGCTGATCCTCTCTCCCCATTTTAACAGACATTGTTTGGGCTCTTTCAGTCCACCTGTATATTTCTGATATTATGAGGATTGAAAAATTGTGGTCAGAGTCCCTTTTATCTCCCCTCTGATTTCCTTTAACAGCCTGAGGTGCATTATTTCTGAGCCCAGTGACTTCTTCACCTCAGCTATTTTACTCAGATCCAAATCCTTCTCTACAGTGATCTCTAACTATGGAGCCACATCCACCTCCTTTAGTACATCAACATTTTCACTTCCACCATCAAAGGAAATATTTTGTGTCTGCCCAAACCGTCACCCTCCATGAGTTTCCCCCCCACTCCCCCTCTATCGCGCCTCCACTGTAACGTACCTGCTAAGCTGCACGACCGCACAGTTATCTGGAGATCACGCACAGGCTGCTTACTGGATTTTCTATGGTAGATTTGGCACATGCGCGAAATTGTGAATGGGCCTCGCACGCAAAAAAAATTCGGGGGAACATTGCTATTTCCCTTCTTATTGCTGAACTGTGAACAAATGGATTACTGTACATAGAATTACAAATATACAGCACAGAAACAGGCCATTCGGCCCAACCAGTCCATTTATGCTCCACTTGAGCCTCCTCCCATCCTTCCTCATCTATCTATCAGCATAACCCTCGATTCCCTTCTCCCTCATGGGCTTATCAAGCCTCCCCTTAGATGCATCTATACTATTCGCTTCAACCACTCTCTGTGGTAGCGAGTTCCACATTCTCACCACTCTCTGGCTAAAGATGTTTCTTCTGAATTCCCTATTTGATTTCTTGGTGACTATCTGACATTGATGGTCTCCAGTTTTACTCTTCCCCACAAGTGGAAACACTCTGTCTACTGTATCAAAACCTTTCAAAATTTTAAATACTTCCAATAGGTCACCCCTCAACCCTCTCTTTTCAGGAGAAAACAGACCTACCTGTTCAAACTTTCCTGGTAGGTATAGCCTCGCAGTTTTGGTATCATCCTTGTAAATCTTTTTTGCACCTACTCCAGGGCCTCTACACGGTTTTTCCAAAATATGGCGACTAGAACTATACGCAATACTCCAAGTGTGGTCTAACCAAGGTTCGATACAAGTTTAGCAAAACCTCTACTTTTCAATTCTATCCCTCTACAAATAAAACCTCGTGCTTGGTTTGCTTTTGTTATGGCCTTATTGAGCTGTGTCTTAACTTTTAATAATTTGTGTATTTGTACTCAGAGATCCCTTTGCTCCTCTGCCCCATATAGATTCTTATTTTCTAAGTAATATGTGACCTCCTTACTTTTCTTACCAAAATGTAATACATCACACTTATCCATGCTGAAATTCATTTGCCAATGATATGCCCATTCTGCTAGTTTATTAATGTCTTCCTGTAATGTATTGCAGTCCTCCTCAATAGTGACTATCCCTCCCAATTTGGTGTTGTCCACAAATTTAGAAATTGTGTTTTTGATTACAAAGTCTAAATCGTTAATATAAATTGTGAACATCAGTGGTCCCAGCACTGATCCTTGTGGAACACCACTATCCACCTTCTGCCACACTGAATAGCTACCCTTTACCCCTACTCTCTGATTCTGTCTTGCAGCCACCTAGCTATCCATTCTGCTACTTGTCCCCCGAATCCTCATGCTCTCACCTTATACATTAGTTTATTATGTGGTACCTTATCAAAGGCATTTTAGAAATCTGGATATTTTACATCTACTACATTACCCCTGTCTACTCTCTCTGTTCCCTCTTCAAAGAATTCAATGAAGCTGGTCAAGCAAGACTTTCCCGTTTGAAATCCACGTTGACTATTCATTGTTATATTTTTGGTTTCCAGATGTTTTTATATTTTCTCTTTTAGTACAGATTCCATTATTTTTCCTACTACTGATGTTATGCTGACTGGTTTATAGTTTCCTAGATATCTTCGATCCCTCTTCTTAAATATACGTAGAACGTTAGCCATCCGCTAGTCCTCTGGCAGGACACCTTTTTCGAACGAATTATTCAAAATGTGTAATAGTGCCTTTTCACTATTTTCTTTTAAAATGCACGGATTCTATCTTAACATAGCCACAGGGACATCCTTGTGTTCAAAATATCTCTTTCATCCTTTGAGACGCTCCTTAAAACTTATCTCTTTGAAGAAGCGTTTGTTCACCTGTCCTAATATCTCTCTATGTGGCTCGGTGTCACATTGTGTTTGATGACGCTCCTGTGAAGCGCCTTGGGACGTTTTACTATGTTAAAGATGCTACAGAAATCCAAGTGTTTTGTTGTTCTCCTAGTGCTGTCCTTTATTAATTCTGGCATCCACAATTACTTTTCTCTCTCCTGAAAATGGTATGACCAGGAACATGTCTCTGAGTCCAGTGAAATCCCTGGCCCTGTCCTGTCGACACTAAATCACATCTCATGCTTCTGACTTTCCAAATATCTTTGGAATGATTTGTACATTTACAGGCACAATATTCAATCCTAAATCCAATTCTTTGGAATGTTGACCCTTCTTTATTTTACATTTTTTTTTAAACACCAAGTCACTTCATCTCTCACTACTCGAAAACAACCTTTCTTTTTCCTGCTAATAATTTTTCACTATTTCATAAATATTCTATTTCAGCTCGAACAGTTTTATTAATTCCGCTCTCTAGTCTCAGATGCGGATAATTCCGACCCTACAGGCATATCAGTTGATATGTCCCACTGCTCCATTCACCTATTCTGTAAAACCGTTGTTGTTGGTTGGTTCAGATCACGGCCGACCCTTCCCTTCTCCCCGAACTCACTCTAGGACCCCAAGAACATGAGCCCTTCCCTCCTGCTCCAGTCAAGCAGTCTCACATTGACCTGTCTCATTATTTCCCCTCATACAGCGGCCCAGTGCAAAACTATCCAGAGATCACCACCTTGAGGCATTGTCTTTAGTCTAGTGCCTCAGTCTCAATATTCCCTCTATAAACGTGTTTCTATCCGTGGAACTGATTCCAACCATGGGTAATTTCTGCTCCCCTTCCCTTCCCAGAGATGTTCCCATCTTTTCCAGGATGCTCTTCTCTCTGGCACCAGGGAGGCATCTTACCATTCGGAACCTGCTCAGGGCTGCAGACGATTCTGTCCATGCACCTGACTACAGAATCTCCCACCACTGTCGCTATTCTATTTTTGTTCCCCACCTGCCTCTCACCCCCGCCCCACTGGGTGGCCTCCTGCTCCCTGGAGTCACACTGTTGCTCAGGAAGACCCTCCTCTGAGTCACTGTCTCCGTCCACCTTACGGCCCTCAGTACTAGCTATTATTGGACAGTTCCAGTACTCGGGCTCCCTCCACCTGTGACTGTGATGCCTCTCTAGAGGGTCACTCACTTCCCTCTTTGTACTCAGCCCCTGTCCTGTTCCCTTTTCCAGTGTGAGCTGCAAGTTCAGGCACTTGATCTGGGCCTTTTATCGGGACAGAAATTGTACTTTAAAGTATTTTGTGAACCTACCTGTGTCTATGCTCAGGCTCCTGATCGTTAAAATATCTTCCTCCCAGTCTGGACCTTCAGCCATGGTGTTGACAGGCGTTCCAAGACTCTGATGCTCTGTAATAAATATAATATTAATAGGAGGGTTAGATGGAAATATTAAACTGAGAAGGAGAGCGTTGCCTTGTTAAACATGATTTCAAGTCCCTCCTCCCCCATCAGTACAACAGCTGTTAGCTCTGGGATCGAGCATTTCCCGAGTGTTACGATCAACTCTCCACATCAGGTGTGACACAGACAGCTGCCCAGAAAAATCCGGTGAATCCCGCTGATCTTGCGTGTGGATGTTGGCAGGCGCTGCAGACCCGAGCAGTTCATTTCTATTGCCACTTGTTTCTCCACTCTTCCTTTTCTCTCTATCCCTCCCTGATCACTCTCTCCTGTCATTATGCTTCCTTTCATCTCTCCTCTCTCAGATACACTGCCCTCCCAAATCCCTACACTAACCCTTCATTACTCTTCGACCATTCTACTCTCCTGCTGCCGTCCCAGGCTTGACTCCCTCTTAAATAAGTCGACAGCTTCCCTCTGGGCCTCTCTTGGCATCCTCCGAATCTCCCACCGTGGCACTCGTTGCTGCCTCCTCACGAGCAGCAACCCCAACTGTATTATGTGACTCTCTCGCCGACCTTCTGCCCAGCCAGCCCGCTGGGGGCTAATCTTCTCAATCTCCTTCCCGTCCAACTCACCCCTCCCAAAGCAGACCGTGTGGACACTGGCAGTGGGTCAGCCATCACCGAACCTCTCCCCATCTCCCTCCAGAATGTCCATTCAGCTGCGAACAAGGTCCTTGCCATCCATGAGCTTATCTAGGATGACTGCATCGACATCATGGCCCTGATGAAAACTTGGCTGAGGGGTTATGACGCGTTACCCTTAAATGAAGCCTCCCCGTGTGACTATACCTTCCACCACTTGCCCCGCCCAGACACCATGGGCAGTCTCATCACCCAATCACACCTTGGTCTTTCCACCCTACTCCTCCGCCACTTTCTCCTCCTTTGAGCATCTCACCTTATTCCACAACTCTCACCTCATTTTAAATTCTCATTCTCTCCCGTCCACCCAAGTAGCATTATAAATTTATTACCCTCAGCACCTGCACCGAGCGACTTCTCATCCTCGGTGATTTCAACCTCCATCTCAATTCATCATGGTCTCTGTCCTCTTGAAAGGATATGGCGGACAACTGGTTTAGCCATTCTCCACCAGATCTGGCTGGACCACATAAAGCATTATCGGGTCCTGCTGTCGTCTGCCAAAATTGCTCACTATTCCAGAACCATTCTGGAATGCAAAGTTAAAAACCGGCTTCTCTTCTCCACTGCTAACCATCTTCTTAAACCCGTATCCCCAGTCTCCTCCACCCTCACCTCCTTCGCTTCAACCACTCCCTGTTGTAGAGAGTTCCACATTCTCACCACTCTCTGGCTAAAGATGTTTCTTCTGAATTCCTATTTGATTTCTTGGTGACTATCTTATACCTTGCTCATCCACCCCATTGATACAGCCAAACACCGAAACCCCACTGAACCAGCACCTTCCCGCCTGCCAACCGACTTAGCTCTGCCCCCGGCCAACCCAGCCCTGCCACCCCTCCGACCCAGCCCTGCCGCCCCTCTGCCCCAGCCCCGCCGACCCAGCCCCGCCGCCCCTCTGACCCAGCCCCGCAGTCCCAGCTATTTGTGCTGTAAATTGACTGCAGGGTCCAGGGACTGATTCCGAATGACATGGCGTGCAGCAAAGATCCTGGCTGGATATGATAGCCAAATACCCGACCTATCGGGTTGATGAGGCAAGATTACAGGTCTCCATAATAGCAGCTTTCATTTATATACCTTCTTTAATATAATAAGACGTTCCAAGGCACTTTGCAGAAGCGTTATCAAACAAAAATTGACACGGAACAACATATTAGGACAGGTGACAAAAGCTTGGTCAAAGAGGTAGGTTTTAAGGAGCGTCTTAAAGCAGAGAGGGGGAATTCCAGACTCTGGGACAGTAGAAGGCATGGCCACCAATGGCGGAGTGATTACAATCAGGGGTGTGCAAGAGGCCAGAATTGGAGGATCGCAGAGATCTCCAGTGTTTAGGGTTGGATGAGGTGACAGAGATAGTGAGTGGCGAGGCCATGGAGAGATTTGAAAACAAGGATGAGAATTTATAAATCGATGCGTTGCCGGATCGGGAGCCAATGTAGGTCAGAAAGCAAACGGGTGATGGGTGGACGGGACTTGGTGCGAGTTTGGGATGAGTTCAAGCTTATGGAGGGTATGAGATGGGAGACCGACTAGCAGTGCTTTGGAATAGTCTTGTCTTGAGATAACGAAGGCAGGGATGTGAGTTTCAGCAACAGATCAGCTGAGGCAGGGTGGAGACGGCAATGTTACGGAGGTGGATGAAGACGGTTTTGGTGATGGAGCGGATATGCAGTCGGATGCTGATCATAGGGTCTAATATGACAGCAAGTTTGCGAAAGGTCTAATTCAGCCTCAGACAGTGGGCAGGGAGAGGGATGGAGTCGATGCCTCGGGAACACAGTTCGTGGCGGGGACCGAAGACAATGGCTAATGTTACCCGTCTACCTGTCACACTGGTGCTGCTCACCTGAGAATCCCTCCCACTGACACGGCTTGCTGATGCTTTTCATGCATCTCCACACATCAGCAGGGTGCACGGTCAAGGAAACACTTACAATGGAAAGCCTGATCGCAGTCAGATGCCGATGGGTGCTCCGGGGATCAGACTGGGAGGCAGGGGCCCGATGGGCTGTGCGAGGGGGCGGGGAAGGACAGGAACTTATTGCAGTCTTACCCTGAATATAACAGATATTGCAGCTGGGAGGAAACATACATCTCTTCTGATATCAAAACCAACTTCTAATCTTACTGCAAAATAGCTAAATACAGGAAATCTGTAATAAAGTCAGAAGATGCTGGAAACACTCAGCGGGTCAGGCAGTGTCTGTGGGGAGGGGACGGTGGGGTTAACGGTTCAGGCCAATGACCTTTCCTGAGAACGGGTTCAGGATCTGAAACATTAACTCCATCTTCCTCTCCCCACAGACACTGCCTGACCCGCTGAGTGTTTCCAGTATTTTCTGCTTTTATTTCTAATATTTTTACTCATCCCCATTTCAGCCTATATTCTGTGTTTTACTTGGTGTGGGTTCTCACCATTTCAGAATACACTGGGAATCTGATGCTCGCTGTGTATCTGACGTTGATTTTGGAAGCACATTCCCTGCTTGCTTTGACCGGTGTTGTTCTACTTCTGAATTGTGTGTGTCTGTGACCAATGAAACAGGAGGCAAACACTCAGCCGGCGTTTAATGTCTTTCACCGTCCCCAGTACTAAACACTGGGGATATCCAAAGGTAATGAAGCTGTGCTCAGCATTCACTATCTGACCATATTCCATGCCCAAAGGTCAGAGGCCGTGCTGATCTTTGAGGTTTCTCTGCATCGTGTTCATTAAATTGACTATAATTAGTTTGTCTTTTCTGTCTTTCCCCTTGATTTGTCACCAGATCTGAGCTATTTTAACACTGAGATCTGATGGTGTCGGTGTGAGTTCAGCCCCAGCTAATAAACAGACATGTGTCCATCTGCTGGACTCGGCCCCAGACTGGAGTCACCTCTCAGATCAAATTCCTTTACTCAAAAAATACACACAAGATTCACTGTGACGGTGTGTTTAGAGACAGAAACTGATCTCACTTCACATTTCATTGCACAGCCTCATGCTGGATAATTGTGCTCGGTGGTCAGACTCTCCCAGTCTCATTGTCACCATTTCCTGCCTTACTGTGTAGCCTTTGTGTACTGTCTCCAGGACCAGTGTGTATCTGAGTCAATGGGACTCTCTCTGACCTTTCTCCCCAGTCCATCTCCAGGACCAGTGTGTATCTGAGTCAATGGGACTCTATCTGACCTTTCTCCCCAGTCCATCTCCAGGACCAGTGTGTATCTGAGTCAATGGGACTCTCTCTGACCTTTCTCCCCAGTCCATCTCCAGGACCAGTGTGTGTCGTAAGAATGAGCCTTACGCGTGGTGAACTTAAAGTAAGCTTTAATCAACTAAAAAGGTGCTACATACAAAAGAGGTCTTACTCTATGCCTCTCCAGGATTCAACTGATCAGTCCAGTATTTATCCTGGACTAATCACAGGAAGTGATGCAATAAAGTTCGAGACACAGGATGCTGTATTGTGTTACCACAGTGTGTATCTGAGTCAATGGGACTCTCTCTGACCTTTCTCCCCAGTCCATCTCCAGGACCAGTGTGTATCTGAGTCAATGGGACTCTCTCTGACCTTTTTCCCCAGTCGATCTCTGGAAGCTCTTTGAATCGGAAGGATTCTCTCTGGTTGGTGCTCTCACAATCCTGTGCTGGTTCACCTGCTGTTGTTCCTCAGTCTACAATCCATGTTTACTCCAGCTGTGGACCTTTCTCAATCACTCCGTCATTCCCCGGGAGATCTAATTATGGCAGAGCAGAAAATGAGGATAATATTGATGTTGTGAAGTGGAATGTAGTGTACAATTTTCCTCCAACGTTTCAGAGAAGTAAAAGTTCAGGGCCGAGTATTTCTGTATGATTTTCTCCATTTCCTCAGATCCTCGTCCTGTCCGCCTGGGCTTCTGGAAAATCACCAGAATTCTGGATGGAAATGTACAATTTCACCGTGCTTTAGAGAAACCGGCGCTATCTGATCTCACTGGCCCATTCTCCCCGGGTTGCACACTGTCTGATGTCACTGGGCCCATCCACCCCGGGTTACACACTATCTGATCTCACTGGGCCCATCCTCCCCAGGTTACACA
The DNA here is from genome assembly GCA_030390025.1 of Squalus acanthias. Lineage (NCBI taxonomy): Eukaryota > Metazoa > Chordata > Chondrichthyes > Squaliformes > Squalidae > Squalus > Squalus acanthias. The sequence goes on from JASTWF010000672.1 coordinate 111,241, forward strand.
CTGTCTGATCTCACTGGGCCCATCCACCCCGGGTTACACACTGTCTGATCTCACTGGGCCCATCCTACCCGGGTTACATACTGTCTGATCTCACTGGGGCCCATCCTCCCTGGGTTAAACACTACCTGATCTCACTGGGCCCATCCTCCCCGGGTTACACACTGTCTGATCTCATTGGGCCCATACTCCCCGGGTTACACACTGTCTGATCTCACTGGGCCCATCCTCCCCGGGTTACACACTGTCTGATCTCACTGGGCCCATCCTTCCCGGGTTACACACTGCCTGATCACACTGGGCCCATCCTCCCCGGGTTACACACTGTCTGATCTCACTGGGCCCATCCTTCCCGGGTTACACTGTCTGATCTCACTGGGCCCATCCTCCCTGGGTTGCACACTGTCTGATCTCACTGGGCCCATCCAAGGAGGGAGGTTATGATGGAGCTGTACAAAACGTGAGTTAGGAATACAGAGCTGGAATACTGTGTGCAGTTCTGGTCGCCACACTATAGGAAGGATGTGATTGCATTGGAGAGGGTGCAGAGGAGATTCACCAGGATGTTACCTGGGCTGGAGCGCTTCAGCTATGAGAGAGACTGGACAGGCTGGGGTTGTTTTCCTTGGAGCAGAGAAGGCTGAGGGGGGACCTGATTGAGGTGTACAAAATTATGAGGGGCATAGATAGGGTAGATAGAACGGAACTTTTCCCATTAGTAGAGGGGTCAATAACCAGGGGGCATAGTTTCAAGGTAAGGGGCGGGGGGGGGGGGGCAGCGGAGTGAGGTCGATAATCAGCCAGGATCTGATTGAATGGTGGAGCAGGCTCGGGGCCGGGTCACCCACTCCTGCTCCTGATGTTCTGAGAGAGATGGATTGTTTGATCTGATTGAATGGTGGAGCAGGCTCGGTGCCGGGTCACCCACTCCTGCTCCTGATGTTCTGTGAGAGATGGATTGTTTGATCTGATTGAATGTTGGAGCAGGCTCGGGGCCGGGTCACCCACTCCTGCTCCTGTTTCTGATGTTCTGAAGGAGCTGGAAAGTGGGCCTGGGAGGATCGCTCTCTGTCGGCCGGCGGGGACAAGACTCCTTCTGTGCTGTAAATTTCTCTGATTCTCTGATCCCCAAACTCACCCGCACCATTGCCGCCCGCCCAGTCTCTGATCCGGCTCCATCCGCTGCTCCTCAGCCCGGTTCCCAGCGGCTCCCCGGTAACTCGGCCATTTTATCTCCGGGACCGTTTCTTCCTCAACCGAATTTTACAGGAGCCTGCGCGTCATCCGGGGACAGGGAGCAGCACCGAGCATGCGCACTGCGGCCAGCGCAACAAATTAATGTCGATCACTGAGTCCGTCTCTTCTGTTGGCTGCGACTTTAGATTGACAGCTGCGTTCACCAATCCCAGCCCGGAACGTCACAGTGCAACGCCCACTCAGTTGAACGGCAATGGCGGCTGGGGGTCACGTGGCTCCTGATATGCCCCCGCACGGCGGTTGAACCGCCTCAGCGCGAGCGCGGCAGCGCGCGGAGGACGTTCTGGCACCGCCCACACCGGCTGCCGTTCCTGGGGGCCTGGCCCCTCCCATTGCGCCTGCGCCGGAGGCACCGCTTAAGTAAAATCACGTCATCAGTGCTGGTACTGGTCCCACTCCTGCAGTATTAACAGTGAGTCTTATCTCACAGCACTGGTGAATCCCTCACTCTGTCAGTGCTGGTACTGGACCCACTCCTGCAGTATTAACAGTGAGCCTTATCACACAGCACTGGTGAATCCCTCACTCTGTCAGTGCTGGTACTGGACCCACTCCTGCAGTATTAACAGTGAGCCTTATCACACAGCACTGGTGAATCCCTCACTCTGTCAGACTGAACCGCCCCCTCTCTCAGACTGAACCGTCCCCTCTCTCAGGCTGAAACTTCCCCTCTCTCAGTCTGAACTGCCCCCTCTCTCAGACTGAACCCCCACTCTCTCACACTGAACTGCCCCCTCTCTCAGACTGAACCGTCCCCTCTCTCACACTGAACCGTCCCCTCTCTCAGACTGAACCGTCCCCTCTCTCAGACTGAACCGCCCCCTCTCTCAGACTGAACCGTCCCCTCTTTCAGACTGAAACCGCCCCCTCTCTCAGACTGAACCCCCCCTCTCTCAGACTGAACCGTACCCTCTCAGACTGAACCGCCCCCTCTCTCAGACTGAACCGTCGCCTCTCTCAGACTGAAACACCCCTCTCTCAGACTGAACCCCCCCTCTCTCACACTGAACCGTGCCCTCTCTCAGGCTGAACCGCCCCCTCTCAGACTGAACCCCCCCTCTCTCACACTGAACCTTCCCTCTCTCAGACTGAACCGTCCCCTCTCTCAGTCTGAACCGTCCCCTCTCTCAGACTGAACCGTGCCCTCTCTCAGGCTGAACCGCCCCCTCTCAGACTGAACCCCCCCTCTCTCACACTGAACCGTCCCTCTCTCAGACTGAACCGTCCCCTCTCTCAGACTGAACCGCCCCCTCTGTCAGACTGAACCGTCCCTCTCTCAGACTGAACCGTCCCCTCTCTCAGTCTGAACCGTCCCCTCTCTCAGACTGAACCGCCCCTCTGTCAGACTGAACCACCCCCTCTCTCAGACTGAACCCCCCTCTCTCAGACTGAACCGTCCCCTCTCTCAGACTGAACCGTCCCCTCTCTCAGACTGAACCACCCCTCTCTCTCAGACTGAACCACCCCCTCTCTCAGACTGAACCACCCCCTCTCAGTCTGAACCGTCCCCTCTCTCAGACTGAACCACCCCCTCTCAGTCTGAACCGTCCCCTCTCTCAGACTGAACCACCCCCTCTCTCAGACTGAACCACCCCCTCTCAGTCTGAACCACCCCCTCTCTCAGAATGAACCACCCTCTGTCTCGGACTGAACCACCCCCTCTCTCAGGCTGAACCGCCCCCTCTCTCAGACTGAACCGTCCCCTCTCTCAGACTGAACCCCCCCCTCTCTCAGACTGAACCACCCTCTCTCAGACTGAACCGCCCCCTCTCTCAGACTGAACCCCCCCCTCTCAGTCTGAACCGTCCCCTCTCTCAGACTGAACCACCCTCTCTCAGACTGAACCGTCCCCTCTCTCAGACTGAACCGCCCCCTCTCTCAGAGTGAACCACCCCCTCTCTCAGACTGAACACCCCCCTCTCTCAGACTGAACCGTCCCCTCTCTCAGACTGAACCGCCCCTCTCTCAGACTGAACCGCCCCCTCTCTCAGACTGAAACCCCCCTCTCTCAGACTGAACCACCCCTCTCTCAGACTGAACCGCCCCCCTCTCAGACTGAACCGTACCCTCTGTCGGACTGAACCGTCCCCTCTCTCAGACTGAACCACCCTCTGTCTCGGACTGAACCGTCCCCACTCTCAGACTGAACCACCCTCTCTCAGACTGAACCGCCCCCTCTCTCAGGCTGAACCGTCCCCTCTCTCAGACTGAACCACCCTCTCTCAGTCTGAACCGCCCCCTCTCTCAGGCTGAACCGCCCCCTCTCTCAGACTGAACCGCCCCCTCTCTCAGCCTGAACCACCCCCTCTCTCAGACTGAACCGCCCCCTCTCTCATACTGAACCGTCCCCTCTCTCAGACTGAACCCCCCCTCTCTCAGACTGAACCACCCTCTCTCAGACTGAACCGTCCCCTCTCTCAGACTGAACCGTCCCCTCTCTCAGACTGAACCGCTCCCTCTCTCAGACTGAACCCCCCCTCTCTCAGACTGAACCACCCTCTCTCAGACTGAACCACCCCCTCTCTCAGACTGAACCACCCCCTCTCAGTCTGAACCGTCCCCTCTCTCAGACTGAACCACCCTCTCTCAGACTGAACCACCCCCTCTCTCAGACTGAACCACCCCCTCTCAGTCTGAACCACCCCCTCTCTCAGACTGAACCACCCTCTGTCTCGGACTGAACCACCCCCTCTCTCAGGCTGAACCGCCCCCTCTCTCAGACTGAACCCCCCCTCTCTCAGACTGAACCGTCCCCTCTCTCAGACTGAACCCCCCCCTCTCTCAGACTGAACCCCCCCTCTCTCAGACTGAACCCCCCCCTCTCTCAGACTGAACCACCCTCTCTCAGACTGAACCCCCCCTCTCTCAGTCTGAACCGTCCCCTCTCTCAGACTGAACCACCCTCTCTCAGACTGAACCGCCCCCTCTCTCAGACTGAACCCCCCCTCTCTCAGACTGAACCGTCCCCTCTCTCAGACTGAACCACCCTCTCTCTCAGACTGAACCGTCCCCTCTCTCAGACTGAACCGTCCCCTCTCTCAGACTGAACCCTCCCCTCTCTCAGTCTGAACCGTCCCCTCTCTCAGACTGAACCGTCCCCTCTCTCAGACTGAACCGCCCCCTCTCTCAGACTGAACCACCCCCTCTCTCAGACTGAACCGCCCCCTCTCTCAGACTGAACCACCCCCTCTCTCAGACTGAACCACCCTCTGTCTCGGACTGAACCACCCCCTCTCTCGGACTGAACCGTCCCCACTCTCAGACTGAACCGCCCCCTCTCTCAGTCTGAACCACCCTCTGTCTCGGACTGAACCACCCCCACTCTCAGACTGAACCGTCCCCACTCTCAGACTGAACCACCCCCTCTCTCAGACTGAACCACCCCCTCTCTCGGACTGAACCGTCCCCACTCTCGGACTGAACCGTCCCCACTCTCAGACTGAACCACCCCCTCTCTCAGACTGAACCACCCCCTCTCTCAGGCTGAACCGTCCCCTCTCTCAGACTGAACCGTCCCCTCTCTCAGACTGAACCGTCCCCTCTCTCAGACTGAACCGTCCCCTCTCTCAGACTGAACCACCCTCTGTCTCGGTCTAATCCGCTCCCTGTCGTTTCACTGTCTCAGAACAAAAATAGAAATTTCGGTAGCTCCTTTAATGAATTAAAATGTCTCGAGCGTAATCTGAAAAATCATTGACTCCAAGTCACGTAAGGAGATATTCGGACAGGTGACCAAATGCTTGTTGACAGAGGGAGGTTTTAAGGAGAGTCTTAAAGGAGGAGAGAGAGGTGGAGAGGGAATTCCAGAGATTAGGGCCTAGGCAGCTGAAGGCCAATGGAGTTATGAAGGAAATTGGGAATGTACAAGAGGCCAGAACTGTAGGAGCGCAGAGATCTCGGAGGGTTGCAGTGCTGGAGGAGGTTACCGAGATAGGGAGAAGTGAGGCCATGGATGAGAACTTTAAAATCGAGGCGTTGCTGGACCGGGAGCCAATGAGCACAGGGGTGATGGGTGAACAGGGAGCGGCACTGAATACCATCCAGTCACAGGAGAGAAGTGACCATGGAGACATCATCTCCTCCCCATTCAAGGACACCGTCATTCAGCAGTTAAATGGTTAATGTGTTGGCCTTCGAGGCGGCTCGCCCTCCCCGCACTGAAACACCAGACACTGGCTCTGAGCTGTTGGTCTGAAAGATCAAACAGCAGGGAATCCGTGGAATGGTTCATAAAGTCCCAGATGGAGGCGTCACAATTCATTCCTAGAGCTGGGTCTCTTTTATTGGGTTAATACTTCATAAAGAATTGTTTCTAACTCACTTTGTTCATAATTTAAACGAGTTATCAAACCGGTTCGATTAGTATTTTGAAACAGCAGCTTCCAGTCAGAGGGCGGAGATTGGCTCAAATCTCAAATAACAAGGATCAGCTCCAATTACCATACTGTGATTGGCAGGAAGAAAACCAGGAACAGCCTCCTGATTGGTGGCAATGGGCCAGAAATTCGGGTCTCCACGGGTGAGTACGCGCTGTGTACTCACCTGTAGGCCCAACGAAAGTGCCGGTTTCACGCATGCACTGGAAACCGGAACTTTCGTTCCCTTGAATGAAGGGGTTCACAGGTCAAACGCGGGCGCCGGAGAGGCAGCGCGTAGACCTGGAACTTCCGATTTTTTTACTGGTTTCTCCTTGCGGGTCAGTCCCGAGCAGCTGCGCAGGGAAAAAGCAGGCGCAAGGCCTGCCTTTAACAAGGTAAGAGGTGAATTAAGTAAAATTAAAACATTTTTTCCACAGGTTTATTATTTTTAACTACTTTAAAGAAAGGTAAGTTTATTTTTAGCCCCATTAAAAATTGTAATTAATTTTTTCAAAAATTTAAATTATTGTTTAAAATAGTTATTTTATGTCATTTATAGTTATTTTAAAAATGTGATGTTTTAAAAAAAAATTATTTGAAGTTTTAGTGAGGTTTTGGGGCCGATCTCTATTCATAGATTTGAAAGGTCTTCCTGTCCAATCTATGAATGGAGATTCCCTGCTCCGATTGGCTCCCCATGGCCCACGAGATCCCAGGGGACGCTTTGAACTAACTGCGCCCCTGGGATACGCAAGCACTGCGCACCGGCAGCTGCAGGAGCCCCAGGATCGGAATCCCACGTGGGCCCAGACACAACGGCAGGCGCGTTAGGTAAGTGCACCCGCTATGCTTGCACCTGCGGGAAGCCTCCGACCCGAATTTCTGGACCTGAGTTTGCAAAGTTGGAACTGGCAGGCTGCACACGGAAAGGGAGAATCTGCGGGCCCAGGTAAATTCTGGTGGGAGGCTTCCCGCGGGCACAAGCCCCCGACCTGCACTTAAGAAGTGCGCCTGCCGTTGTGCTCTGGGCCCGCGTGGAATTCGGTTTTAATGAAGAGGACTCCCGGGCAGCGTCTGACGTCACACCACCCTGAAAGTGTATGTAACCTTTGCGTTTAAAAAGTACAGCCTCTAGTCACTTTGAAAAAAAATGCAACTTTTTTTATTTGCAAAAAAATTTAAAATTACAACTGTTTGAAATTTAGAAAATAGCTAGTTTCCATCTTGAATGTCTTAATTGCACTAAGAAACCAAAAAAGTCACTTTAAACTGTTTACAAATTTTATTCTAAACTATTATGTTTGCGAATGTTTGAAAAGTAGAAAATAGCTAGCTAACATTTAAACTATGTACATCAACACTGAACCTCAAAAGTCCTTGATGCTGCAATAAAAGTTCACTGTTTCACTTTAAATTGTGTCTGTTCCTTTCTTTGCCTTGCTGGGGGAGGGAGAGGTACAAGGCGACACTACCTCGTGAAGGTGTTGGCTACCAGCTGTTCCCGAGCAGCCTTACTTTCGGCAGCACTTGGCTCCTCCCCATCAGGCCTGGCCACAGGCACATCGGCATCGTCCATGTCCTCCATTTCAGCAGGGAGCTCCTCTGCAGGGTTAAGGATCAGTCCTTCCCGCAGGGCAAAGTTATGCAAAGCACAACAGGCCACCACAATCTTTGCCACTTTCTGAGGAGAATACTGCAAGGTCCCCCCTGACCTGTCCAGGCACCGGAAGCGTGATTTCAGAAGTCTGATTGTCCTCTCCACCACTTGCCGTGTGGACACGTGTGCCCGGTTGTATCTGTCCTGAGCCTCATTATTGATCTTGCGGTAGGGAGTCATCAGCCATGGTCTTAGCAGGTAGCCCTTGTCGCCCAATATCCATGCGGATCCTGGAGGCAATGCGCTGAGGGCACCATATAAGTTCGAGTTATGGAGGACGAAGGAGTCATGATTACTTCCCCGGTGCTCTGCATTCACGTTTAGGATCCTGAGTTGCGCATCACAGACTATCATGACATTCAATGAATGAAACCCCTTCCTGTTGATGTATGTCACAGGTGCACCCAGTGGTGCCTTCAATGCAACATGGGTTCCATCAATGGCCCCAATCACTTTGGGGAATCCAGCAATGCTATAAAATGCAAGGGCCATCTCCTTTTGATGGCGAGTGGACAAGTCAAAGTCAATGAACTCTGAAGCCCTACGGAAAATGGCATCTGTGACCTGGTGAATGCAGGCCCTCGCAGCATTCTTGGAGATGTTGGTAATGTTACCGGTGCTTGACTGATATGACCCACTTGCAAAGAAGTTCAGTGCTGTGGTTACCTTCATATTCACTGACAAGGCAGTGATGGTCTTCGAGCGTGTTTGAAGGTCCTCCTTTAACATGTCACATAGTCGGCCGATTGCCTCTTTACTGAAGCGCAGCCTCCTCACACACAACTCCTCCGACAGCATCTCAAATGACAGCCTCTCCTTGTACACTCTCTGGGGTGGGTAGTAGTTCCTCCTGATCTGGAGACGGTTATGGTTCCTCAGTCTTCTTTCTTGTTCCCTGGCGTTTCCAATTCTCTGAAGCAAAATCGCACCGAGGATCAGGGCAACATCTTCAAGGGGCATGTTTCTCCCTCACAGGCTTCCTCTTTAAACAGATAAAGTACTTGTAAGGAAAAAATGGAAAGAGTTGTAAAAGTAATTTTAATAAAGTGAGTGGCTAGAAAATCACGTGGGGCTCTGGTGTGAAACGTGCGGTATCGGATCGGGCACACCTCATACCCGCCTGATCAATATCACGGCCTGAGATGATTTTCCAATAACTAACATTTTCAAAAAGTCATACATACATACTTAAAGGATTATAATTGATATATTATTTTTTTTAACTTTTGTAAATGTTACATAATTCATTCTTAAACAGTCATTTTCACATTTAAGAAAAAAATCTAAACTACACAACTCAAAACATGGTCCAAACACGTTTTTAACACATTTTTAAAGTTGGAAACTTACCTCAGACTTTCTGAAAAGAACTTTGCTCCCTTTCACAATTAAAAATGATCTGTTTAGTAGCCCCACTGCTGAAAGAGTTCTTCCTGATTGTCCAGGAGCTTCTGCCAAGGCTGTACGCCGGCTTTTTCCACGCGCAGCTGCTAGGGACTTACCCGCACTGCACCAACTGAGAAAAACACGGAAGTTCCATGTCTACGCGCTGCCTCTCCGGCGCACGTGTTTGACCTGTGAACCCCTTCCTTCAAGAGAACGGAAGTTCCGGTTTCCAGCGCATGCGCGAAACCGGCACTTCCGTTGGCCCTACGGGTGAGTACACAGCGCGTACACGCCCGTGGGGAACGGAATTTTGTGTCTCCCGGTGCAGCCTGTGTCCAGGGTCTAACTTTAATCTCCCTGTTTAAAGCCGGTGTCTCCCGGTGCAGCCTGTGTCCAGGGTCTAACTTTAATATCCCTGTTTAAAGCCGGTGTCTCCCGGTGAGATCGATCGGGCCAGAAATTCGGGTCGGAGGCTTCCCGCGGGTGCAAGCCCCCAACCTGCACTTACCTAGCGCGCCTGCCGTTGTGCTGTGGGCCCGCGTGGGATTCCGATCCTGGGCCTCCTCCAGCGGCCGGCGCACAGTGCTCGCGTATCCCAGGGGCGCAGTTAGTTCGAAGCGTCCCCTGGGATCACGTGGGCCATGGAGAGCCAATCGGAGCAGGGAATCTCCATTCATAGATTTGACAGGAAGACCTGTCAAATCAATGAATAGAGATCGGCCCCAAAACCTCACTAAAACTTCAAATAAATTAAAAAAAAAAATCACATTTTTAAAACAACTATAAATTACATAAATTAACTATTTTAAACAATAATTTACATTTTTGAAAAAATTAATTACAGTTTTTAACGGGGCTAAAAATAAACTTACCTTTCTTTAAAGTATTTAAAAAAGATAAACCTGTGGGGAAAATGTTTTAATTTTAGTTAATTCCCCACTTACCTTGTTAAAAGCAGGCCTTGACTTACCCTCACTCCAAAACCTGTAAAAACCGGAAGTTCGCTGCGCGCGCGCAGTCTCTCCCGCGCACGCGGTTGACCCTTGAACCCCTTCTTTCACCAGACCGGAAGTTCCGGTTTCCCGGGCATGCGCACTGGAGTCTCCGAGCAGAAAGCAGCTTTTCACCAGAGGGTGAAACTCAGGCCCAAATCTCAACAACCAGGATCAGCTCAAATGATCAAACTGTGAGTCGCTCCATGAAAACAAGCCATTGGCTGCAGTGAATGTCCACAGACGGAGCTTGCAGAGAGACGGAGAATCCCGGGGACCAGGGTAATGTGAATGGAGCTCTGAACCTGTATTCTGTCTCACTCGGCATTGATTCTTTACTCTACCCGTTTAAAGCCGGGCTCTCCCGGGGAGATTCTGTTCCACGGGCCGCTGTGGTCAATCCATTCCCGGGCGGCTATCGCCATTCTCTGTGTCCGCTCGGACAGTGACCGAGGACGGTCTGTCCAACACTGGGACCCTCGGCTCAACCTGCTCCCGTTCCCCACCATCCCTCTCATTGTTAAGAGGGGTCGAGCGAGAGTGACCAGGAACACGGGCTCCACAGTGTCCGCCAATCCTAGGCTGGTCAGGCAGACAGTGGTGGGATTGTGGAAGGAGTTTAATGTAACACAATGTGGGACAATACACTCTGGATTGAAGGGTTACAGACTGGAATACAGCGTGAATAGTGAATGACTGGGAGAGGGTCACACGGAGTTCACTCTAGATACAGAAATCACTAAACCTTGGATTCCAGCTCTAAACAATACTCGAGGTCACTGCAGTTGTTCAGTGAGCTGGAACTCGCTGTGTTGAGCTTGGGACGCCTGTCCCAGGAAGGACAGATTGTCTCTGGAGGGAGTCCGGCTGGAATTGTTCAGCGTGAGAGCTGAGATGAAGGGACTGAGCTATGATGAGAGACTCGGTTTACTTTAGTAAGATGGTTAAACATAAAGTGAGAGGAAATCCTATTAAAAATGAGTTAAACTCTCTGTACAGCAATGCACACAGTGTTCGTAATAAGACCGGGGAGCTGGAGGCAATCATACGTCATGAGGAACCAAACATAATCGTGATTACTGAGACATGGCTACAGAAAAATCAGGACTGGGTATTAAACATTGCAGGATATAACATATTTAGAAAAGATAGAGAGGGATAAAGGGGGGGGGGTGGAGTATCTGTACTTATTAGGGATAACATAATGGCAGTAGATAAAAGTGGCGCAGATATCAGCAAGACAAAATAGAATCCATATGGATAGAGATAAAAGATAATAAAGGATCAATCACACTAATAGGCGTAGTCTACAGACCACCTAATAGTGGAAGGGAGGTGGAGGAAGAAATATGCAAACAAATTAGGGAAATGAGTAAAAAACATCGAATAATAATCATGGGGGATTTCAACTACCCCGATATTAATTGGACACAAGAGGTAGGTAAAGGGGATAAGGGAATGGAGTTCCTACAATGTGTACAGGACTCTTTTCTAACCCAATATGGAAAAAGCCCAACCAGGGAGGATTCGATATTGGATCTAGTAATGGGGAATGAACCAGAGCAGATAAGAGAAGTAAAGGTAGGGGAACATATAGGCAATAGTGACCATAATATAATACACTTTAAGATGGTAATTGAGAAGGACACAAGTATGATGAAAACCAGGTTAATAGATTGGGGAAAAGTTGATTTTGAGGGGCTGAGAATAGAACTTGGGAAACAAAAATGGGCAACAATATTTTCAAGCAATGATGCAGAATAGCAATTGGAAACATTAATGGGAAACATTTGAAATGGTATTCAACAGAGTGCAGGAAAAATATATTCCACTAAAAGGAAAGAACAAACTAAACAATAATGAGGCTCTGTGGATGAATAAAGCCATAAGGGCAAAATTGAGGGTAAGGAAAGAGGCATACATTAAGTACATAGACAGCAGGGGAGTGCATGATAAGAGAGAATACGAAAAGATTAGGAGAGAAGTCAAAAATCAATTCGGGAGGCAAATAGGAACTATGAAATTAAATTATCAGGGACCAAACAGTAAAATATTTTATAGGCACATCAATAAAAAATTGAAGGTTGGGATGGGAATACGGCCATTATGGGATAGTCAGGACAATACCACAGGTAACGATAGAGATGGCAGAAATATTAAATTATTTTGCTTCAGTATTTACCAGGGAGATAGAACATTTGGACATGACATTGGATGATGAGATTAGAAATGATAGGAGTGAATTTAAAATAATAAATGTGATATATTAAATAAATTAATCAAACTCAAAGAGGATAAAACCCCTGGTCTGGATGGATTGCATCCACGCATTTTAAAAGAATCCTAGGGAAGAGATAGCAGAGGCATTATTACACATATTTAATAACTCGTTACAAAAAGGTATAGAGCCAGAGGACTGGCGGATAGCTAACATAATACCGATACTTAAGAAGGGGGAAAGAACATGTCCAGGGAATTATAGACCAGTCAGCTTAACATCGGTGGTAGGAAAAATAATGGAATCCCTACTAAAGGAGAAAATAGAACATCTAGAAACCAAAAATAATAATGAGTATACAACATGAATTTCAAAAGGGAAAGTCTTGCTTGACCAACCTTATTGAATTTTTTGGAGAGGTAACCGAGAGAGTAGACAATGGAAATGCAGTAGATGTAATTTATCTGGAATTTCAAAAGGCCTTCGATAATGTACCCATAATAGACTGATGAACAAGGTCAGCGACTGCGGAGTCAGGGGACAAGTAACAGAATGGATTGCTGGCTGGCTTCAGGACAGAAAGCAGAGAGTAGGAGTAAAGGGTAGCTATTCACAGTGGCAGAAGGTGGGTAGTGGTGTTCTACAAGGATCAGTGCTGGGACTAATGCTGTTCACAATTTACATTAACGATTTAGACTTAGGAATCAAAAGCACAATTTCTAAATTTGCAGTTGATGCCAAATTGGGCGGGGCGGGGGGTGTTGGTCATTACTGAGGAGGACTGCAACAAGATACAGGAGGACATTAATAAACTTGCTGAATGGGCATATAATTGGCAAATGAAGTTCAACACCGATAAATGGGAGGTATTACATTTTGGTAGGAAGAATAGTGAGGTCACATCACTTGGAGGGTAGAGGAACAAAGGGATCTAGGAGTACAAATCACTAGAAGTTGCGACACTGGTTAGCAAGGCCTTAAACCCTAGTTCTTGGTTTGCTTTTTTTTATTTCTAGAGGTATAGAATTAAAAAGTGAGGAAGTTATGCTAAACCTGTATCGAAGCTTGGTTAGACCACACTTGCAGTACTGCGTACAGTTCTGGTCGCCATATTATAAAACGGATATAGAGGCACTGGAGAGGGTACAGAGATGATTTACAAGGATGATACCAGAAATGCGAGTGTATACATATCAGGAAAGGATGAACTGGGTCTCATTTCCCTTGAAAACAGAAGGCTCAGGGGTGACCCAATAGAGGTATTTAAAATAATGAAAGCTTTTGAAAGTGGAAACATTCTCTCTGAATCCACTCTTTTGGGAGGAGCATAACTAAAGGCCATCAATATAAGATAGTCACCAAGCAACCCAACATGGAATTAAGAAAAAACTTCTTTACCCAAAGAGTGGCGAGAATGTGGAACTCGCTGCCACAGGGAGTGGTTGAAGTGAAAAGTATAGATGCATTTAAGGGGAGGCTAGACAAGCATATGAGGGAGAAGGGAATAGAGGGTTATGCTGATAGATTTTGATGAGGAAAGGCGGGAGGGGGCTCGAGAGGAGCATTAAAGACGGCATAGCCTGTTTGGGCCGAATGGCCTGTTACTGCGCATGTATATCCAATGTAATCCGATGTATGTGATCCTCTTGTCTCTCGCTCTCCAACACGGGGACAGTTCAGTCTGAGTGTTCCTGCACTGAGCCACAGTTAATGCCGGTTCTGATTGTTGAATATTCTGATTAATATGCCTCACTTATCGCTAGAAACCTTCCTGCCCTGCCCCGCACAGCCAAACACAGCCCGCCTCTGTCATAAAGGGAGAGGGAGGTAGACCCATTGACTCAGATACACACTGGTCCTGGAGATGGACCGAGGAGAAAGGTCAGAGAGAGTCCCATTGACTCAGATACACGCTGGTCCTGGAGATGGACCGAGGAGAAAGGTCAGAGAGAGTCCCATTGACTCAGATACATAGAAACATAGAAAAATAGGAGCAGGAGTAGCCAATTTGGCCCTCCGAGCCTGCTCCGCCATTCAATATGATCATGGCTGATCCTCTATCTCAATAGCATATTCCCGCTCTCTCCCCATACCCCTTGATGCCTTTTGTGTCTAGAAATCTATCTATCTCTTTCTTTCAATATATGCAGTGACTTGGCCTCCACAGCCTTCTGTGGTAGAGAATTCCACAGGTTTACCACCCTCTAAGTGAAGAAATTTCTCCTCATCTCAGTCTTAAATGTCCTACCCCGTATCCTGAGACTGTGACCCCCCTCGTTCTAGACACCCCAGTCAGGGGAAACATCCTCCCTGCATCCAGTCTGTCTAGCCCTGTCAGAATTTTATATGTTTCAATGAGATCCCCTCTCATTCGTCTAAACTCTTGTGAATACAGGCCGAGTCGATCCAATCTCTCCTCATACGACAGTCCTGCCATCCCAGGAATCGGTATGGTGAACCTTCGCTGCACTCCCTCTATGGCAAGTATGTCCTTTCTTGGGTAAGCAGACCAAAACTGCACACTACTCCCGGTGTGATCTCACCAAGGCCCTGTATAACTGCAGTAAGACATCCTTGCTCCTGTACTGAAATCCTCTTGCAATGAGGGCCAACATACCATTTGCCTTCCTAACTGCTTGCTGCACCTGCATGTTTGCTTTCTGTGACTGGTGTTCAAGGACACCCAGGGGTCTGTGTACATCAACATTTCCCAATCTATCACTATTTAAATAATACTCTGCCTTTCTGTTTTTCCTACCGAAGTGGATAACTTCACATTTATCCACGTTATACTGCATCTGCCATGTATTTGCCCACTCACTCAAATTGCCTAAATCGCATTGAAGCCTCTTTGCATCCTCCTCACAACTCACACTCCCACCTAGTTTTGTGTCGTCAGCAAACTTGGAAATATTACATTTGGTTCCCTCATCCAAATCTTTGATATATATATTGTGAATAGCTGGGGCCCAAGCACTGATCCCTGCGGTACCCCACTAGTCACCGCCTGCCACCCCGAAATAGACCCATTTATTCCTACTCTCTGTTTCCTGTCTGTTAACCAATTTTCAATCCATGCCAGTATATTACCCCCAATCCCATGTGCTTTAATTTTGCACACTAAACTCTTATGTGGGACTTTATCAAAGGCTCTGAGAATCCAAATACATCACAGCCACTGGTTCTCCCTTGTCTATTCTACCAGTTACATCCTCAAAAAACTCCAGTAGGTTTGTCAAACACAATTTCCCTTTCATAAATCCATGTTGACTTTGTCTAATCTCGTTGATATTTTCTAAGTGTGCTGTTATCACATCCTTTTATAATAGACTCTAGCATTTTTCCTACTACTGATGTTAGGCTATCCGGTCTGTAGTTCCCTGTTTTCTCTCTCCCTCCTTTTTTAAATAGTGGAGTTACATTTGCCACCCTCCAATCTGCAGGAACTGTTCCATAATCTATAGAATTTTGGAAGATGACAACCAATGCATCCACTATTTCCATGGCTACCTCTTTTACTACTCTGGGATGCAGATTATCAGTCCCTGGGGATTCATCGGCTTTCAGTCCCATTAATTTCTCCAGCACTTTTTTTACTAATACTAATTTCCTTTAATTCCTCCTGCTCACTAGACCCCTGGTTGCCTAGCATTTCTGGGAAGTTATTTGTGTCCTCTTCCATGAAGACAGAACCAAAGTATTTGTTTAATTGCTCTGCCATTTCCTTGTTCCCCATTATAATTTCTCCTGTCTCAGTCTGTAAGGGACCTACATTTGTCTTCACTAATCTTTTTCTTTTTACATACTTTTAGAAGCTTTTACCGTCTACTTTTATGTTCCTTGCCAGTTTACTCTCATACTCTATTTTTTTCCCCTCTTAATCAATCTCTTGGTCCTTTTTTGCTGAACTCTAAACTGCTCCCAATCCTCAGGCTTGCTACTTCTTCTGGCAACTTTATTTGACTCCTCTTTGAATCTAATACTATCCTTAATTTATTTTGTTAGCCATGGTTGGGCCGCTTTTCCTTTTGTGTTTTTGCGCCAGAAAAGAATGTACAACTGTTGCAGTTCATGCATTTGTTCCTTAAATGTTAGCCATTGCCTATCCACCGTCATGCCTTTTAACGAAGCTCCCCAATCTATCATAGCCAACTCAATCCTCATATCTTCATAGTTTCCTTTGTTTAGATTTAGGACCCTAGTTCCGGATTGGACTTTTTCACTTTCCATCTTAATGAAGAATTCTATCATGTGTTTTTGCACCAGAAAGGAAAGTATAACTGTTGTAATTCATGCATTTGTTCCTTAAATGTTAGCCATTGCCTATGGTCCTGGAGATGGACTGGGGAGAAAGGTCAGAGTCCCATTGACTCAGATACACACTGGTCCTGGAGATGGACTAGCGAGAAAGGTCAGAGAGAGTCCCATTGACTCAGATACACACTGGTCCTGGAGATGGACTGGGGAGAAAGGTCAGAGAGAGTCCCATTGACTCAGATACACACTGGTCCTGGAGATGGACCGGGGAGAAAGGTCAGAGAGAGTCCCATTGACTCAGATACACACTGGTCCTGGAGATGGACCGGGGAGAAAGGTCAGAGAGTCCAATTGACTCAGATACACACTGGTCCTGGAGATCCACTGGAGAGAAAGGTCAGAGAGAGTCCCATTGACTCAGATACACACTGGTCCTGGAGATAGTACACAAAGGTTACAGGGTATGGCAGGAAATGGTGAGAATGAGACTGGGAGAGTCTGATCACCGAGCACAATTATCGAGCATGAGGCCCTGCAATGAAATGTGAAGTGAGAGCAGTCTCTGGCTCTAAACACACAGTCACAGTGAATCTTGTGTGTGTTTTATTGTAAATGAAGTATCGGAGAGGTTTGATGAAGGGAGTGTTGTAGATGTATATATGGACTTTCAAAACCCAATTGATAAAGTGCCACATAACCGACTTGTTTGGAAAATAGAAGCACATGGTATTAAAGGGACTGTGGCAACTTGGGTTTGTAATTGTCTGAGTGATGGGAGGCAGGGAGCAGTGGTGAACGGATGTTTTTCTGACTGGAGAGAAGTGTGCATTGGGTCATCCAGGGGTCAGAATTGGGACCTTTGGTTTTCATATATTTTAAATGACCTGGACTTCGGTATAGGGAGTGGACCTTCGAGGTTTTCTGATGATACAAAGTTTGACCGTTGTAAATGGTGAGCAGGATAGTAGCAGACTTTAGAAAGCCACAGACAGTCTGGTGAAAAGGGCAGACACATGGCAGATGCTATTTAATGCAGATCAGTGTGAACTGAATTGACTAGTATATTGAGGGGGTGTAAATGCAGAAGGATCTGGGGGTGCAGATTCAGAAATCTTTTGAAGGTGGCAGGATAAGTTGATAAGTTATTAAGTGAGTCTGTGGGATATTTTGCTGTGCAAATGGGGCATTAAACACAAAAACAAGGAGGTCAATGATAACCCATTACAAATCACTGGTTGGGCTGGAGTATTGTGTACAATTCTGGGCACCGCACTTTAGGAAGGATGCCAAGGTCATGGAGAGGGTACAGAGGTGGTTTACCAGGATGATACCAAGGATGACTGGCTTCAATTATGTGAGGAGTTCGGAGAAGCTGGGATTGTTGCCTTTAGAGCAGAGAAGGTTAAGGGAAGAGATAATAGAGATATTACAAATTATGAGGGTTTTTGATAGAGCAAGTAGGAAGAAATGTTTCCCCTGGCAAGTGGGGATGTTAACGAAACGTCACAGTTTTAAAATAATTTGCAAAAGAACTGGAGGGGGAATTAGGAGAATTTGTTTTACCCAGAGGTTTAAGATCTGGAATGCACCACCTGAAAAACTGATGTAAACAAATTCCATAGGAACTTTCCAAAGGCAATTGGAGCTGTACTTGGGGAATGAATTTCCAGGGTTATGGGGAGAAAGCTGGGGTGTGGGACTAGTTTGGACATCTTTTCTAAGAGCCGGCACAGGCACCATGGGCCAAATGCTGTAAGATTGGAAGGGGTTTGATCCAAGAGCCCAGCAGATATTAACTGTCTCCCTCGCCACCAGCACCAACTTGGAAAGAACCGACCTTTATGTTCCCCTTAATAGCGATATTCTACTGCGTGTTAAGGTAGTTCCAGACACTCATATATATTTCATATCCATCTCTCAATAAATAATCTTACAATTCTGAACTGGACGCTGGGTTTACTTAGTTATTTTCTATCAGTAAATCTATTTTTGAATTTCACTGGCAGTTGAATTAAATGATTATCATTTAAGTATAAACTGATAAAATGATATGTAAATCTTACATTTTAATGAATATTAGTAAAATTATTGTGTGCTGTCTGAATAAAGTTTCTTGTTGGTCACATGGTCCAGGTTTATAGATACATATAATTCGATAACAGTAACAGATTTAGATGGTTTAAGACAATCTGATTTTCAGGGGTCACGGGTTCTATCTCCAACAATGCGACTATTTTATTGATGTATTTCTGTAGATGTGGCGCTGCTTAATGTTCTGTACAGATGGGACTGATGGTGGATTCAGTAAACCCGCGGTGTCGGTCTGATGGTGTAATACAATCCGGTACTGGAATCGCAGCTTCATGGTTAGAAACACTGGCTGAATGTTCAGGGTTAATGTTCTTCACTAAACTCCGAACAAGTGATGCTGGTTTTGTTATTTCCGTTTTCAGTTATTTTCGCTGAGTGATTTCCTCTGTTGCCAGGGCAACAATCTGGCAGATCTCAGCACAAGAGGCCTTTGCTCCACTTTATATCTGAAAGACAGTGAAATATTCAGTGTAAACTCCTGTCTGTGTATTCGGCAGTCCAGGAGTAGGAACCTGTTGTTTCTGAGCAGTAGGTTATGTAGATAATTTGTACGATTTCCTGTTGCCATGGTTTAGTAACACTTTTTTAAAAATGTGATAACCTCTGTCTGAATGTATTTTGAGTCGGGAATATTGTTCCACGTTATTCAATTCTGGGCACCGCACCTCAGGAAAGAGATATTGGCCTTGGAGGGGATTCAGTGGCGATTCATCGGAGTGATACCTGAGCTAAAATGATTAACTTATGAGGACAGGTTGCAAAGACTAGACTTGTATTACCTTAAATATAGAAGGCCAAGGGGGTGATCTAATTGAGGTGTTTAAGATGATTAAAGGATTGACAGGACAGAAAGAGAAAAACAATTTTTCCTCTGGTGGGGGAGTCCAGAACAATGAGGCATAAATTTCAAAATAGAGCTAGGCCGCTAAGGGGCGCTAGAATCATAGAATCATCGTTACAGCACAGTAGGAGGCCATTCGGCCCGTCCAGTCCATGCCGGTTCTCTGCAAGAGCACTTCAGCTCATTCCCCTGCCCTTTCTCCGTAACCCTGCAATTTTTTTCAGGTACATATCTAGTTCCGTTTGGATGGCGGAAAGTATTTCTTACGACAAAGGGTAGTAAAAACCTGGAAATCTCCCCCCCAAAAACTGTTGAGGCTGGAGGTCAATTGAAAATGTCAAAACTGAGATTAATAAGACGTGTTTCTCTCTACACGGATGCTACCTGACCTGCTTAGTGTTTCCAGCATTTTCTGTTTTTATTTCTGATTTCAACATCCACGGTATTTTGCTATTGTATTAATAGATGTTTGTTGGGTATTAAGGGTTCCGGAAGCAAGGCAGGTCCATGGAGTTGAGACACAGGTCAGCCATGGTCTAAATGAATGGTGGAACAGGCTGAATGACCGCCTACTGTCGCTATGTTCCTTTGAAGTCCTCCCACCTTTGGGGGCGCTATAGTGATGCGTTCGTGAAGCATTCCCGCGCAGGCGCAGTCCGCGCCTTGCTCTCCCGCGCAGACGCAATGCCGCTCACTCTCAAGTGCAGTGCCGCTCCTTGCTGATCCGGGGATGTGCAGTGGGCGGGGTTTGCTGTGTGCCGGGCCGGGCGGCGCGGGCCGGTGTGAGTGACGGTAAGAAACAGGATGGTTGCCCGGGTTACAGGGGCCGCGCTCTGTGACTGAGGGAACTCGGCTCCATTCAGCACACGGCCTGATAGCGCGGCTGCTCAGCCCAGAGTTTAGATCACAGCGAGGGAGGGAGGGGCTTCACAGTGTCACAGACCCGCTTTGTAACTCGGCAGAGAAACGGAGGGGAGATTCCTGTCAGCATCAGCTCCCGGGGAATGTGCTGAACCGGCTCACAATACAGGGGCTGGGCCGGGGGTGGAGGGCGCGGTGGGTTCAGGCACTTTGGACACAAAATGGCGCATTTCCGCCCAGAGCAGTGAGAATGGGGAAGTCTCAGGCGACAGGAAATTTACTGTGAGGAAAATCTCCAAACTAAACACACAGCCCCGGAACTGAGGGTTTGGAGAGATGCGGGAGTTAGAATGAAACTACCAGTGAGATCAGACAGTGTGTAACCGGGGGAGGATGGGCCCAGTGAGATCAGACAGTGTAACCCGGGGAGGATGGGCCCAGTGTGATCAGACAGTGTGTAACCTGGGGAGGATGGGCCCAGTGAGATCAGACAGTGTGTAACCCGGGGAGGATGGGCCAGTGAGATCAGACAGTGTGTAACCCGGGGAGGATGGCCCCAGTGAGATCAGACAGTGTGTAACCCATGGAGGATGGGCCCAGTGAGATCAGACTGTGTGTAACCCGGGGAGGATGGGCCCAGTGAGATCAGACAGTGTGTAACCCTGGGAGGATGGGCCCAGTGAGATCAGACAGTGTGTAACCCGGGGAGGATGGGCCCAGTGAGATCAGACAGTGTGTAACCCGGGGAGGATGGGCCAGTGAGATCAGACAGTGTGTAACCCGGGGAGGATGGCCCCAGTGAGATCAGACAGTGTGTAACCCATGGAGGATGGGCCCAGTGAGATCAGACTGTGTGTAACCCGGGGAGGATGGGCCCAGTGAGATCAGACAGTGTGTAACCCTGGGAGGATGGGCCCAGTGAGATCAGACAGTGTGTAACCCGGGGAGGATGGGCCCAGTGAGATCAGACAGTGTGTAACCCGGGGAGGATGGGCCCAGTGAGATCAGACAGTGTGTAACCCAGGGAGGATGGGCCCAGTGTGATTAGACAGTGTGTAACCTGGAGAGGATGGGCCCAGTGAGATCAGGGAGCCAAAAGATCAGAGAGAAAATGACACATTTCTGTACCAAACTCTTGGAATTTGAAGGATGTTCATGCCGCTGAGGAAAGTCAGAGGAATATTGCCCCCTGATCCTGAAGAATCGTGGGATCCCAACAGCTGTTGGTCCCACATTTATCTCTGTAATCCGGGAGACAGTGTCTGATACAGCACTGAATTTCCTCCTTCAATCTGTAGAGCGACAGAGTGTTCTAAACAGTAGCATTGAATACGGCAGAAACTAAACGTTGAGTGAAAGAAACTGGGAATTTATCACTGGGAGCGGCTGTGGGAGGGAATAGCTGGCAGTTAAAGCCAGAAACTTTGGGTAAAGCTGGCTGCTGATTTCAAGCACTAGGGCGGGGTTTGTTTGGAACTGAGCGGTGCTGCTATGGGGAGAGATCGAGCACGGGACAGACCCTTCGCTGGGCGAGAAGTGGGGAAATGGCAGTGATTAAATTAGTAACACGGCTGTGGTATCTCACCTGGAGTGGTGGACTGGGGTTCAGTA
Source organism: Squalus acanthias (assembly GCA_030390025.1). Classification (NCBI taxonomy): domain Eukaryota; kingdom Metazoa; phylum Chordata; class Chondrichthyes; order Squaliformes; family Squalidae; genus Squalus; species Squalus acanthias. The sequence continues at coordinate 132,767 of JASTWF010000672.1, forward strand.
TTGGAACTGCTGATGATCTGTAGGAAATTGGATTTTACTGTAGAATGTTATCGAGGAGGTGACATGCGATCTTTCTGTCCATCGTACTTTAGGTGGGAGCCAGCTCAGTGTCTCGGGTTTGGCTCTCACTGGGGAAATAGACCTCCCCGTGATCTGTACTGAGTTAGCGGCATTCAGTGTGGCAGTGATGGGACCGCTACTATTCCCATTGGCTTCTCCAGGCTGGCGAGTGTAGAGGTCAGCCAGTGTTCCCACTCCTAGTCGGGAGCCAGTGTCTGCTGTTCGTGGGTGTGAATGCAGCTAGGGCCATAGGGAAAGGCACAGATTCTTTCATTCTGCAGAAATATCAGCGCCATGGGCGTTATGTGTGTTTGACGTGGGAAATCCGATAATCTGGACTTCATCTTGAAGAAAAATGTAATCGCACATGAAGGGAGCTTTGCTCCTGAAATTAGATGAAAGGAGCTCACTATGGCGGGCGGTAACTATAATATTTAACGGTCCGTTCTCCAGATGTCGTAGATACTCAGATAGCAATTGAGAGGAAATGGGGCTCAATCGTTCGCTCTTCAGTCAAAGTGAAGAGCACAGGTCCAGAGGAGGTAGAAACGGTTATGAACAAGTGTAATTAAAATGGGACTCCGCTCCATAAAAGTTGCTGAATTGCATGAGCTGAATATGTTGCCTGTCAGCTCCCTCTGCCGGTGATGCCACTTAAAAAAAGCATAAACACGAGACATAAATAACACTTGGAGACTGGGCGGGTGGGTCCTGGATGGAGTTCAGCCAAGCATATAACGGAATAGGTAGAGTTTAGAAAACGTGAGCTACTCCAGGAAAATGCGCGCCCGTTATATGAGGAGTCTCGAACCGCGGACTGAAGAATGAATCCTTCACATGTAGCAGCGCCTATGAAACTAAGTTAGTCACTAGTGTTTGTTTAATAAAATAATTATAGTTCTGTTTTCAATTATTCAAATTTCAATGATTTTGTTTTACGAAGAAATACAGGAGAAGTGTACGTTACATTCTACTTCGTAGCATTAATATTGTTCTCATTTTCTGCCCTGCCATAATTAGATCTCCCGGGGAATAATGGAGTGATTGAGGAAGGTCCACAGCTGGAGTAAACAGGGATTGGAGACTGAGGAACAACAGCAGGTGAAGCAGCACAGGATTGTGAGAGCGCCAACCAGAGAGAACCCTTCCGATTCATGGAGCTTCCATAGATTACTGGGGATAAAGGTAAGAGATAGTCCCATTGACTCAGATACACACTGGTCCTGGAGATGGACTGGGGAGAAAGGGCAGAGAGAGTCCTATTGACTGAAATACACACTGGTCCTGGAGATGGACTGGGGAGAAAGGTCAGAGAGTCCCATTGACTCAGATACACACTGGTCCTGGAGATGGACAGGGGAGAAAGGTCAGAGAGAGTTCCATTGACTCAGATACACACTGGTCCTGGAGATGGACTAGCGAGAAAGGACGGGGAGAGGCCCATTGACTCAGATACACACTGGTCCTGGAGATGGACTGTGGAGAAAGGACAGGAAGAGGCCCATTGACTCAGATACACACTGGTCCTGGAGATGGACTGGGGAGAAAGGACAGGGAGAGGCCCATTGACTCAGATACACACTGGTCCTGGAGATGGACTGGGGAGAAAGGACCGAGAGAGTCCCATTGACTCAGCTACACACTGGTCCTGGAGATGGACTGGGGAGAAAGGGGAGAAAGGACAGAGAGAGTCCCATTGACTCAGATACACACTGGTCCTGGAGATGGACTGGGGAGAAAGGTCAGAGAGAATCCCATTGACTCAGATACACACTGGTCCTGGAGATGGACTGGGGAGAAAGGTCAGAGAATCCCATTGACTCAGATACACACTGGTCCTGGAGATGGAGTGGGGAGAAAGGTCAGAGAGAGTCCCATTGACTCAGATACACACTGGTCCTGGAGATGGACTGGGGAGAAAGGTCAGAGAGTCCCATTGACTCAGATACACACTGGTCCTGGAGATGGACTGGGGAGAAAGGACAGAGAGAGTCCCATTGACTCAGATACACACTGGTCCTGGAGATGGACTAGCGAGAAAGGGCAGAGAGTCCCATTGACTCAGATACACACTGGTCCTGGAGATGGACTGGGGAGAAAGGACAGGGAGAGGCCCATTGACTCAGATACACACTGGTCCTGGAGATGGACTAGCGAGAAAGGGCAGAGAGTCCCATTGACTCAGATACACACTGGTCCTGGAGATGGACTGGGGAGAAAGGACAGGGAGAGGCCCATTGACTCAGATACACACTGGTCCTGGAGATGGACTGTGGAGAAAGGACCGAGAGAGTCCCATTGACTCAGCTACACACTGGTCCTGGAGATGGACTGGGGAGAAAGGGGAGAAAGGGCAGAGAGAGTCCCATTGACTCAGATACACACTGGTCCTGGAGATGGACTGGGGAGAAAGGTCAGAGAGAATCCCATTGACTCAGATACACACTGGTCCTGGAGATGGAGTGGGGAGAAAGGTCAGAGAGAGTCCCATTGACTCAGATACACACTGGTCCTGGAGATGGACTGGGGAGAAAGGTCAGAGAGAATCCCATTGACTCAGATACACACTGGTCCTGGAGATGGACTAGCGAGAAAGGTCAGAGAGTCCCATTGACTCAGATACACACTGGTCCTGGAGATGGACTGGGGAGAAAGGACAGGGAGAGGCCCATTGACTCAGATACACACTGGTCCTGGAGATGGACTGGGGAGAAAGGTCAGAGAGTCCCATTGACTCAGATACACACTGGTCCTGGAGATGGACTGGGGAGAAAGGACAGGGAGAGGCCCATTGACTCAGATACACACTGGTCCTGGAGATGGACTGGGGAGAAAGGACAGGGAGAGGCCCATTGACTCAGCTACACACTGGTCCTGGAGATGGACTGGGGAGAAAGGGGAGAAAGGACAGAGAGAGTCCCATTGACTCAGATACACACTGGTCCTGGAGATGGACTGGGGTGAAAGGTCAGAGAGAATCCCATTGACTCAGATACACACTGGTCCTGGAGATGGAGTGGGGAGAAAGGTCAGAGAGAGTCCCATTGACTCAGATACACACTGGTCCTGGAGATGGACTGGGGAGAAAGGTCAGAGAGAATCCCATTGACTCAGATACACACTGGTCCTGGAGATGGAGTGGGGAGAAAGGTCAGAGAGAGTCCCATTGACTCAGATACACACTGGTCCTGGAGATGGACTGGGGTGAAAGGTCAGAGAGAATCCCATTGACTCAGATACACACTGGTCCTGGAGATGGAGTGGGGAGAAAGGTCAGAGAGAGTCCCATTGACTCAGATACACACTGGTCCTGGAGATGGACTGGGGAGAAAGGTCAGAGAGAATCCCATTGACTCAGATACACACTGGTCCTGGAGATGGAGTGGGGAGAAAGGTCAGAGAGAGTCCCATTGACTCAGATACACACTGGTCCTGTGGACAGGACACACAGGTTACAGGGTAAGGCAGGAAATGGTGAGAATGAGACTGGGAGAGTCTGACCACTGAGCCCAATTATCCAGCATGAGGCCGTGCAATGGGATGTGAAGTGAGATCAGTTTCTGTCTCTAAACACACAGTCACACTGAATCTTGGGTGTGTTTTAGAGTAAAGAGGTTTTATCTAAGAGGTGACTCCAGTCTGGGGCAGAGCTCAGCAGATGGACACATGTCTGTTTATTAGCTGGGACTTTACTCACACCGACACCATCAGACCTCAGTGTTAAAATAGCTCAGATCAGGTGACAAGTCAAGTGTAGAGAATGAACATTGAAATTAATTATAGTCAATCCATTGAATACAATGCAGGGGCAAACCTCAAAGATCAGCACGGCCTGTGACCCGCAGGTACAGAGTATTATCAGATAGTGAATGCTGAGCACAGCTTCATTACCTTTGGATATCCCCAGTGTTTAGTACTGGGGACGGTGAAAGACATTAAACGCTGGGTGAGTGTTTGCCTCCTGTTTCATTGGTCACAGACACACAATACAGAAGTAGAACAACATCGTTCAAAGCAAGCAGGGAATGTGCTTCCAAAATCAACGTCAGATACACAGCGAGCATCAGATTCCCAGTGTATTCTGAAATGGTGAGAACCCAAACCAAGTAAAGCACAGAATATAGGCTGAAAGGAGGATTAGCAATAATATTAGAAATAAAAGGCTGGGTCAGTGGGCTGTGGATGTGGGGCTGGGTCAGTGGGCTGTGGATGTGGGGCTGGGTCAGTGGGCTGTCGGTGTGTGGCCGGGTCAGTGGGGTGTGGATGTGGGGCCGGGTCAGTGGGGTGTGGGGCCGGGTCAGTGGGGTGTGGGGCCGGGTGAGTGGGGTGCGGGGCCGGGTCAGTGGGGTGTGGATGTGGGGCTGGGTCAGTGGGCTGTGGATGTGGGGCTGGGTCAGTGGGCTGTGGATGTGGGGCTGGGTCAGTGGGCTGTCGGTGTGGGACCGGGTCAGTGGGGTGTGGGGCCGGGTCAGTGGGGTGTGGGGCCGGGTCAGTGGGGTGTGGGGCCGGGTCAGTGGGGTGTGGGGCCGGGTCAGTGGGGTGTGGGGCCGGGTCAGTGGGGTGTGGGGCCGGGTCAGTGGGGTGTGGGACCGGGTCAGTGGGGTGTGGGGCCGGGTCAGTGGGGTGTGGGGCCGGGTCAGTGGGGTGTGGGCCCGGGTCAGTGGGGTGTGGGGCCCGGGTCAGTGGGGTGTGGACGTGGGGCCGGGTCAGTGGGGTGTGGACGTGGGGCCGGGTCAGTGGGGTGTGGACGTGGGCCCGGGTCAGTGGGGTGTGGACGTGGGCCCGGGTCAGTGGGGTGTGGACGTGGGCCCGGGTCAGTGGGGTGTGGACGTGGGCCCGGGTCAGTGGGGTGTGGACGTGGGCCCGGGTCAGTGGGGTGTGGACGTGGGCCCGGGTCAGTGGGGTGTGGACGTGGGCCCGGGTCAGTGGGGTGTGGACGTGGGCCCGGGTCAGTGGGGTGTGGACGTGGGCCCGGGTCAGTGGGGTGTGGACGTGGGCCCGGGTCAGTGGGGTGTGGACGTGGGCCCGGGTCAGTGGGGTGTGGACGTGGGCCCGGGTCAGTGGGGTGTGGACGTGGGCCCGGGTCAGTGGGGTGTGGACGTGGGCCCGGGTCAGTGGGGTGTGGACGTGGGCCCGGGTCAGTGGGGTGTGGACGTGGGCCCGGGTCAGTGGGGTGTGGACGTGGGCCCGGGTCAGTGGGGTGTGGACGTGGGCCCGGGTCAGTGGGGTGTGGACGTGGGCCCGGGTCAGTGGGGTGTGGACGTGGGCCCGGGTCAGTGGGGTGTGGACGTGGGCCCGGGTCAGTGGGGTGTGGACGTGGGCCCGGGTCAGTGGGGTGTGGACGTGGGCCCGGGTCAGTGGGGTGTGGACGTGGGCCCGGGTCAGTGGGGTGTGGACGTGGGCCCGGGTCAGTGGGGTGTGGACGTGGGCCCGGGTCAGTGGGGTGTGGACCTGGGCCCGGGTCAGTGGGGTGTGGACCTGGGCCCGGGTCAGTGGGGTGTGGACCTGGGCCCGGGTCAGTGGGGTGTGGGGCTGGGGCCGGGCCAGTGGGGTGTGGGTGTGGGGCCAGGTCAGTGGGGTGGGGGGCCCGGGTCAGTGGGCTGTCGGTGGGGGGTGGGGCTTGGCCAGTGGGGGGGCGGGGCCGGGTCAGTGGGGTGTGGGGCTGGGTCAGTGGGGTGTGGGGCTGAACTTCCGGTCTGATCGCTCTTCACAAAGACCGCCTACCTCCACCTCCGTAACATCAGCATTCCTCGTCCCTGTTTCAGCCCATCTACTGCTGAAATCCTCATCCATGCTTTTATCACTGTAGACTTGATGTTTCCAGTGCTCTCCCGCCGACTTTGCTCCTTTCAGGCTCCGTAACCTTAAGTGCATCAAAAACCCTGCTCACCCATCACCCCTGTCCTTGTGAACCGACATTGGAGACACCTGCCTGGAGTACTGTGTACAATTTTGGTCTCCTTACCTAACCATAGAGGGATTGCAACGAAGGTTCACGAGATTGATTCCTGGGATGGAGGGACTGTTGTATGAGAAGAGATTGAGTAAACTAGGCCTGTATTCTCTTGAATTCAGAAGAATGAGAGGGGATCTCATTGAAGCATTCAAAATTATTACAGGACTTGATAGGGTGGATGCTGGGAGAATGTTTCCCTTTGCTGGGGAGTCTAGAACCAGGGGCCACAGCCTCAAGATAAAGGGTAGGCCATTCAGAACTGACGTGAAGAAATTTCTTCACACAGAGGGTGGTGAATCTTTGGAATTCTTACCCCAGAGGGCTGTGGAGACTCAGTCATTGGGTATATTCAAAACAGAATTCGATAGATTTCTGACTAGAAAGGGCATCAAGGGATATGGCGATAGGGCCGGTGAATGGAGTTGAGGCAGAAGATCAGCCATGATCTCATTGAATGGTGGAGAGGCTCGAAGGGCCGAATGGCCTACTCCTGCTCCTATTTCTTCTGAAAAAAAGATAATGGCTCCCGGTCCCACTGCACCGCCAAATTAAAACTCTCCTGCACGTTTAATTCCCATTCATTGTCTCGGCCATCCCTGTCTCTGTAACCTCCTCCAGCCCAACAATCCCCCACCACCAAGATCTCTCTGTTCCTCCGACTCTGGCATCTTGTGCATTTCACCCTCTCCTCACTCTAACCAGATCACATCTCCATGAACCCACGACAACGTCACTGCTCATGGAGACCAGACGAATCACGCCCAGCTGTATATTTTGTATGTGGGTATATATCATATTCATATAATACCACAATTTAATATCAAAACTCAACCAATCAGCACATCTGTAAATAAAATAATACACTACCGCCACACTGTGTAGGACCGAGTGAAGGATCATTCAATTCATCAGTGATCTCTCGCTCCATATTTCCCTGCAGAATATTCTCCACCTCAGGAATAAGGCTGGTTTTGGCCTGCACTGTGTGAGTAAATCTCACCAATGGGCGCTCCCAGTGCGGAGTCTCGGCCGACGGGAGCCCGTCTGGAACTCGGTTGTGGGGATCAGCGGGACTCACTGGATTTCACTGGGCAGCTGTGTGTGTCACACCTGATGTGGAGAGTTGATCGTAACACTCGGGAAATGCTCAATCCCAGAGCTAACAGCTGTTGTACTGATGGGGGAGGAGGAACTTGATATCATGTTTTACAAGGCAAAGTTCTCTTTAATATTTCCATCTAACCCTCCTCTTAATATTATATTTAATGCAGAGCATCAGAACCTGGGAACGCCCGTCACCGCCATGGCTGAAGCTCCAAACAGGGGAGAAGATCCAACATCTTCAACAAGAATGAGTAAGGACAAAAGTAGTTTCAGAAATGTATTAAATTCTGTCCCAGATCTCGTGTAGTAACCTGCAGCTCACACGGGAAGAGGGAAAAGGACAGGGGCTGAGTCGAAAGAGGGAAGTGAGTGACCATCTACAGGGACATCGCAGTCAGAGGTGGAGGGAGCTCCTGAGTACTGGAACTGTCCAATAAATACCTGCTATTGGGGACTGTAAGGTGGAGAGAGAGAGTGACTCAGAGGAGGCTCTTCCTGAGCAACAGTGGCACCTGGGAGCAGGAGGCCACTCCGAGTGGGGCGAGTTTGAGGTCAGGTGAGGCTCAGGAATAGGAGAGTGATTAGGGTCGGAGATTCTGTCAGCAGCGGAATACCTTCTGCAGCCCTGAGCATGACCCATAAGAACATACGACTTAAACAGGAGCCAGGAGTAGGCCTATCGGCCCCTCGAGCCTGCTCCGCCATTCAGTAAGATCATGGCTGATCCAATCTTGGCCTCAACAACACTTTCCCGCTCTCTCCCCATACCCCTTGACTCCCTTGTAGTTCAAAGGTCTGTCATTCTCTGCCTTGAATATATTCAGTGACTCCGCCTCCACAGCGCTCTCGGGTAGAGAATTCCAAAGATTCACGACCCTCTGAGAAGAAATTCCTCCTCATCTCCATCTTGAATGGGCCACCCCTTATTCTGAAACTATGCCCCTGAGTTCGAGATACCTCCACTAGGGGAAACATCCTCTCAGCATCCACCCTGTTAATCCCGCTCAGAATCTTATATGTTTCAATAAGATCACCTCTCATTCTTCTAAACTCCAATGAGTATCGGCTCAACCTTTCGTCATACGTCAACCCCTTCATCCCAGGAATCAGCCGAGTGATTCTTCTCTGCACTGCCTCCAATGCAAGTATATCCTTCCTTAAATATGGAGACGAAAACTATAAGCAGTACTCCAGGTGCGGTCTCACCAGTGCCCTGTAAAGTTGCATCAAAACTTCCCTACTTTTATACTCCATACCCCTTGCAATAAAGGCCAACATTCCATTAGCCTTCCTAATTACTTGCTGTACCTGCATGCTAGGTTTTTGTGTTTTATGTGCTAAGACCCCCAGATGCCTTTGTACCGCAGCATTTTGTAGTCTCACTCCATTTAATTAATAATTTGCTTTTTCATTCTTCCTTCCAAAGTGGATAACCTCACATTTTCCCACATTATACTCCATCTGCCAAATTTTTGCCCACACACTTAACTTATCTATATCCCTTTGCAGACTCTTTGTATTCTCCTCACAACTTGCTAACCCACCTATCTTTGTATCATCAGCAAATTTGGCTCCAATACACTCGGTCCCTTCATCCAAGTCATTAATATAGATAGTAAATAGTTGAGGCCCCAGCACTGATCCCTGTGGTTCCCCACTAGGTACTGGTTGCCAACCGGAAAATGACCCATTTATCCTGACTCTCTGTTTTCTGTTAGTTAGCCACTCCCCTATCCATGTCAATATATTACCCCCAACCCCGTGCGCAGTAACCTTTTATGTGGCACCTTATCGAATGCCTTCTGGAAATCCAAATACACATCTACTGTTTCCCCTTTATCCACCCTGTTTGTTATATCCTCAAAGAACTCTAGCAAATTTGTCAAACATGATTTCCCTTTCATAAAACCATGTTGACCCTGCTTGATTGTCTTATTTTTTTTAAATGTCCTGCTATTATCTCCTTAATAATGGATTCCAGCATTTTCCTAATGACAGATGTTAGACTAACTGGCCTATAGTTTCCTGCTTTCTGTCTCCCTCCTTTCTTGAATAGTGGCGTTACATTTGCAGTTTTCCAATCCGCTGGGACCTCTCCAGAATCTAGGGAATTTTGGTAGATTACAACCAACGCATCCACTATCTCTGCAGCCACTTCTTTTAAGACCCTATGTCCCAAATGGTAAGTTGCCTCCCTGGTACCAGAGGGAAGAACATCCTGGAATGGGTGGGAAAATCTCTGGGAAGGAAAGGAGAGCAGAAAATAGCCATGGTCGGAACCAGTAACACAGATAGAAATAAGTTCATAGAGGGAATATTAAGAATTACACACTTGCCTAAAAATCAAGGCCTCAAGGTGGTGATCTCCGGATTGTTTTGCACTGGGCTGCGTATGGAGGAAAATATGAGGCTGGTCAATGTGCGGCTGGAGCAGGAGGGAAGGGTTCACGTTCTTGGGGCACTAAAGTGAGTTCCGGGAGAAGGGAAGGGACGGCCGCGATCTGAACCCACCAACAACAATGATTTTCAGAATGGGTGAATGGAGCAGTGGGAGGATGGGAACTAGCCGGATCTGAGACTAGAAAGTGGAATTAATAAAACTGTCGAAACAGGAACACTTGGGTAGGGTTTTCCATGATGTTGACCCAGTGATGATGACGGAACAGCGATATATGTCCAAGTCGGGTCGCTGTGTGACTTGGGGGTTAAATGGGAGGCGATGGTGTTCCCATGCACCTTGTGCCCTTGTCCTGTTGGTGCTGTGATCTATTAACTATGAGACAGGACTTGGGTTTCAACGGGAGTCTGAGAGAAACGATCCTGATTATCACATTTTGAGGAGAGTGAAACAATATTTGTGGATGTCAGTATTACTAAAGGGTTCTATGTCTGTGCTGGAACACAAGGATGTTCCCAGGAGTTATGTTAAGATATAATCTATATGTACACAGTTAAGGAATAGGAAGTGGAATAGCACATTTCGCGGTGGGTTTTTCAGGCTATCGAGCAGTGGAGATGAGATCGAGAGGGAGACTGTGTTGTGAACAAACTCCTGGAATCTGTATTTGAAGGTCGAATTAGTGAACATTTTCAGATACAGGGGATGATCGGGGTGGCTGGAACCGATAAGCTGTCGATAAGTCGTGTTTGACAAACTTACACAGAATTGACTTTATAGATTGATGGAATGTAGCACATGCGATGTATGTGGATTTTCAGAAGGTGTTTGTTAATGTGGTTCTTTGTGTTCTCAGATCCGAACTCGACAATCAATAAGTTCTTGACAAAGTGTGACGATTACCAGCTGTTCCAGTTGACACAATTCTACCGGGACAGACTAGAGCAGGCGGTTGAAGAGGGTGTGGAGGGACTCGGTCTCTGGTTAACAGGCGCGGACCATTTCAGTGGACAAGAGTATCACGTAAGTGGGAGGGACACAGAATGAGTTTAGTTTATTCTAATATCACAGCGCTGACAGAATGTCCTAACATAGGAACAACGGAATTGCTCGATGAGAAAAGTCCGAGGTCTATGTAATGCCACTTATAACATCCTGGTATCTAATGCGACAATGATGATGGAGTTGTTGACTAATCGATCTCTATTAATTAATCTACAACAGACTCATGAGGTGAGTAAAACCACACAGGTGGAGAGCCTTGGGAACCACAGATACAAAGACACCTCTTCCTCCCAAGCATGCAGCACTTGCACGTCATATATCAAATTACTCATATACAGCATCCCAAAATGTGATTTTTCTGAATTAAATCTATCTAATTTGCCATTTAAAGAATCGATATTAACTGCTTCCCCCATCTCCCGAGGCAGCCTGTTCCCCAGATTGACCACTCGCTCACTGAAATATTTTTCCACAGATTAGTTTTGAATTTACCCTCCTTCAAGCACAGGCCGTGTCCTCTTATCTACCAACCTTGAGCTGAACTCCCTGCCCCACATACTCGCCATCATAGAGTCCCTACTTATATCCCCGGAACATTGCCGCCCCTGCCTCGGCCCATCTCCAAACCCGACTGTTCCAATGCTCCCCTGGCCGGCCTCCCTCCTTGCACCCTCTCTAATCTTCAGCAACTCCAACATTCTGCTGCCTGCCCCTGCCCAGGTGTCATTCAGATATCACTCGTGTGCTCACTCACCTTTCATGGTTTCCGCTCCTCGAATGCCTTCATTTTAAAATTCCCATGCTGCTCTATAAATAACTTAAGGACCTCGACCCGTCTTATCTCTAACCCACTCTCGCCTCCCGAGCCACTGGAATTCTCTGTTGCTCTGACTCTGGCCTCTTGTGCACCCACTCCTTCACACCACCACTTGTGGCTGAGCGTTCAGTTGTCTTAGGCCCCACGCTCAGGAATTCACTCCGTCAACCCCTCCCCCTCTCCACCTCCCTCTGCTCCTTAAACCTTACCTTTCCTCTAGCTTCTGGCCACCTCTGCTAATTTATCCTGCTTTGTCTCTGCTCCATTGTCTGATTCCGACTCTCCGAAACGCCCTGGGATGATTTTCTACTTTAAAAGCCCTGCATAAATGTAAGTTGTTGGTGGAAGTCCTGACTGTCCATTGGTGGACACGTGCTCCCGGTTACTGAGTTTTCATACCGGCAGCGATTGTGCAAAAAATTGAGTGTCTGTCGTTTCAATTACTGAGGAAACAAGCGATTGGAGTGATTTGATTTTTCATCATTATTATTATTATTGGTCGATTCTGCTGACCAATAAACCAACAGTGGTTGTTTCGATTAGTCGGTGTAATTTCTCAGACAGTTTCTAGCTGTTTCCCTCACAACAGATTCATCCCTTCCCTGGCACTGGAGTTCTGATTCACTGCTGTTTTATTTCTAAGTTAATCACAAAGTGTGACAGCAGGAAGTAAGTGTGAGAAACAAGTGTATCATATTGTCAGTCAGTAATCTGATGTCATGTTGTACACTGATGACAGAGAAAACTAATCCCATTGCTGATTCTCAGTGATTCCTCGCTCTCCTAGTTATATTTTCCTTCTATTTCATTTATTTGCCGTTAATGTGTGAATCAAGATGCTTACAGAATATTCAGCCCATGTTCAGAATGGATCAGTACCCGGCCCAGTGACTGCTTTCTGTGCTCAAAACAACTGGGAGATCCCATCACTGAGCAGTTCCTTTCCTTCTCATTCTCAGTGTTCATCTTTCACTTCGATCCTCAATATATTCATTATTATTCTGTATAGAAAGTCACTGAGCTCGCGGAGAAGGGAAACCGGGCGGACAGTTCCAAACTTCTCCTAAATCTGGTGATGGAGAAAGGCTCTCGGGCTCGAAGGGTGATGTGGGAATCCTTTGTGAAAATGCGCCACAGGTTACCAAAGCTGGACAAAATACTCAAGGAAATACAGGAACTTGGTACGGTAAAATCACACACTGAATGCAAATTCAGATTCAAACTCTGCATATTTTACTATAATATTGCACAGATCTGATTTCATGAAAGTTCATTCATTTCAACAGGTTCTGACCCATTCCATGACATGAACATCGCACAAGGCTTATCCGAAGTACCCAGTCACCTGAAAGGTAAGTGATGAAATGGAGATTTCAAAATGTTTATTTCACTTAAGAATCTGAATGTTTGACAGTAGCCGTTTGTTTAGAGGATGTCAGAATCTGGCAGTCAGAGGTACAAAGGCTGGGGAAACAGCAATAAACGTCATTTGGATTCGTGATTAAACCACAAAAGTTCTCTAGGTTCAATTTACAATGAACTCCGATTTTTGAATTATTGGTAAATTTGCAGGTCTTGTATGCTCCAATTAATCCAACACATATCGCCGACACCTGGCTGGATCCAGATACACTGTGAAACCCCATACACCCCTGGCAGGATCCTGATACACTGTGAAACCCCATACACACCTGGCAGGATCCTGATACACTGTGAAACCCCATACATACCTGGCAGGATCCTGATACACTGTGAAACCCAATAATTACCTGGCAGGATCCTGATACACTGTGAAACTCCATACACACCTGGCAGGATCCTGATACACTGTGAAACCCCATACACACCTGGCAGGATCCTGATACACTGTGAAACCCCATACGCTCCTGGCAGGACCCTGATACACTGTGAAACCCCATACACACCTGGCAGGATCCTGATACACTGTGAAACCCCATACACACTGGCAGGATCCTGATACACTGTGAAACCCCATACAAACCTGGCAGGATCCTGATGCACTGAAACCCCATATACACCTGGCAGGATCCTGATACAGTGTGAAACCCCATACACACCTGGCAGGATCCCGATACACTCTGAATCCCCGCACACACCTGGCAGGCATCCCGATACACTGCAAAATCCTGTACACACCTGGCAGGATCACGAAACAGCGTCAAAGGAATGTTGACAGCTGCCCACAAAGATTTAACCGTATTTAGAGCACAGACTTGCCGCCATCAGTGGTCTTTTCCAGCACAGCGCCCTCTACAGGGGATCTGTGGACTGAGCGGGTGAAGAAACAGCGAGGCTCTTCAAACAGTCACCTGGAAGGATCCTCACTGTGAAATGCAGATTCTAAACCAGGAATTATAAAACAGGAAATATAAATTTAATTTATATCATGTAGAGAAAATGAAATAAAGTTTGAGAAATATACATGGGATTAAGGAAGAGAGATACAGGAGACAAACTATATAGTATATATATATATATTTCAGCAACATTAGTTTTCTTCTGTGGGTATGAGACTCCACAGATTTTAAATTATTTTTTCTGTGCCAGAGAGATTGTTCAGCAGTAATTATCACTTATTACGCCGTTTAAAATCTCACTTACCCCTGAATGCATTAGCCCTAAATCTTTCAGCCGTCTTTAGTGTGGAACTACTGGGCAAGCACCCCAGGTTTACGCCATTGCAGTGATTTCAATGCCGACTCTATCGGCGTTGACTGTCACAGCGCCTCTTGTGGAAGAGCAGTGTATCTCTGACAGCAACTTCTGGATTTCCACCTTTAACTGCGCAAGTGCAGACTCGAAGTTGCTGTCAATTTTGCCAGTAATAACGGCGAGCGATGAAAGTCTCGCCATTATTATTACAGCAAAATCCGGGCTAATGTTCAGGCTGACTAGGAGCTTATTGTCTAGCTTCCCAATTGCAGTGAAAGAGCGAACATTATTCTACTCAAAGAACAGTCCTTAAATTCACGAGTCTTTTTAGACCGAATTTAATGACTAACGGAAACATATGTTGGTTCCCAAACCTGCAGTATAGAAAACTAAGACCAACATTAAACAACGGTGTATAATTATTGATAGAACATTTCAAATGAACTGTAAATGTTTTCTGCTCTAATATTACACTGAGTGAAGTGGGCTATAGTTCTATTTCTGTTTCTAATCGGTGGTATGACAGAGGATTGTTATAAAATACATTCAATGGACCTATGTGTAAAACTGCTGAGAAAATTGTTCACAATTTCTGAAACACAATGGCCCTGAACTTCTGATCTGAGGCTTCCTGCGTGCGGATGCCTCCGATCGGAAAAAAATATATGAACCTACCTGATGGTTCCGTAAATCCTGAGGCTTGCGATCCTGGGCCTGTCCGGGTCCGCTCGGGCAGAGGCCCATGTGATCCCATGGGTGCATGCAGTTCGCAAGCGCCCCATGGATCACGTGGGCTAGGCGAATCAATGGAAGAAGGAAATCCCACTTCAAACTTTTGACGGGTCTGTAGGCACAGAACTGTCAAAAGTATGAATGGGGATCACATTTAAAAACACACTAAAACATTAAATACATTGTTTTTTAAATTACATAATTAAAATTAATTAAAATTCCGCTTTTTGGAGACCCTCTGCCCACAGAAATCCCTTACAATTCTTACGCCTGGTAAAAGCAGGCGTAAGGCCAGCTTTTACCAGGATAAGAGTTCAAAAAAGTAAATAAAATATATATTTTTCACTGATTTATCATTTAAAAATGCTTTAAAAAAAGTAAGTATTTTTAGCCCAGTAAAATACTTTAATTATTTTCAAAAAATTTATTTTCTGTTTAAAATACTTAATTTATGGTAATTTCAAGTCATTTTAAAAATGTGATGTTTTTAAAAAATGTATTTAAAGTTTTACTATGTTTTTGGGGTGATCTCCATTCACATATTTGACAGGTCTTCTTGTCAAATGTATGAAGGTGATTCCCTTCTGTGATTGGCTCCCCGAACTGTCCTGCGCCTCTGGGATACCTGGGCCCTGCACACTTCAAGTTTGGAGAGGCCCAGGAGCGGAAGTGTGTGCGTCCCGGGAGCCCTCTGGTAAGGGCGCAGATTTTTCAAATCGCAGGCCTCCGCCCGCGGGAGGCCTGCGATCGGGAAATACGGGCCTATGGCTTTTCAGCGGTCGGAAGTTGTGCAAAAAGCGCAACTCTCCACCCGCAGAGTTACTTTACCCGTGCAGGAGGATCTTGACAGATCGCAAGTGCCTGTTTTCAGCGCGTGCACTTCTATTGCTTGAAGCTGGCATTTGCGAGGCCCCTACGGGTGAGTACACACCTTGTACGTGCCCGTGGGGCGTCGGAAAATCGGGCCCATTATAACAGGAGAATGATTAGGTACAGAAAATGGGTATTTGGCCCAAAATAAGCCTGTCCCTGTTATAGAGATGACCCACTTACCCCTCCTCTCCGTATATCTACACAAACAGGTTCAATTGTCTCAACCCATCTAACGCGGCCCCATTACTGTCCTTCCCTGGTAACTGGTCCACCCGATCTATTACCCTATGGGTGACAAAAATACCCTGATCTACCTTCTTACTGACTGTCAATTCACATCATTATTAATTATTTTGCTAAATTGTGAGCCTGTTTCCTGCATTAATTTTGTTAATTCCATTAAATCATTTCAATACCGAAGGCTCTTGACCAAACAAAACTCATCAAACCCAGTAACCCTTCTCACAGCCTAAACTCTGAATACCTTAAATCATCTTTCTCAGTGTGCACAATACACCTGATAACCTGCCCAAACCCTGAGACATTTGCAGTGAACTTTCTGTTAAGGGAGGGAAAGGTTTAGGGTGGTAATTCCTCATCTCAGTGTCCTGGCAGCTGAAGGCACGGCCGCCAATGATGGAGCGAAGTAAATCCGGTATGCGAAAGGGGCATGAATTGGAGGAGCGCAGTTATCTCGGAGGATTGTGTGGCTGGAGGAGGTTACAGAGATAACGAGGGGGCGAGGACATGGAGGGATTCGAAAATAAGAATGAGAATTTTTACATTGAGACGTTGGCTGACCGGGAGCCAGTGTAGCACATGGGTAACGGGTGAATGGGATTGATGTGAATTCGGATATGAGCAGCAGAGTTTTAAATGAGCTTGTTTATGGAGGGTGTGAGGTGGGAGGCCAACCAGGAGACCATTGGAATAGTCGAGTCCGGGTGTAACGAAGAGCACGGATGAGGGTTGCAGCAGGAGATGAGCTGAGGCAGGGTGGAGACTGATGATATGGCAGAGGTGGAAGTAGGCAGACTTCGTGATGGAGAGGGTATGGAGTCGGATGGTTAAATAGAACACCGAGTGGAATGTCCGTCCATTCAGTCTGTCCCACTCCCAATTCACACAATACCCCAGATAACCTGCCCAAGGTCTGATACAGGAACAGTGGGACACTTGACCATTCACACTCTGTCCATATCCCACTGATAGCCTGTGCCCTATATCCCAGTAAATATTCGAATCAAGTGAGGATTTGAAACAGTTTTCAGCGACTGAGTTTTAATTTCTACATGCATCTCTATCGAAACTGCCAATTAAATCTTGCATTCTTTTACTGAATAGTGAAATGGTATTGAGATGTTGATTTTATGTCAATACACCTAATACTAAGAATGAATTTCTGTCTGTTCCAATTGAAGATGTTCAACAGAAACACAAGGAAACACTCCGGGTACAAACTGAGACACTGAGAGTGAACACTATCCTAATAAAGGAGAAGGTTAAGGTTTTCCAGCTGGTTGATCGATACGCTGAGCTAACGGTCATTTCTACTGTTCGAGATCGGACACTTGTAGAACATGAACTGCTGGCAAGAGGCCGAGACCATGAAGAGTGGAGAAAGAAACATCTCCGGGAGAACTGGAGAAAATCCGAACTGATCAATTGTTCCAGAGCTGTTTTTCCCAGAGAGGAGGTTTGTTCCAGAAAATTCAGAGATTCTTCTGGCGATCCAAGTCTGGGAGTTCAGCAGCAGTGAGCGGAGTCCCAGGGATTGGAAAAACAACAATGGTACAAAAGATTGTTCATGACTGGGCCACTGGGAAAATATACCCACACTTTCAATTTGTTTTCAGTTTTAAATTCCGGGATTTGAACGCTATTAACTGTAGAATAAACCTGAGAAATCTGATTCTCTTTTTCTATCCTTACTTTGGTAATATTCTGAGAGAGCTCTGGAAGAACCCAGAGAGATTGCTGTTTATATTCGATGGTTTGGATGAATTCAAGGACAGGATCGATTTTGCTGACAATCGGAGAAATACAGAACCTCAGCACATGTGCACAGATCCCGAATGCTAGTGTGAAGTGTCTGACATTGTGTACAGTTTAATACAGCACAAGCTGCTCCCAGGATGTTCAGTGCTAGTGACCAGCCGCCCCACTGCATTACATTTATTGGAAAAGGCTGAGATCAGTGTCTGGGCTGAAATCCTGGGATTTGTTGGTGAAGAACGGAAGGAATATTTCAACAAGTTTTTTGAAGATCAGACAGTGGCAGCAGCTGTTTTCAAACACGTGGAGGAGAATGAGATCCTGTATACCATGAGCTACAACCCTTCCTACTGCTGGATCCTCGGTCTGGCACTGGGTCCCTTCTTTACACAAAGAGACAGGAATCAGCAGCGAGTTCCCAAGACCATCACCCAACTATATTCCTACTATATCTACAACATTCTGAAAAACCATGGCCGAGAGATTGAAAGCCCCCGTGATGTGTTACTGAAGCTTGGTGAGATGGCCTTCACAGGAGTCTCCGAGAAGAAGATTGTGTTTAGAAATGGTGATTTGATCAAGTACAATCTGCAACCTTCCCAGTTCCTGTCTGGGTTTATGGTGGAACTTTTGGAGAGAGATGATTCTGCCCAGAGCGTGGTGTACACATTCCCGCACCTCACCATCCAAGAGTTTGTAGCCGCACTTACACAATTCCTGACTCCAGATCCTGGGGACATCCTGAAACTCCTCAGAGAAGCCCACAGTGAGGAAGATGGGCGATTTGAGATATTTCTCCGTTTTGTTGCTGGTCTCTCCACCCCACAGGCAGCTCGGCCCCTGGTGGAGTTTCTGGGTCCATTTCTTCATCAAACTACCTGCCAAGTGATTGACTGGGTGACGGAGAATGTTGAAGGACAGATTGGAAACACATCGAGTGAAACTGGTAAAAGGAACCTCCTGAACACATTCCACTACCTGTTTGAGTCTCAGAATAAAGCACTGGCTCGGAAAACAGTGGGATCTGTGGAAAAACTTACATTGGATTGCGACTGACCCCGATTGACTGTGCGGTCCTGTCTCATGTCATTGGACTCTGATACAACAAAACACCTCGATTTACGGGAATGCTACATTCAGTGTGAAGGACTCCAGCGGCTGGGACCCGTACTGCACAAATGCCGGGTGTTGAGGTAACTTTATTTGTCTCTAACTTTTGGGCGAATTGTAGAAAAGTCACGGATTGTGTTGTTGCTCCGTAATGAAGGGAAATAAACTGTTCAGTTAAACCAGAGAGAAGCAGATTCAACACAAATATTACCAATAATAAGAGTATCTGTCAATAATTCGCTAAGGACTGGAGAATCTCATATTGATTCTTGTGAATAAGTAGGGATTTTTCAGTCTTTATCTGATCAGCAAATGCAGGTAATTGAAAGAACCTGATATTGTAATTGCAATAATTCATATTTATTGCTGTATGTCTCACTGCCTAAGATGCGTCCATTGAAGTGGCTCCTTCTCACACGTAGCCCGGCACTAACTGCAGCAGTCCGTATGTCGGAACATCTCACGCTCTTCCGAGGTGTAGGGGAAAGCGACAGTCACCGACTGTCAATGTGTGTCGGAGAGGGGAGCATTAACACCAAACATTCAGTAACAAAGAGCAGAGCACAGCTGTCGGGCAGTGAACCGGCAGTGGACGAACCGAGCTTTCCCCACAGAGCGTCGGTGCATTACCTTAACTCATCAATGACACCGCCCTTCACACTCTCCAATAGATCCACCATCTCTTCGCCCGGCTGGCACTACACGCGCCTCTGAGTCACAAGGTCGTGGATTCAGGCCACATGCTAGTAATCCGGGCCGACATTATAGTGGCATTTGGGAGCTAAAATCTGCTGGTGGTAAGGTTCCAATCTAACGTGCTGTGGGGTATTAGCCCCGGAGTACAGACACACACCGGCCAGCGGTGGGGCCTCGCACACAGCGGGCGGCTCCTGGGTAAACCGGGGGCAGTGAACCCGGGAATTCCACATAATCCGCCCCCTGTGTGTGAGGCCCGCTCGGGGAGGGAACTTCCGAAAATTCCCCAAAAACTGTCGGTCAGTTACACCTGAAATAAATGTAGAGCCAGTTTAATGGGGAATAAAGTGAGAGACTCCCCTCCCCTATAAACTAGGAGCACAGGGACATTTCAAACTTCTAACGGGACAGAACAAACTCTCCTTGTTACATAAAATCCTTGGGGACGGATTTTACAGCAGCAGTTAGCGCCGTTTCACAGTATAACTCACCCCGAGATATTATACAGATTAATGTAATGCACAGAGTATAATGTACAGGGAATTGCCGCTTTATCATTTAATTCAGGGGAAAATAGCCCCATTCCCAAAAACTCCGGGATTTAAGGAGCAACAGAAATGAGACAAGTTTCCCCAAACATGACGGGGCCGGTCACTGAGCTCCAGGAGGGTAATTCTGATCATCAGAGAATGAGACCGGACTGAGGGACAGTTAAAGGCTTCACACAGACAGCACTTTATTTAATAAATACATTTACTGACAGTCCCTGAATATATGGGGAGTGGACAGAATGAGATTCATTGTCAGTAACAGGAAAACCGGGTTATTAATTTCCTGAAGTACTTTCAGTGATTGCTGTAATATAATAAGAGAAAAATATATCAGATCCGGGGTTTGTTTCAGTTCGTTTCTCTTTCTATCTGTTTGTATTTAGACTTGGGAGAAATAAACTGGGAGATTCAGGAGTGAAACTATTGTCAGCGGCTCTGACGAACCCGGACTGTAAAATACAGGAACTGGAGTAAGTACCAGACTGTGTGAGATTGTGCTTATAATAACTGGATGTCTGGTAGTGCACATTATTATTAGTATCAGTAACTGTGTTATTAATAAACACTTGTTTCATATCATGATTCCTGTTATTTCCCTCACTGTCCGGCTCTGTGTCTATCTCTTCCCTTCTCTCGCTCTCTCGCTCTCTCGCTCTCTCGCGCGCTCTCTCTCTCTCTCTCGCGCGCTCTCTCTCTCTCTCTCGCGCGCTCTCTCTCTCTCTCTCTCTCTCTCGCGCGCTCTCTCTCTCTCTCGCGGGCTCTCTCTCTCTCTCTATCTCGCGCGCTCGCTCTCTCTCTCTCTCTCTATCTCGCGCGCTCTCTCTCTCTCTCTCTATCTCGCTCTGTATCTGTGATCCACAGGCTGGATGAAAGCGGATTCACAGATTCTTCTACCAAGCATCTCGCCTCCGCTCTCAGCACAAACCGGTCACTGACTGTTCTGAACCTGGGTTATAATAAACTGGGAGATTCAGGAGTGAAACTACTGTCTGCGGCTCTGAGGAACCCGGACTGTAAAATACAGAAACTGTGGTAAGTACCAGACTGTGTGAGATTGGGTTTATAATAACTGGATGTCTAATATTATACAGTAATAAACCGCTAGATTACTGCGTACAGTTCTGGTCACCACATAACAGGGAAGATGTGATTGCACTAGAGCGGGTACTGAGGAGATTTACAAGGATGTTGTTGAGATTGGAGGATTTTAGCTATGAAGAAAGATTGGATAGGCTGGGGTTGTTTTCTTTGGAGCAGAGGAGGCTGAGGGGAGACTCGATTCAGGGATATAAAAATTATGAGGGGCCTGGATAGAGTGGATAGGATGGATTTATTTCCCTTAGCAGAGAGGTCAATAACCAGGGGGTATAGATTTACAGTATTTGGTAGGATTAGAGCGGAGTTGAGGATAATGGGTCAGAATTTCGGCACTTGCCTGGTGAGTACGCGCTGTGTACTCACCCGTAAGGCCACCTGAAGTGCCGGTTTCCTGCATGCACTGCGCATTCGTGGGAAGCCGGAAAATCCGGTCTCGTGAAGGCAGGGTTTCAGAGGTGAACCGCGTGCGCGGGAGAGGCTGTGCGCACGCAGCGAACTTCAGTTTTTTTTCAGGTTTCTCCGAGGGTAAGCACGGAGAAGCTGCATTTTTAAAAAGGAGGCGATAGACCCGTTTTTAACAAGGTAAGTGGTTAATTAATTACAATTTCAACATTTTTTCAACAGGTTTATCTTTTTTAGATACTTTAAAGAAAGGTAAGTTTATTTTTAGCACCGTTAAAAAGTATAATTTTTTTCAAAAATTTAAATTTGTTTAAGGTAGTTTATTTATGTAACTTATAGTTATTTTAAAAATGTGATTTAAAAAAAAAATTATTTGAAGTTTTAGTGAGGTTTTGGGGCCGATCTCTATTCATAGATTTGACAGGTCTTCCTGTCAAATCTATGAATGAAAATGCCCTGCTAGGATTGGCTCTCCATGGCCCACGTGATCCCCGGGGACGCTTCGAACTAACTGCGCCCCTGGGATACGCAAGCACTGCGCGCCGGCAGCTGCAGGAGGCCCAGGAGCCGAAGTCCTCGTGGGCCCAAAGCACAACTGCAGGCGCGGTAGGCAGGTATGCGCGCGATGCTTGCACCCGCAGGAAGCCGGAAAGCCGAATTTCTGGCCCAATGTTTTTCTCCCAGAGGGTGCTGGGGGTCTGGCACTCACTGCTTAAAGGGTGGTAGAGGCAGAAACTTTCATCACATTTAAAAAGTACTTGGATATGCACCTGAAGTGTAGTAACCTACAGGCTACGGACCAAGAGCTGGAAAGTGGGATTAGACTGGATAACTCTTTTTCGGCCGGCATAGACATGATGGGCCGAATAGACTCCATCTGTGCCATAAATTTATATCATTCTATTATCGCTGGTATCAGTAATAGTGCTTTAATAAACACGAGTGATTTACCATGTTTACTGTTATTTCTCTATTATTCCCAGGCTGGATGATGTCGGTCTCACAGCTTCTTGTGCCGGGGATCTCGCCTCCGCTCTCAGTACAAACCGGTCACTGACGCTTCTCAACCTGCATAAAAATAAACTGGGAGATTCAGGTGTGAAACTACTGTCTGCTGCTCTGAGGAACCCGGATGGTAAAATACAGGAACTTTGGTAAATACCAGAATGTGTGAGATTGTGGTTTTAATAATTGGATGTCTGACATTTTACATGATTATTATTATCAGTAATAATGTTATTAAGAAGCTCTAGTGATTTTTCTTTCTCCCTCTCTCTATCGCTCTCTCCCATCCTCTCTTTATCTCTCGCGCTCTCTCTCTCATCCCCAGGCTGGATGAAAACGGTCTCTCAGATTCTTGTACCGAGGAGCTCGCCTCCGCTCTCAGTACAAACCGCTCACTGACGATTCTGAACCTAGGTTACAATAAACTGGGAGATTCAGGAGTGAAACTACTTTCTGTGGCTCTGACGAACCCAGACTGTAAAATACAGGAACTGGGTTAAGTACCAGACTGTGTGAGATTGTGCTTCTAATAACGGGATGTCTGACACTGTACATTGTTAATACTTACTAATAATAATCAGTAAATGCAAAAATAGCACAGATCCTGACGAATAGGAAAGGTACAAAGAACAGCAAAGGGTCATAAAACAGACAGTAAGATCTACAAAAAGGGAGTATGAAAGGAAACTTGCAAGGGATATCAAAATCAACACTTTTTTACACTTATATTAGGAAACCGGGCAGTGCAGAGCAATGTTGGCCCCTTTAAAACTGAAAGCAGTGATATTATCAATGATAAGGAAATGGAGACATGTTGAATAATTACATTGTGTCAGTATTTACAGTAGAGGAAGAGGAAAGCATGCCAGAAATCCCAAGGAAACTAAATCAGGGACTTGAACTCAATAAAATTAATGTAAGTAAAATAACCGTAATGAAGAAAATAATGGCACTAAAGAGTGACAAATCCCCAGGACCAGATGGTTTCCATCCCAGGCTTGTAAATGAAATAGGTGAGTACATTGCAGCTGCCCTAACTATAATCTTCCAAAGTTCCCTTGATTCAGGAACTGTTCCTTTAGATTGGAAAATATTTGCATGTCGCTCCACTGTTTAAAAATGGCGAGAGGGGGAAACCAGGGATTTATGGACCAGTTAGCCTAACATCTGTTGTCGGAAATTGCTAGAGTGTATAATTAAGGATAGGATGACTGAACACCTCAAAATTTCAGTTGATCAGGGAGAGCCAGCATGGATTTGTGAATGGCACGTCATGCTTGACAAACCTGACTGAATTTTTTGAAGAGGTGACAAACGTAGTAAATAGAGGAATGTCTATGGATTTTACTTATGGACTTCCAGAAGGCATTTGGTAAAGTCCCACATAAGAGCCTGTTAACTAAGGTAGAAGCCCACGGAATTGAGGGCAAATTATTGACATGGTTAGGTAATTGGCTGAGCGTTAGGAGACAGGCAGTAGGGGTAATGGGTAGGTACTCAAATTGACAGGAGGTGACTAGTGGTGTCCCGCAGCGATCTGTGTTGGGGCCTCAACTATTCACTATATTTATTAACTACTTAGATGAGGGCATAGAAAATCATACATCCAAATTTTCCGAGGACACAAAGGTAGGTGGAATTGTAGGCAGTGTAGAAGAAAGCATACAATTACAAAGGGATATCGACAGATTAAGTGAATCGACAAAACTGTGTCAAATGGATTTCAATGTAGGCAAATATGAGGTCATCCACTTTTCACCTTAAAAGGATAAAACAGGTTACCTCCTAAATGGTAAAAGGCTAGTAACAGTGGAGGTCAAAATAGACTTGGGGGGTGGGGTGGGGGGGGGATTACAGGTACGTAAATCATTAAAATGACATGAACAGGTACAGAAAATAATCAAAAAGTCTAATGGGATGCTGGCTTTTATATCTAGAGGACTAGAATACAGAGGGGTAGAAGTTATGCTGCAGCAAAAGAGAACCCTGGTTAGACCACACCTGCAGTACTGTGAGCAGTTCTGGGCCCCACACCTTAAGAAGGATATATTGGACTTGGAGGGAGTGCAGCGTACGTTTACCAGAATGATACCTGGACTTCAAGGGTTAAGTTACAAGGAGAGATTACACAAACTAGTGTTGTATTCTCTAGAATTTAGAAGGTTAAGGGGTGATCTGATTGACGTTTTCAAGCTATTAAGGGGAACAGATAGGATAGATAGAGAGAAACTATTTCCACTAGCTGGGGAGTCTCGGACTAGGGAGCATAGTCTAAAAATAAGAGCCAGACCATTCAGGAGTGACATTAGGAAACACTTCTACACACAAAGGATACTGGAAATATGGAACTCTCTTCCGTAAACAGCAATTGATGCTAGATCAATAGTTAATTTTAAATCGGAGATTGATAGCTTTCTGTTAACCATAGGTATTAAGGGATACGGGCCAAAGGCGGTTCTGTGGAGTTAGG
This sequence comes from Squalus acanthias, assembly GCA_030390025.1. Lineage (NCBI taxonomy): Eukaryota > Metazoa > Chordata > Chondrichthyes > Squaliformes > Squalidae > Squalus > Squalus acanthias. The sequence goes on from JASTWF010000672.1 coordinate 157,712, forward strand.
TCATAGATCAGCCATGATCCCATTGAATGATGGAGCAGGCTCGAGGGGCTGAATGGCCACCTCCTGTTCCTAAGTATCAGTAATAGTGTTACCAATAATAATGTACAATGTTTATTAATATCAGTGATAATGTTATCAATAAACTCAGGGTTTATTTTGATTCCTGTTACTTCTATTTCTCTCTCATCCCAGATTGGATTCTGTCGGTCTCACAGATTCTTGTGCCGAGGATCTCGCCTCCGCTCTCAGTACAAACCGGTCACTGACGGCTCTGAACCTGCAATCAAACTCCTTCACAGACCAATCTGTCCCCGCTCTCCGCCGCCTCATACTGACCTGCAGGAGTCTGGAGGAGATCTGGTGAGTGTATTTGTTAATGTGTAATGTCATAAATACGACACAAATGAGATTCAGTCACTTTTATGGGTAATTTTGGCTGTAATTATTATTGAAATATTAACCCCAGTCTCCCTGTTATTTACACTGTTGTGCAATTTGTTTATTTCCTGTTTAATCTTCAATCTCTTACAGGCTGTTGGAGAATAACTTCAGTTCAAACGGACAGAAACAGCTGAAGTCGCTACGTGGAACCAGACGCGGAGTGAGAGTGTTCATTGATGATTTCAATTGACAAACATTATTGGTCTCCCGTTAAGCAGCGCCTCGATTTTAAAAGCAGACTGACTGCTGCCAACGAACCGGAGCTTGCTGCCAACGAAACGGAAGCTGCGCAGAAGCGTTCTGCGCAAAAATCAAGGAGAGAAAAAGTAATAAGCTCGGTGTAAAGGGAGAGGAGAGGAAAATAATAAGCTCGGTGTGAAGGGAAAGGAGGAAAAATAATAAGCTCGGTGTAAAGGGAAAGGAGAGGAAAATAATAAGCTCGGTGTGAAGGGAAAGGAGGAAAATAATAAAAATGGACAGTTGCTGAGTTTCGCTGGAGCAGGAGCATCCTCCTGCCCTCCTCTCCCCCCGGTCATTGACTCTCTCAGTCCCAGAGGCAATGAAGATCGATCTCTCTCTCTCTTTCACCTCAGGAATGCAGTGAGGCGCCGCAAAGCCGTGGCTTTAAAAAAAAAAAATAGTGGTTTTTAATTTTTATTTAACTCAGGATTTTTTTAAATGTTAACTTCATAAGCGAATAGAAACAGGAAATTCAACTTTTCATTTTTATTTTCTTTACGTGAAGCTGCTCAGTTGGTCAGCAGCGATCTCTTTTCCCCAGTGAGCGAACAACCAAAAATCACTGGAACTACGCATCTGCAAGGAATTTTTTGTTGTTGGCAGCAGACCGACCTTTAAAGATTCTCATCCTTGTTCTGAAATCCCTCCATGGCCTCGCCACTCCCTATCTTTGTAATCTCCTCCAGCCCCACAACTCCTAGACCTCTGCGCTCTGCCCTCATTTACATTTAACTCTACACACACATATTAGTACCCAGGGAGAGAGTCCTATTGGGATGTACATTGAAATCCTCACACCAATATTAGGACCCAGGGAGACAGTCCTATTGGGATGTACATTGAAATCCTCAGACCAATATTAGGACCAGGGAGACAGTCCTATTGGGATTTACATTGAAATCCTCAGACCAATATTAGGACCCAGGGAGAGAGTCCTATTGGGATTTACATTGAAATCCTCAGACCAATATTAGGACCAGGGAGACAGTCCTATTGGGATTTACATTGAAATCCTCAGACCAATATTAGGACCAGGGAGAGACAGTCCTATTGGGATTGATATTGAAATCCTCAGACCAATATTAGGACCAAGGGAGAGACAGTCCTATTGGGATTGACATTTAAATCATGCCAATGTTATGATGATTCATCCGGCAAAAAGCGTTATTCTGCTCTCTGGTTTAAATATGTTTTAAAGCTGCTAGCAATCTTCACAAATTAAATCCGAATAAAACTAAAATATGAAAAGACGGGTTGCTGTTTTCGGAGTGGTATCTTTTTCAAAACTACTTTTCAACTTTTGCAGCGTTTCCTTTGTTCTCGTTGATTTATTAAATGTTGAATGAAGAGGATTAAAAATGTGCTGCAGTAGCTGCAAACTCCAGTGGAGGGCGGTAGAGCCGACGCCATTCTGAATTGGGAGCTTTGTTTAGTGTGGGCCTGGATATTCATCCAAAGTGGGATTATTAGGAAACTGATCAGACAATCGTTATCCGTTTAATTCAATGTGCAGTTAAGAGACAGAAAGGCGCCTGATAGATACATTTAAAATATAAAATCAATACAAGATATATATATATATATGCGGTACCAATGAGAAGTGTTCCACACACAAGTAAGAAAAATGAGATATTTCGTGCTGTTACTAACAGAAAGAAGATTATTCAAATCATTAAACGCACTTGTCCAGCAGAAGACCAGGAACTCCATTGCTATCAGCTTCAGGAAAGCAACCAAACGAGAGGGTCTTGTGTCAAACTTCACCCACAAACCTGGTCTGCCAATTGCAGTGTTTTCAGTAACCTTTGGTTTGAAGCTTTCAATGGTTTTTGCTCGGTTGGGTGAAGTTTCCGCACTCGGCTGTAGTTCGAACCCCTACACCTGATGGTGTTTCCCAGTGAAGCGAGTAATTCCGGAGCTTAGTTGATACTTGCCAGGGGCGATTGTCTTGTTTACTGTCAGTTTACTCTTTGATTCTGGGCGGCTGTTGGAGGGGCGTGTGGTGGGGAAGTCTGGCGCTGAAGTCCTCACGGTCCAGACCTCGGCAGCACCCGCCCTGCACGCGCATGAACATGGGGTTTAAATTCTGGTGCTGTAGCCCCGCTCTACCGTCTGTAGTCCGACTCACAACCTTGACCCCCAAACCCCAAGGACACGCTGCTTGTTGTTCGGTGGCGGTTGTCAGGAGCGATTGCCATTGGAACCACTTTATTCGTATTGTTTACTGGGGAAACTTTCATTCTGAAGAGTCCATATTTTTGGCCTTTTACTAACTCCAGCTCGCGATCGGTTTCTCCAAAAACCGCCAGATTTTTTGGACCTTCCCCTGTACCCGTGTCTATGGAGAGCAGGAAGAGGGAAATGATGAGGAGCAGCAGGGCAAGCAGGCTGCTGGAGTCTCGCTTCAGGAAGAAGTCGCCCAGGAGAGCCCAGTGCCCGCTGTCAGATATCTGTGACCGCAGGTCAGAGGGAGCACCAGAACAGGAATAAGATCAGAGACATCTGGAAAATAAACCAGTCCGCTCTCCTCCACAACTACCGAAGCTCCCATTGGAACACATCCTGATTCTCTTTTTACAACCAATTACATAGAATCCACAGAACAGAAACAGGCCATTCGGCCCCACTGATCCAGGCTGATGTTTATGCTCCACCCGAGCCTCCTCCAACCCTTCGTCATGTAAACCTCTTCAATATCCTTCTATTCCTTTCTCCCTCATTCGTTTATCCAGCTTCCCGTTAACTGCATCTATGGTATTTACCGCCAAATGGTAACGTGTTCCACATTCTAACCACTCTCTGAGTAAAAATGTTTCTCCTGAATTCCCTATTGGATTTAATCGCGACTGCATTATAATAATGGTCCCTAGCTTTGCACTCTACAAGAGGAAACACCATCCCTACATCTACCCTATCAAATCCCTTCATAATCTGAACGGCCTCTAACAGGTCACCCAGCAGCTTCTCTTTTCCAGAGATTAAACTCCCAGCCTATTCAGTCTTTCCTGATAGTTAAAACCTCTCGCTATGAGGGCTCATCCGCCCGCGGGGTCTTTCCCCGCCGGTGGGTCATTGTACCTGACTCGGACAGACGCGGCTCTCTGGCTCCTTCTACTGGCCCGCTGTAAATTGTAAGATTGGTCTTCCTCTGCCGGTGGGTCATTGTACCTGTCTCGGACAGGCGCGGTTCTCTGACGCCCTCTGTTTACCCGCTGTATATTGTAATATTGGTCTTTCGCTGCCGGTGGGTCACTGTTCCTGACTCGGTCAGGCGCGGCTCTCTGGCTCCTTCTACTGGCCCGCTCTATATTGTAAGATTGGTCTTTCCCTGCCGGTGGGTCACTGTCACTGTCACTGTACCTGATTCGGACAGGCGCGGCTCTCGGGCGCCCTCTGCAGGCCCGCTATATAATGGCCCAGAAATTAAACACGGAGCGTTCCTGCGGGGTTAAGGCTTCCCCGCATATTCTCACTGCGCGCCTACCTTTTACCTCCGGGCTCACACGAACTTTAGTTTCAAGGCCAGTCCCACATGCAGCTGTGCAGTGCTTGCGTGACCCACAGACGCAGTTAGTTCGTGCGAACTCTGAGATCACGTGATTCAGTTAGAGCCAATGGCAGCACACCATCTTTCATTTATAGTTTTGACAGGAGAACTGACAAAGCTATGAATACAACTTACCCCCAAAAGAACAGCTAAACCTCAATTAAATTTAAAAAAGCATCACATTAATAAAATAACTATAGTTAAATAAATTAACCACTTTAAACAAAAATTTAAATTTTTGAAAAAATTTAAAAACTTTTTAAAAGTTATAAAAATAAACTTACCTTTCTTTAAAGTCTCTAAAAAAGATAAACCTGTTGAAAAAAAATTAAAATAATACTTAATTAACTACTTACCTTGTTTAAAGAGGGTCTTACGCCTCCTTTCTTTATGTGTAAAATCTTCCATGCTTACCTGCGTGTTCAAAGCACTAAGTGCACTGCGTGCGCGCAGCCTGAAGCGCGCACGTGGTTCACTTAGGAACCGCCCCCTTTTGAGTTCACGAAGTGCCGGTTTCCCGTGCATGCGCAGTGCATGCTGGAAACCGGCAATTGGAGACCTAAAACGCGAGAGTACACAGTGCGTACTCTCGGGTATTAGGTCTAATTTTCGGGCCATTGTAAGATTGGTCGTTGAGAGCCTTTCTTTGATCCGCCCACCCCAACCTCCCAGCCGACTCAATGCCCATTTAATTGCATTGCTTGCATTGTAGGTACCTTCCCGATGGTTTGCTCTGCGTGTTGCGCATCCACTGACAGTAAGCAGGTTCCAGTGACTGAATTGGGAGCGTTTCACCATTACAGGTGATTGACCGATAAAACAGGAACTCTCGGTTTTCTAATCACCAGGCGGGTTTCAGGGTAAACTCATTGGCCCAGAAATTTGACTCAGAGGCTTGCCGCGGGGGTAAGGATCCCCCGCGATATCACACTCCGCGCCGGCCGTTGTGTTTCGGGCCCACACGAACTTTGGTCCTGGGCCTGTCCCTGTTGCCGGCGCGCAGTATGTGCGTGTCCCAGAGGCGCAGTTAGTTCGATGCGACCTCTGGGATCACGTGGGACATGGAGAGCCAATGGCAGCACACCATCTTTCATTCATAGATTTGACAGAACTGTCAAAACTATGAATACAAATTGCCCCCAAAAGAACAGCTAAACCTCAAATAAATTTTAAAAAACCATCACATTAATAAAATAACTATAGTTAAATAAATTAACCACTTTAAACAAAAATTAAAATTTTTGAAAAAATTTAATTCTTTTTAAAAGTTATAAAAATAAACTTACCTTTCTTTAAAGTCTCTAAAAAAGATAAACCTGTTGAAATTTTTTTTAAATAATACTTAATTAACTACTTACCTTGTTAAAAGGGGGTCTTACGCCTCCTTCATGTGTAAAATCTTCCATACTTACCTTCGTGTTGAAACCTGAAAAAAAACCTAAGTGTGCTGCGTGCGCACTGCCTGTAGTGCGCACGCGGTTCACTTAGGAACCGCCCCCTTAGGAATACCGGAAGTGCCGGTTTCCCGCGCATGCGCAGTGCATGCAGGAAACCGGCACTTCGAGACTGAATACGCGAGAGTACACAGTGCCTACTCTCCCTTATTCAGCCGAATTTTTGGGCCAATCTTTCCCCCTGGCCGGTGAAGCACATGCGATCTTTATACGGAACAGTCGGATATTCAACATAAAACCGCGAGCTGGAGCTGGCCTCATCCAAAGGGGGAGTGTTCTCCACATCTGGATCCTTCCCATCGCGCTCCCGTTCATGATCAGGGCTCTCATTGCTCAGGCGGTCAATCAGGTGTTTACTCTCCTTCAGCAAGGTAGATAATCTGGACTGTGGGACATTAAAGTGAGGCGTCACATCCCTCCCTCTCGTTTTCACCATTACAGCAACCCCTTTCGGAGCCGCCACATTCCATCATATCCACAGCACCCACCGAGTCGTACCTGACGTGGTGAAGTCTGTAGTGAGCTGTTGAGGGCCCATTACTTGAGAACAGTCACTAAACTTAGACACTCTCTGCCCCACTGCTGATTGCAGCTAAATGCGCTGTGAATCATGGTTGGATTCCTTTCCTGTGCTGCACCAGTGATGATCAGCAGTTCAGCAGCACTAATGGAATCACTACAAACCAACCCATCAGTGGAAATGGACCGAACCATCTCGATACATGTGGGGGAGGCGGCTGGCGAGGATGGACCACTTATTACATCAACAACCACCATTTATATAGAACATTTAAATTAGCACAACGCCCCAAGGCGCTTCACATGATCGTAATAATACAAAAAAATACCGAATCAAAGAAGGAGACATTAGGATAAGTGACCAATAGCATGATCAGAGGTAGGTTTTAAGGAGACTTAAAGGAGGAGAGCAGGAGAAGTTTAGGAAGGGAATTCCAAAGTTTGGTGCCGAGACTAAAGGCACGTTTGCCAATGATGGGGCGAAGAAATCGGAGGATGCACAAGAGTCCAGAGTATGAGCAATCGTAGGGCTGTAGGAGATAACACACATAGGGAGCGGCGAGGCCATCGAGGGATTTGAGCACGAGAATCAGAATTTTTAATCGAGACGTTGCTGGTACGTGAGCCAATGTAGTTCACCGAACCATGGAGCGATGTTTGAATGAGACTTGGTGAGAGTCAAGTTATGGGCAGCAGCGTTTTGGGTGAGCTTAAGTTTATGGAGGGCGGAAGCTGGGAGTCCAGAGATGTTCGCCTTGGATAAATGAAGACTGGCGCTGGCAAAAACCTGGAGGGTTTAAGCGGCAGAAGGGGCGGAGCTTGGTGACGTAACACAGTCTTTGTGATGGAGACGATCTGGGGTCAGAAGGTCAGGTGGAGGGTCAAATGGGAGGCTGTGGATTTGAACAGTCTGCTTCAGCCTAAGACATTGGCCAGGGAGGGAGATGGTAAACGGTGGCTCGAGAACGGAGTTTGCCGATTGGAACAAAGACACTCGATTCATTCTTTCCATTGTTTAATTGAAGTAAATTTTGACTCATCCAGGTCCGCGTGTGTGTCAATACTTTGATATCACAGAATCAGTGGAGTTGTGGAGAGAGTTGTTGGTGAGATAGAGAGGTGCGTCGTCAGTGTATATATAGAATCTGACGTTGTATTTCCGAATGATGTCACTAAGGGGCAGAATATTGATAGGAGGGGGAAAGAATATAACATTCGGGGTCTCAAGAGGTAACGGTGCGAAAGCTCGAATATAAACCATTGCAGGATATTCTCTGGCTGTGACTGCATAGGGAGGAGTGGAACCAGATAAAGGCAGTTCACTCAGCTGGAAAATGGAGGAGTGTCATTGAAGAAGGATGGTGTCGTCAACTGTGTCAACGACAGGAGGAATGAGGAGACATAGTTCACCGTGGTAATAACAACAGAAAACGCTGGAAAAACTCAGCAGGCCAGGCAGCATCCGTGGAGAGAGAAAGAGAGTTAACGTTTCAGGTCGATGACCTTTCAGGTCATCGACCTGAAACGTTAACTCTCTTTCTCTCTCCACGGATGCTGCCTGGCCTGCTGAGTTTTTCCAGCGTTTTCTGTTGTTATTTCGGATTTCCAGCATCTGCAGTATTTTGCTATCGTATTAGTTCACCGTGGTGGCTGTCACATAAGAATATAATTTGAGACTTCAATAAGGATCGTTTCAGTGCTGTGGCAAGGGCAGTAATTTAATTATATAGTTTCAAACATGGTGTGGCCAGAAAGATGGTCACGGATCTGGGAGACGATAATATGTTCAAGGAGAGGAATATGAGGTTGGAGATGGGGCGGTAATTTGCAAAGACAGAGGGGTCAAGGGTGGATTTGTTAGATGGGGGCGATGACGGTACATTTGAAAGGAAGCGAATAGTGCTAGAGCTGAATGAACCGTTCATAATATCAGCTAGTATGAGGGATAGATAGGGAGCTGGGTGATCAGCAGATTAGTGGGAATAGGGCCGAGAGAGCACGAGGTAGGGCTCTTGGACAAAATGAGCTCGGAGAGGACACAACGGGAAATAGGGAACATAGGGGAATGCCCGATAATACAGAAACTCTTTAATTACACATACAGTACAGGCGAATTTAGAGGAATACGCCAACTGTTAATTAGAAGTAGAATAAATGTGACTTTAGTGGAACACAGTAACTGATATATTATAAATAAAGGACAGGGAAACTTAGGAGAATACAGTAACTGTTTAAATATGAATGGGGAATAGGGGATATAGGGGAACACAGTAACTGTTATAGTATAAATAAAGGACAGGGAAACTTAGGAGAATACAGTAACTGTTTAAATATAAATGGGGAATAGGGGATATAGGGGAATACAGTAACTGTTTAAATATAAATGGGGAATAGGGGGATATAGGGGAACACAGTAACTGTTTAAATATAAATGGGGAATAGGGAGATATAGGGGAACACAGTAACTGTTTAAATATAAATGTGGAATAGGAGATATAGGGGAACACAGTAACTGTTTAATTATAAATGGGGAATAGGGGATATAGGGGAACACAGTAACTGTTTAAATATAAATGGGGAATAGGGGATATAGGGGAACACAGTAACTGTTTAAATATAAATGGGGAATAGAGGGATATAGGGGAACACAGTAACTGTTTAAATATAAATGGGGAATAGGTGGATATAGGGGAACACAGTAACTGTTTAAATATAAATGGGGAATAGGGGATTTAGGGGAATACAGTATCTGTTTAAATATAAATGGGGAATAGGGGGATATAGGGGAACACAGTAAATGTTTAAATATAAATGTGGAATAGGGGATATAGGGGAACACAGTAACTGTTTAAATATAAATGGGGAATAGGGGATATAGGGGAATACAGTAACTGTTTAAATATAAATGGGGAATAGGTGGATATAGGGGAACACAGTAACTGTTTAAATATAAATGGGGAACAGAGGGATATAGGGGAACACAGTAACTGTTTAAATATAAATGTGGAATAGGAGATATAGGGGAACACAGTAACTGTTATAGTATAAATAAAGGACAGGGAAACTTAGGAGAATACAGTAACTGTTTAAATATAAATGGGGAATAGGGGATATAGGGGAATACAGTAACTGTTTAAATATAAATGGGGAATAGGGGGATATAGGGGAACACAGTAAATGTTTAAATATAAATGTGGAATAGGGGATATAGGGGAACACAGTAACTGTTTAATTATAAATGGGGAATAGGGGATATAGGGGAACACAGTAACTGTTTAATACAAATGGGGAATAGGGGATATAGGGGAACACAGTAACTGTTTAATTATAAATGTGGAATAGGGGATTATAGGAGAACACAGTAACTGTTTAATTTTAAATGGGGAATAGGGGGATATAGGGGAACACATAAAATGTTTATGTATTAACGGGGAATAGGGGATTATAGGAGAACACAGTAACTGTTTAATTTTAAATGGGGAATAGGGGGATATAGGGGAACACAGTAACTGTTTAATTATAAATGGGGAATAGGGGGTTATAGGTGAACACAGTAACTATTTAATTACAATAAGAATAAAGTTGAATGTAGTGGAACACAGTAACTGTTTAATTATAAATGGGGAATGGGGATATAGGTGAACACAGTAACTATTTAATTAGAATAAGAATAAAGTTGAATGCAGTGGAACACAGTAACTGTTTAATTAGGAATAAATGTGCGAAGTCGCACAACACCAGGTTATAGTCCAACAGCTTTATTTGAAATCACAAGCTTTCGGAGCGCTGCTCCTTCGTCAGGTGAACAGTAATACATAAACACACACTTCAAAGGCACAAATTACAGCCACACCTGAAGATGCTTGGTTGGGAATTCAAAAGTGTTTCAAATACTCATTAAAAACAGCTCGTTTTTATACATTTCTCTCACTCCCTCAACTTGGAAATCCACACAATTCTCTATTACATAAATATATAAAAGTTAAAATTCAACTCAGTATAAGGATAATTAATTTACATATATTCATCGATCACGATAGCTTTGCTTAATAAACAAGCTGTGTTTCTCCATTGGGCTAATACTTATTTTCACCTTAGTTCTTTATATAATCGATAGTTTCACTCTTGATCCGTATAATTACAATTCTACCAAGTGAAATATTGAATGATAGGTCTTGCTTTGTTTCTGTATCACTGATGTCAATGAAAAATGATGATGTAGGTCCAGATGTTTACCTTTGCAGAAGTAACTCTTTCTCACACGTTATCAAACGATTAAAGATCTCTAAATCATTATGAATCACTTTGGGATGGCATGTCTGTAATTACACGTCTGATTATTTCATCCTGGAAATGACCATTGCTGCAGGGTCAGCCCTGGCCCATCAGCCAGCGTAATCATATTTAGACTGACTTCTACTTCCCTACTTAACACGCAAGGGCTAAAGATTGAAATTACTACAATATAAAGAGAAGCCAATACAGTATAACATTAACAGACTTCGGGACAGTCTGATTAACCCTATGCTCATAGTGCCCCCTCTGCTGGCGTTAGAGAATTTAAGGCATCACAAAACAATATCTCATCACTATCATGTATCTATCTCGACCTACTCATTTGTGCAGATCTTTACCCATTGGTTTTACACATGTTGTCTTTCTCTACAGACGAATTAACCAACTTACACAGTGGTGTTATCAGCGTGACTAACCATGTCATGGACCCGTTCCTCTGGGCATCTTCATCAAGTGATTCGCATGCTAGTTGCTTCATGGGCCACACATCACTTCTGCTCACACAGCTATTACCCAAGATCATCCAACACAGGATATCCGATAAAAGACACTCCTGCACTTTCCGGAAATTTATCAATGCATCGGGTTTCTGGAGGTGTTCCATTAGAATCTCTGCCTGCATGTCCCGATGTTTCAGATAGTGAAAAGCTAACGAATACATTCTCCATTTTTTATTCGTTTGTATGTGATGTGGGTGTCGTTTGCAAGTCCAGCATTTATTGCACATCCTTAATTGCCCTTGAGAAGGTGCTGATGAGCCACATTCTTGAACCGCTGCAGTCCGTGTCGTGAAGGTACTCCCACAGTACTGTTACGTAGGGAGTTCCAGGATTTTGACCCAGTAACGATGAAGGATCGGCGATATACTTCTAAGTTAGGATGTTGTGCGACTTAGAGTGGAACTTGGAGGTGGTTGTGTTCCCATGCGTCTGCTGCCTTTGTCCTTCTAGGTGGAATAGGTCGCGGTTTCGGGAGGTGCTGTGAAGAAGCCTTAGTGAGTTGCTGCAATGCATCTTCTAGATGGTACACACTGCAGCCTTGGTACGCCGGGGGTGGAGCGAGTGAATGTTTAAGGTGGTAGAGGGGGTGCCAATCAAGTGGGCTGCTTTGTCCTGGATGGTGTCGAGCTTCTTGAGTGTTCTTGGAGCTGCACTCATCCAGGCAAGTGGAGAGTATTCAATCACAGTCCTTTCTTGTGCCTTGTAGATGGTAGAAAGGCTTTGGGGAGTCAGGAGTTGAGACATTCACCACAGAATACCTAGCCTCTGAACTGCTCTTGTTGCCACAGTATTTATATGGCTGGTCCAGTTAAGTTTCTCCTAATTATTCGGTAGAAAGATGGACACAACCATTTCCCTCAGAAAGCTATTAATTAGCCACTTTAACTAAACTTTCCTGATATTACTATATTTTCTATTAATACCAGGTTACTCAGGTGATTTAATTTAAAAAGGGACGGGAACTGATAGATAGAATCAGACTTCTTCCATTAGTTGAAGGATCTGTAAAGAATGGCCATTGATTAAATAATAACCGCAAGAGATTTAGAACTGAGGGTACGTGAAACCTCTGTACATGGAGAGTTGTGAGAATGTGGATTTAATGGAGGCAGAAATTATGTCAATATTCAATGGTACAGCTGGATGAATAAAAATAGGTTGAAGGAATGCTGAGACAGAGCGGGTACAGCGATTGGAAGTAATTGTTAGGGTGGAGGGTAATCGCCGACTAGGACTGGTTGGGTCGAATAGTCTGCTCCCCTGTTATAACATTCCAACATGTTGATGACCCGTTGAAATTTTAAATAAATATCTGTGAACAAAGATGTCTAATGTCACATTGACGAGTCAAGTTCCTACTGTCTCCATCATTAGACACTGATCAGGAGACAGGCCCCGTTCTATTGGTTCAGGAGTCAATGGGGGGCGGAGTCAGATGGGGAGACCAGCGCCTGCAACATTCACACCAAGATTACTGAATTACAGATAACCACCATTGTAACACATTGGCCCAAAAATTCGGCCGTTCTCGGGTGAGTACGGACTGTGTACTCACCCGTATTCATTCCCGAAGTGCCGGTTTCCTGCGTGCACTGCGCATGCGCGGGAAACCGGCACTTCCGGTTTGGCGTGGGGGGCGGTTCCTAGGTGAACCGCGTGCGCACTGGAGGCTGCGCGCACGCAGCGCACTTAGGTTTTTTTTCAGGTTTCAACTCGAGGGTAAGTATTGAAGATTCTACGCTAGTAAAAAGGAAGCGTAAGACCCCTTTTGAACAAGGTAAGTAGTTAATTAAGTATAATTTAAAAATTTTTTCAACAGGTTTATCTTGTTTAGAGACTTTAAAGAAAGGTAAGTTTATTTTTATAACTTTTAAAAAGTATTTTAATTTTTTCAAAAATTTTAATTTTTGTTTAAAGTGGTTAATTTATTTAACTATAGCTATTTTAATAATGTGATGGTTTTTTAAAAAAATTATTTGAGGTTTAGCTGTTCTTTTGGGGCCGATATCAATTCACAGATTTGACAGGTCTCCTGTCAAATCTATGAATGAAAGATGGTCTGCTGCCATTTGCTCTCTATGGCCCACGTGATCCCAGGGGGCGCATCGCACTAACTGCGCCCCTGGAACACGCAAGCACTCTTGGGAAAGGCCCGGGACCCGAAGTTCCTGTGGGCCCGAAACACAACGGCAGGTGCGGTGGGTAAGAGCAAGCCGGCCACCCGAATTTCTAGGCCAATGTTTCTACACTAAAGGAAACATTAACTTTTAATTAAACTGGAGCGTCTCATTCCAGTACCTGCGGTGTGATGTAGTTAACGCTGGCGCCCACATGTTCTACTCCACTGCTGAAGCTCAGTCATGACTGTTCTCTTTGGATCTTGAGCGGGAAGGGCAGGAAACGATTATGTTCACCCGGGGAAAGCACCAGACATCAAACACACGGCACAAAGTGGAAGAAAAGTTTTCTGAAACCTGTTTATTTTAACATCAACAAACCATTTCCGTCCTAACGGACAGACGGCCATTCTAAAATAGAACACGGGCTGTAATTTAACTCTAGTTAGGACAGGATGCTTTAGATATCTTCTTCATTTTTTAACCAATAAATGTGCAAGGAGATTTCACTACATTCTTCATATTTTCCCTGAATTTAGTTTGTGTAGCTGTATAAATACATGTGTTTGTACAGGATTTCAAATACATGAGCTTATATCCTGGTTCAGCGGCAATATACGAAGGGGCTGCATAATCGCCTCGATAATGCGCGATGTTTCTCAGTCTGCTAGTTAAAAAACTAACGATAGCTGTCAGCCACAACAGTATAAAACTGCCCGATACACTGAACAGTGAAATGATTCCCCCAGAATGCTGAAGGAGCATCCCTCCCGGACTCTGCGTTAGTTCTGGTGAACTCATATTAATTCTCTGAAAACTTCAGCCAGCCATTGCATCAATTAAATTTGATAATGATAATGAGAACTAGTGATGACTCGGCTCGAATATGACTGGTGATGATCCTACTCTAACACTGACAATTATGACCATATTCTAACATTCATGGTGGTGATGTTATTCTAACATTATTGGTGGTGACTCTACTCCAACATTAGCAGTGGGGACTCTACTCTAACATTACCGCTACTGATATTAATCTAACATTACTAATTCTGAACGCACTCGAACATTACTGCTGATGCCCGACTCTAACATTACCGAAGGTGATCCCACTTTAACGTTACTGATGGTAACTATATGCTATCATTAATGGTGTTGGCCCCATCCTAACACTAATGCTGGTGATCCTATTCTAATATTATTGGTGATGAACATACACTAACATTACTGGTGGTGACATCTACACTAACATTAATGGCGGTGATCCTATTCTAACATTACTGGTGGTGACCCTACTCTAATATTAATGGTGATGACCCTACTCTAACATTACTGATGGTGGCTCTACTCTAACATTACTGGTGAAGACCCTACTTTAACATTACTGGTGGTGACCCTACTCTAACGTTACTGGTGTTGATGTTAATTTAACATCAATAGTTGTGACCCCGCACTAACATTAGTGATGGTGAATCTAATCTAATTGTACTGCTGTTGAGACTACTAAAACGTTAATGGCAGCAACCCTACTCTAACATTACTGGTGGTGACTCTACTCTAAGACTGATGGTGACCGGAATCTAACATTAGTGGTCGTGAACTTGCTCGAATATTACTGGTGGTGCATCTACTCTAACAATTCATGTGGTATCCATATTCTGACGTTACTGACGAGTACTGTACTCTATCATTACTGCTGGTGAACGCACTCTATAATTAATAGTGTTAATCCTGTTCTAACTTGGTGGTTACCATAATCTAACATTTTGGCGGCGACCCACTCTAAGTTTACTGATGGTAACTATACTGTAAAATAAATGGTGATGAGGGTGACCATTGATGTCTTTAAACTTGTTAAAGAGTTTGATAGAGTAGACGTCGAGAATGATTTTTTCACATTTGAGGTCTCCAAAACTAGTAGTCATAAATATAAATTAGTCACTAATAAATCCAAAAGGGATTCAGGAGAATTTTATTTAGCCAAAGAGTTGTTAGAATGTGGAATTTACTACATAATGAATAGTTCAGCCGAGTGCCATTGATGCATTTAAGGGAAAGCTAGATAAGTACATGAATGAGAAATAACTAGGAATAGACTATTAGGATTATATAAAGTAGGGTGAGAGGTGGCAAGTGTAGAGCATAAACACCGACACAGACCAGTAGGGCCAAGTTCGCCTGTTTCTGTTCTGTATTCCTATGTAATATACAATTCTATGTAACAAAATATTGATAATTTATGTAATGTTTGCTTTTATCTCAAGGGAGCCGGAATACAAAGGGATGCAAGTTACGCTACAGTTTAAAGTTTTTTTCCCTCCACCTCCGGCGTACTGTGGCAGCAGTGTGTACCATCTACAGGATGCACTGCAGCAACTCGCCAAGGCTTCTTCGACAGCACCTCCCACCGGGATCTCCACCAGAAGGACAAGAGCAGCTGTTGCATGGTTAAACCAATATCGTCGAGCCCCTCTCCAAGTCACATACCATCAAGACTTGGATATATATCGCTGATCCTTCAACGTCGCTGGTCCAAAATCCTGGAACTCCCTCCCTAACAGCACTGTGAGAATACCATCATCACACGTAATGCAGCGGTTCAAGAAGATGGTCCACCACCATCTTAAATGCGACTTGGGATGGGCATTACATCCCGGCCTTTCCAGTGATGCCCATATCCAGCGACTCACTTTCAATGCTGACATATTCGCCAGTTAGTACTACAAGCAAAATGTGATCTTACTGAAGGTGTTTATAATTTATATTAAATATATTTGCATAGCGTTTAGAACACAGAAGCAGAATATTCTGCACAACTGGTCTATGCCCGCGTTTATACTCCATACCAACCTCCACCCACCCCTCTTCAGCTCACCATATTACCATATCCTTCTATTCCTTTCTCCGTCATGTGCTTATCCAGCTTCCCCTTAAGTTCACTAATTTCGCTAAGAATAAAGCCGGGAATAAATCTTCATCAGCTAATTAATTATGTTCAATACATTAAGTCATGGCAGGAAATCTCGGAACCGTGTCGTGCTCCTCCTGTGCTATGTGGGAAATCAGGGACACTTCCAGTGTCCCTGACAACTATGTGTGCAGGAAGTGCGTCCAGCTGCAGCTCCTGACGGATCGCATGGCGGCACTGGAGCTGCGGATGGACTCACTCTGGAGCATCCACGATGCCGAGAACTTTGTGGATTACTCATTTAGTGAGTTGAACACACCGCGGGTAAAGGCTAGGTCAGACAGTAAATGGGTGACCAAGAGGTAGGGCAATATCAGGAAGGTAGTGCAGGAGTCCCCTGCGGTCGTCTCCCTCCAAAACAGATATACCGTTTTGGATACTGTTGGGGGAAATGACTTAGCAGGGGAAGGCACCAGCAGCCAGATTCATGGCACCATGGCTGGCTCTGCTGCACAGCAGGGCGGGAAAAAGAGTGGTAGAGCTATAGTGATAGGGAACTCAATTGTAAGGGGAATAGACAGGAGTTTCTTTGGCCGCAACCGAGATTCCAGGATGGTATGTTGCCTCCCTGGTGCAAGGGTCAAGGATGTTTTCGAGCGGCTGCAGAACATTTTGGAAAGGGAGGGTGAAGAGCCAGCTGTCGTGGTGCATGTAGGTAGCAACGATATAGGTAAAAAGCGGGAAGAGGTCCTTCAAGCAGAATTTAGGGAACTAGGAGCTAAATTGAAAAGTAGGACCTCAAAGGTAGTAATCTCTGGGTTGCTACCAGTGCCACGTGCTAATCAGAGTAGCTTGAACAGGATAGCGAGATTAAATACGTGGCTTGAGCAGTGGTGCAGGAGGGAGGGATTCAAATACCTGAGGCATTGGAACCAGTTCTGGGGGAAGTGGGACCTGTACAAAAGGGACGGTCTGCACTTGGGCAGGACTGGAACCGATGTCCTTGGGGTAATATTTGCTAAGGCAGTTCGGGAGGATTTAAACTAATATGGCAGGGGAATGGGAACCTATGTAGCGAAACAGGGGGAAGTAATATGCAGTCAGAAACAAATGTTAGAAGGGTGAGAAACAATAAGGGAAATCCGAGTAAACAAAGGCAAGAAACACAAAGGGCCATACTAAATCATAAGTCTAAAAGGACAAAGGGTGTTAATAAAACAAGCCTAAAGGCTCTGTGTCTTAATGCAAGGAGTATCCGTAATAAGGTGGATGAATTGACTGTGCAAATTGATGTTAACGGATATGATGTGATTGGGATTACAGAGACGTGGCTCCAGAACAATCAAGGCTGGGAACTGAATATCCAGGGGTATTCAACATTCAGGAAGGATAGAATAAAAGGAAAAGGGGGTGGGGTAGCATTGCTGATTAAAAAGGAGATTAATGCAATAGCTAGGAAGGACATTAGCTTGGTGGATGTGGAATCAATATGGGTTGAGCTGCAGAACACCAAAGGGCAGAAAACGTTAGTGGGGGTTGTGTACAGACCTCCAAACAGTAGTAGTGAGGTGGGGGAGGGTATGAAACAGGAAATCAGAGGTGCATGCAAAAAAGGCGCAGCAAATATCATGGGTGACTTTAATATGCATATAGATTGGGCTACTCAAACTGGAAGCAATACGGTGGAGGAGGATTTCCTGGAGTGTTTAAGGGATGGTTTCCTAAACCAATATGTTGAGGAACCAACTAGAGGGGAGGCCATCCTGGACTGGGAGTTGTGTAATGAGGAAGGACTAATCAGCAATCTTGAGGTGCGAGGCCCCTTGGGGAAGAGTGACCATAGTATGGTGGAGTTCTACATTAGGATGGAGAAGGAAACAGTTAATTCAGAGACCATGGTCCAGAACTTAAATAAGGGCAACTTTGAGGGTATGAGGCGTGAATTGGCGAGGTTAGATTTGCAAGCGATATTTAAGGGGTTATCAGTGGAAGGGCAATGGCAGACATTTAGAGATTGCATGGATGAACTACAGCAATTGTACATCCCTGTCTGGCGTAAAAATAAAAAAGGGAAGGTGGCTCAACCATGGCTAACAAGGGAAATCAGGGATAGTATTAAAAGCAAGGAAGTGGCATACAAATTGGCCAGAAGTAGCAGCAAACCCGGGGACTGGGAGAACTATAAAACTCAGCAGAGGAGGACGAAGGGTTTGATTAGGGCAGGGAAAATAAAATATGAAAGGAAGCTTGCGGAGAACATTAAAACGGACTGCAAAAGCTTCTATAAATATGTAAAAAGAAAGAGGTTAGTAAAAACAAACGTAGGTCCCCTGCAGTCAGAAACAGGGGAAGTCATAATGGGGAACAAAGAAATGGCAGATCAATTGAACAAGTACTTTGGTTCGGTGTTTACTGTGGAGGACACAAACAACCTTCCGGAAATAAAAGAGATCAAAGGATCTGGTAAGAGGGAGGAGCTGAGGGAAATCCTTATCAGTCGGGAAAAGGTGTTGGGGAAATTGATCGGACTGAAGGCTGATAAATCCCCAGGGCCAGATTGTCTGCATCCCAGAGTACTTAAGGTGGTGGCCTTGGAAATAGTGGATGCATTGACGATCATTTTCCAACATTCCTTAGACTCTGGATCAGTTCCGAAGGAGTGGAGTGTGGCTAATATAACCCCTCTTTTTAAAAGAGGAGGGAGGGAGAAAGCAGGGTGGTGGGTAAAATGATGGAATCAATTATTAAAGATGTCATAACAGACCATTTGGAAAGTGGCGACATAATAGGTCCAAGTCAGCATGGATTTGTGATAGGTAAATCATGCTTGACAAATCTTCTGGAATTTTTTGAGGATGTTTCCAATAGGGTGCACGGGGGGGAACCAGTAGATGTGGTGTATTTGGACTTTCAGAAGGCCTTCGACAAGGTCCCACACAAGAGATTGGTGTGCAAAGTTAAAGCACATGGGATTGGGGGTAATGTGTTGACGTGGATTGAGAACTGGTTGGCACACAGGAAACAAAGAGTAGGAGTAAATGGGTACTTTTCAGAATGGCAGGCAGTGACCAGCGGGGTACCGCAGGGTTCGGTGCTGGGGCCCCAGCTGTTTACATTATATATTAATGATTTGGACGAAGGGATTAATTGTAATATCTCCAAATTTGCGGATGACACTAAATTGGGAGGCAGTGTAAACAATGAGGAGGATGCTAGGAGGCTACAGAGTGACTTGGACAGTTTGGGTGAATGGGCAAATGTATGGCAGATGAAGTACAATGTGGATAAATGTGAGGTTATCCACTTTGGTGGTAAAAATAGGGAGGCAGACTATTACCTGAATGGTGGCAGATTAGGGAAAGGGGAGGTGCAACGAGACCTGGGCGTCATGGTACACCAGTCACTGAAGGTGGGAAGGCAAGTGCAGCAGGCAGTCAAGAAAGCAAATGGCATGATGGCCTTCATAGCAAGGGGATTTGAGTACAGGAGTAGGGAGGTGATGCTACAGTTGTACAGGGCCTTGGTGTGGCCACACCTGGAGTATTGTGTGCAGTTTTGGTCTCCTAACTTGAGGAAGGACATTCTTGCTATTGAGGGAGTGCAACGAAGGTTCACTAGACTGATTCCTGGGATGGCCAGACTGACATATCAAGAAAGACTGGATCAACTGAACTGGTATCCTCTGGAGTTCAGAAGAATGAGGGGGGATCTTATAGAGACGTTTAAAATCCTGACTGGTTGAGACAAATTAGATGCGGGCAGAATGTTTCCAATGTTAGGGAAAACTAAAACCAGGGGTCACAGTCTAAGGATAAAGGGGAAGCCATTTAAGACTGAGATGAGGAGGAACTTCTTCACCCAGAGAGTGATGAATCTGTGGAATTCTCTACCACAGAAGGTTGTTGAGGCCAGTTCGCTAAATATATTCAAAAGGGAGTTAGATATAATACTCACAACTAGGGGGATCAAGGGGTATGGCGAGAAAGCAGGAATGGGGTACTGAGGTAACATGTTCAGCCATGAACGCATTGAATGGCGGTGCAGGCTCGAAGGACCGAATGGTCTACTCCTGCACCTATTTTCTATGTTTCTATGTTTCTATTATGACTGGAACCATCTTTTTCAAGACGTCGTGAAAGCAGACCATTGCCAATTGAAATTGTGATCTTCCTGAGAAGGAAATAAAGAATAATAAAAATGTTTTAATCTTACACCCGGTGCTTTTGGTTTTCCCATCTGATTTCCGGGACCGTTTACTCTTCTGGTCTTTGAATAAGTGCGGGAGCTTCCCCGTCTCACTGGGACTTTCCTTGTACAGGATTGCGGGTTAATATGGAGACTGATGACGCTCACTTCAGTGCTCAGTTAAGTCTCCATGTTCCAAGTAAAGACAGGACAATAAAACTTTAGTGAATAAGAAGCAAGTAACACACACATTAATATGCCAACATGTCACTTAATAATGATTAAACAATACTCGTTATGATTTTACAGTCTGACACTGGCAGTTTGTGACACTTTAACCAAGCTGGCACCGAATATACAATTGTATATTTCTAATTTAATTAATTTCGATTGTAGATGTAAATGTGCTGATTTTATGTCATGTTCATGAAGTTATTTTCTTTCAATCTGGAGAAGTGCTTCGTTTTCACAATTCATGTGTTGAGGATTTTAATATTTTACTTCATAAAACCAGAAAAAACGAGATCTCTGAAGAAAACTTTGTTCCCCATTCTTGAAATTTAGACGAAGGAATGATATGGGCCCCAATCGATCAGCATATTGTTGCTGCCTTCAGATTTTTTTTGCTGTCTGACATTCGTCCTGAAATCGCTAGCGTCTTGTTTTTGAATGAGATTTCGCTACAATTATCAACCAAAATAATGTTTCCCGGAGCATATTTAGGTTAATCTTCCAATAGAGCCGAGTGAAAATCTTCCCACTTAAGTTATATCGTGTTGTCTATCATTATAATAATAAAACACTAAAAAAATATATTATTGAGGTACGAGGCTAGACTGACGTTTCAAATAAAAATTAAAATAAATGCATCAATGTAAAAATTAGTGTCTTAATCCGGTTGAACCTATACAAGTTAAGACAATTCTTTTAATTCTACTTTGTGTTCAGTACAAATTAAATATGTACTTGTTTTTGTTCATGTTCATTAGTATTGTGACTCGGACTCATTGGACCGACTGTGTGAAGTAGAAATTGAATAAACAGATGTTACAAATAAACTCGCGGGATAAGATCCTTCTGTTTGTCGAACAGACACAGATTTCGGTGCAAATAGCTTCACTCTCTTCTATTTTCAAAATGCAACTGTACCTCAAGCAGGCATTGTAATTCACTTCGGACGTTCCAAACAACAATCATCCAACAACCAGATATAGAAATGGAAATGTATAGAAGTTACAGCACAAGAAAGCAGGCCAATCGGCCGAACTAGTCACTGCTGGCGTTTAACATCAAAGCGGACAAATTACCGAAAATATTATTTTAGAAAAAGGACCTTGTTACAAACCCAGTGTTTATATTCAGTAAACTGCCGTTTGTGAAAGATTCAACCACAGCTCGGTATTCTATATATAAATGTTAGCATAGAAAGTTCTTATCAGTACACATGGAATATTGCGTGTAATGGTTGGACTACATTTAAGACATGAGCGTCACTGAAACTTTCAGACTGAAGATATGCTACAATCCGAGAAGATGCTGTACTATTTATGCAGATAAACTTATCACACTTTTATGTATATATTTAAGTTTGAGTGATGGCGCAAAACGGACGATATCGAATAGGCTTTTATACGGCCCCGCCAGATTTTTCCCCTCAATGGACTTAAATGGAAGGGAAATCGGACGCGGCGTGTAACGAGCGCTAATTCCATATCGCCCATTATATACCATCGCTCAGAGTTAAAATTACCCCCATTGTTCCCAACAACAGCCATGTCTCTTCGATAAAAGGAATTGGTTGTTCAGAATGAAGTCGGCATAACTTACCCATGATTATCGATCACCGATCGGTGCTCTGGGTCCTGTTATAGAGCTCGAGAGTCTTGATGATCGGACACTTGGGTAATACTGCTGGATGTAACCGAAATTAACTATTGGCTAGCGTTCGGGGGCGGTGTGGTTCATGTTCACTGGTATTATGAGTCAGACTCATTGGGTTACTGGCCTGCTTTTATGTTATAATTTTTGTGCATTCTTTGGGTCACTAGAATTTCAAAGCATGAGTCCAATACCTTTCTCCTCTGTGGAACTGTTTTGGACAGTTCAATTCAGAGGAGAACATAGAAACATAGAAACATAGAAAATAGGTACAGGAGTAGACCATTCGGTCCTTCGAGCCTGCACCGCCATTCAATGCGTTCATGGCTGAACATGCTACCTCAGTACCCCATTCCTGCTTTCTCGCCATACCCCTTGATCCCCCGAGTTGTGAGTGTTATATCTAACTCCCTTTTGAATATATTTAGCGAACTGGCCTCAACAACCTTCTGTGGAAGAGAATTCCATAGATTCACCACTCTCTGGGTGAAGAAGTTCCTCCTCAGCTCAGTCTTAAATGGCTTCCCCTTAATCCTTAGAGTGTGACCCCTGGTTCTAGTTTTCCCTAACATTGGGAACATTCTGCCCGCATCTAATTTGTCTAAACCAGTCAGGATTTTAAATGTCTCTATAAGATCCCCCCTCATTCTTCTGAACTCTAGAGGATACAAGTTCAGTTGACCCAATCTTTCTTGATATGTCAGACCGGCCATCCCAGGAATCAATCTAGTGAACCTTCGCTGCACTCCCTCAATAGCAAGAATGTCCTTCCTTAAGTTAGGAGACCAAAACTGCGCACAATACTCCAGGTGTGGCCTCGCCAAGGCCCTGTACAACTGCAGCATCACCTCCCTACTCCTGTACTCAAATCCCCTTACTATGAAGGCCATCATTCCGTTTGCTTTCTTGACTGCCTGCTGCACTTGCATTCCCACCTTCAGTGACTGATGTACCATGACGCCCAGGTCTCGTTGCACCTCCCCTTTCCCTAATCTGCCACCATTCAGGTAATAGTCCGCCTCTCTATTTTTACCACCAAAGTGGATAACCTCACATTTATCCACATTGTACTTCATCTGCCATACATTTGCCCATTCACCCAACCTGTCCAAGTCACTCTGTAGCCTCCTAGCATCCTCCTCATTGTTCACACTGCCTCCCAATTTAGTGTCATCCGCAAATTTGGAGATATTACATTTAATCCCTTCGTCCAAATCATTAATAGATAAAGTAAACAGCTGGGGTCCCAGCACCGAACCCTGCGGTGCCCCGCTGGTCACTGCCTGCCATTCTGAAAAGTACCCATTTACTCCTACTCTTTGTTTCCTGTGTGCCAACCAGTTCTCAATCCACGTCAACACATTACCCCCAATCCCATGTGCTTTAACTTTGCTCACCAATCTCTTGTGTGGGACCTTGTCGAAGGCCTTCTGAAAGTCCAAATACACCACATCTACTGGTTCCCCCCTGTCCACCCTATTGGAAACATCCTCAAAAAATTCCAGAAGATTTGTCAAGCATGATTTCCCTTTCACAAATCCATGCTGACTTGGACCTATCATGTCGCCACTTTCCAAATGGTCTGTTATGACATCTTTAATACTTGCTTCCATCATTTTACCCACGACCGATGTCAGGCTGACCGGTCTATAATTCCCTGCTTTCTCCCTCCCTCCTTTTTTAAAAGAGGGGTTACATTGGCCACCCTCCACTCCATCGGAACTGATCCAGAGTCTAAGGAATGTTGGAAAATGATCGTCAATGCATCCACTATTTCCAAGGCCACCTCCTTAAGTACTCTGGGATGCAGAGCATCAGGCCCCGGGGATTTTTCAGCCTTCAGTCCCATCAATTTTCCCAATACCTTTTCCCGACTAATAAGGATTTCCCTCAGCTCCTCCCTCTTACCAGATCCTCTGACCCCTTTTATTTCCGGCAGGTTGTGTGTGTCCTCCACAGTAAACACCGAACCAAAGTACTTGTTCAATTGATCAGCCATTTCCTTGTTCCCCATTACGTCTTCCCCTGTTTCCGACTGCAGGGGACCTACGTTTGTTTTTACTAACCTCTTTCTTTTTACATATTTATAGAAGCTTTTGCAGTCCATTTTAATGTTCTCTGCAAGCTTCCTTTCATATTTTATTTTCCATGCCCGAATCAAACCCTTCGTCCTCCTCTGCTGAGTTTTGAAGTTCTCCCAGTCCCCGGGTTTGCTGCTACTTCTGGCCAATTTGTATGCAACTTCCTTGGTTTTAATACTATCCCTGATTTCCCTTGTTAGCCATGATTGAGCCACCTTCCCTTTTTTATTTTTACGCCAGACCGGGATGTACAATTGTTGTAGTTCATCCATGCGATCTCTAAATGTCTGCCATTGCCCTTCCACTGATAGCCCCTTAAATATCGCTTGCCAATTTAACCTCACCAATTCACGCCTCATACCCTCAAAGTTGCCCTTATTTAAGTTCTGGACCATGGTCTCTGACTTAACTGTTTCCTTCTCCATCCTAATGTAGAACTCCACCATACTATGGTCACTCTTCCCCAGGGGGCCTCGTACCACAAGATTGCTGATTAGTCCTTCCTCATTACACAACACCCAGTCCAGGATGGCCTCCCCTCGAGTTGGTTCCTCAACATATTGGTTTAGGAAACCATCCCTTAAACACTCCAGGAAATCCTCCTCCACCGTATTGCTTCCAGTTTGAGTAGCCCAATCTATATGCATATTAAAGTCACCCATGATAACTGCCGTGCCTTTTTTGCACGCACCTCTGATTTCCTGTTTCATACCCTCCCCCACCTCACTACTGCTGTTTGGAGGTCTGTACACAACTCCCACTAACGTTTTCTGCCCTTTGGTGTTCTGCAGCTCAACCCATATTGACTCCACATCCTCCAAGCTGATGTCCTTCCTAGCTATTGCATTAATCTCCTCTTTAACCAGCAATGCTACCCCACCCCCTTTTCCTTTTATTCTATCCTTTCTAAATGTTGAATACCCCTGGATGTTCAGTTCCCAGCCTTGATTGTTCTGGAGCCACGTCTCTGTAATCCCAATCACATCGTATCCGTTAACATCTATTTGCGCAGTCAATTCATCCACCTTATTACGGATACTCCTTGCATTAAGACACAGAGCCTTTAGGCTTGTTTTATTAACATCCTTTGTCCTTTTAGACTTATGATTTAGTATGGCCCTTTGTGTTTCTTGCCTTTGTTTACTCGGCCTTCCCCTATTGTTTCTCACCCTTCTAACATTTGTTTCTGACTGCATATTACTTCCCCCTGTTTCGCTACATAGGTTCCCATTCCCCTGCCATATTAGTTTAAATCCTCCCGAACTGCTTTAGCAAATATTACCCCGAGGACATCGGTTCCAGTCCTGCCCAAGTGCAGACCGTCCCTTTTGTACAGGTCCCACTTCCCCCAGAACTGGTTCCAATGCCTCAGGAATTTGAATCCCTCCCTCCTGCACCACTGCTCAAGCCACGTATTCAATCTCACTATCCTGTTCTCTCTATTCTGATTAGCACGTGGCCCTGGTAGCAATCCAGAGATTACTACCTTAGAGGTCCTACTTTTTAATTTAGCTCCTAGAGAGCTTTGAAAGAAACATTGCGGGACTACTGACATGTAATGTGAGTCTGGAAATTACACTTAGTCTTATTAGAATAGAGATGCTTCCGGGATGTAATAGGACACATGAGCTGAAGTAAAACAGGAGGAATCCCATTTCCGGTCTTTAAAAGGACAAGCATGATTTTCAGTTTTATTGAAGCTTCTGGGACTGAAAATCGGGCGAAACATATAACAGGCGACCCTTGCGATACCAGCGGTTTTCCATTCACTCCCGAGGCGAATTTTACACAACACCGAGTTTCCTTATAATATTCCACTGATTTTTATTTTTCTGAATATTATACATTTCAATAAAAGCATTCGGTACCCGCACAAAAATTGGAAAACGAATTTTCATAGTGTTCACCCGCTATTGTCCAAGTATCAATTACACCTGTTTGGTGTTCCCGCCTATGTTCAATTTCAACCGCATGTTGGGCTACCACTTCATGTTGGTTCATTTGTTATGGAGACTTCCGAGTAAACGACATCTCCCTTTACAATGGCTAAAATATGCAGGCAATCGACCACTCTCTGGGCTGAGTACCCTATAGGTAGAGTTAAATGGGTCAACACTCTGATACTGACACCGTACTTTCGTGTTATTTTTGTTTAGTTTTCGTGACAAAATGTGACATATTTAGTTGGGGAAATAAAGTTGTCTATCAACAAGCGGTAGATGATCTAAAAAATATATTGTTACCAAATAAGTGCATGACTGCAAGAAAGAACAAACATTTATTTTCTATTTCCTGTTCTCACCTTCACACCGTGCATCTGACGAGTCAATAACCCATCTCGGTTTAGGTGGTGATTTACAATGTGAGTCTAAGACGGCGGGACACGAACGTCCGCATTACATTATCTGGGTCAGGGCTGTGCTTTGTAGCAGGTTGTGCACATTGTCAACAGCAACCGAACCACAGCCAGTGGTTTCAGCAGCTGCATATTTTGGTGCAGCTTTGGATTCCAGCACAAAATGGACTCCTTCCGCTTGATTCCATTCTTACCTATCCAAATGTAGCCATAGCATCTCCTGCCCAGCATTGTTAACTTGGCGTTTCCACAAAGATTTAAGCTTTGCCCTCTCCCCTTCCTCATTCACAACTGCCCCTTGATGGCATCATCCGAAGACTTGGAGTCAGCTTTCACATGTGCTGACGTCGTAACTCTCGGACTCTACGTCCCTTGAATATAGAACATGAAGAAGGGTGATCCAAATTTAAGTTTTTAAAATACTTAAATTATTTGATAGAATTTTAAAAAAATTGGTGGGTGAGTCCAGAAATAGGTGGGCATAGCCTTAAAATTAGAAAAAGAAACGGTCAGGACTGATGTTAGGAAGCGCTTCTTCAGTCAAAGTTAATGGAAATCTGGAACTCTTGCCCTCAAAAAGCTGCTGAGGCCATGCCAATTCAAAATGTAAAACTGAGATTAATAGATTCTTGTTAGCAACGGTATTAAGGGTTGCAGACCCAAGGCGGGTGGATGGAGTTAAGGTACAAAGCAGTCTATATCTAATGGAATGGTGCAAAAGGCTCCAGGAATTGAATGGTCTCATCCTTTTCCTGTATTCCTAAATCCAAAATGTAGTTGGACTTTTTACATGACTTTACCTACCTGCATGGGTAATTCGAAGGAATTGTGTCTTTGAACATTTGATTTCTCTGTTCAGTGACACCATTCAGTGTCTTTCCATTCCTTACAAAATCTAATATGTCAAACTTATCCATATTAAAAACCAGCTGCCATCTCTATCCCCACTTCTCCAACCTATTTTCCTGAAGGTGCTGACAGTCCTGATCGCTGTTTAGCAAACTCCTTACGTTTGTGTCTCAGCAAATTTCGAAATTGTTCTTGCTATTTCCAAATTTAAATAATCGAAATACACAACGCATAAAACTGGAATCCTGTAGTACACTTCGAACCCAGCTCCATCCTGTCTCAATCTAACTAACATTAATTCAAGCTAACGTTTTGAATCTTTTCCATCAGCCGCCGTCATATTCACGCTGCTGCATCTTTTCTGATCCAAAAGGTCTGATTTTTCTCGTGTGTAGTTGCAGGACAATTAACTATAAAAAGAAGCGAAGCATTTTGTTCTTTTACAAGGCCTTGGTCAGGCCTCAGTTAGAAAAAATGTCTCCAATTTTGTTCCCCTCTCTTGATAGGCGAACTTGAGGAAAGAATTGGTGCAGAGGAAGACCACAAAATTAATACCCTGTTTGAAACATCCTAGTTAACAAGATGGGCTCAAAGAGATGGGTCTGTACACTTTGGAGAAGCGTAGACTTAGTGGTCAATTGAATAAGGTTTATAAGATGATGATGGGATTAAATTGCCTTTTTCTAGACAAAATGCTTCAACTAAGGTTAGCGAGGACCAGGGATCACAAGCTCAAGTTGTATCCTGCCAGATCTGGGTAAGATTTTAGGAAAAAGTTATTTTATCAAAGAATAGTCAACCTGTGGAACAGGCTACTGGTTTATGCGGTGGACGCGTCAATTCCATCAAGCGAGGGCTGGACCTGCTATGGGCTGGTGCGGAGGTCACCTCGGACAACCAGCAGATACATGGCAAGGTTAATCTGGGTCAGTGTGATCTCATGGAATAATTTTAATCACCTAAAGGGGTCGGAAAGGAATTTTTGCACATTTTTTACCACTCATGATCCTGGGTTTTGATTTGTTTTGTGGTCTCTTCCAGTAGATCACGTGGTTTTGGGTGGGGAGGCGAGTTTATAAACTGTAAAGCAAGGGGCTTCACAACGGGTCTGAATGGACAAGTAGGTCGCTTTCTGTCCCCCATTTTTCGTATGTTCCGAACACGCCTCTTGTAGAAAACCTTATCAAACACCTGATAAAAATTCATAGGATGTCTTTACTTCATCCCCTCTATGTATGCAATCGGTTACTTTTTAAAAGATTCTGTACAAGTTGTCAAATATGACTTGACTTTCTTAAATCCTTGCAGTCAGCCGTTAAATAAACCCGTGCATTTCTAAATGCTCACTAATTTTATTTCGAATTCTTGATTTGAAGCGTTTGCACAAAAACTGACGTTCCACTAACATGTCTTCAATCGGTTTACAGATCGGCGCAAAGTTCAGATCAGACCCCCGGGACCCAACTTGGGAAATGGGCTCAAACTGACGTATCAGACCAAAACCAGCAATAATCAGAAATCGTTGCAGCGTCTCAAAAGTAAAACGTTGCCCAAACTAACTATACTCCAAAGAAATGAACAAAAAATAGTAACCATCCCTCTCCTTCGCAGTTTTTTTTGAGGGATAACTCTCCCACTAATTGACTCGACAGAACTTAAACTCAAATTGTAAACCTTCAACAGATGTGCAGCTGCTGAAACCATTGGCTGCGGTTGGGTTGCTATTGACAATGTGCAGAAACTGCTGCAAAGCACAGGCCTGACCCAGATAATGTCATGCGGACGTGCGTGTCCCCCCGTCTTAGAATCACATTGTCGATCACCACCTAAACCCAGATGGGTTATTGACTGGTCGGATGTAGCGAGTGGAGGAGAGAACAGGAAGCAAGAAAATTAACATTTACTCGTTCACACAGTCAGATAAGTATTTGGTAAAAACATCCCTGTATACCGTCCACCACTCGGGTACACTCAGCATTATTCCCCAACTAAATGGAATACTGGAATGGTGCAGCACAAATGGAGGCCATTCGGTCGATCGTGCCCGTGCCGGCAGATATCTGTCACATTCTGTTATGAAAACTAAATAGGAAAACTAATACACAAGCATTGCCTCAGTGCCAGCGTATTCACCGCTTCAACTCCGCTATTATCAACCTACAGCGTACTGGGCCCATCCAGAGGAGAATTGGTCGCACGTTTTAGCTGTTAAAAAGGGAGAGGTCGTTTATTTAGCGTTCTCGGTAATTAAGAGTCAGCATTTGGCCAGTGATTGCATGCTCACCGTTGAATTGTATGGTTGAGGGCTAGATTCCTACTCCAGCACACAATCTAGGCTGACACTCCCAGTGCCAGTACTGAAGGAACGCTGCACTCTCGGAAGTGCGGTCTTTCGGGTGAGACTTTGAAGCAAGACTCCCTCGACATTGAAGCAGAGCAGAGGAGTTCTCCCTGGGGTCAGCTGTGGTTCAGTGGGTAGCACCCTCGCCTTGAGTCATAAGGTTGTGGGTCCAACTCCCACTCCAGGGACTTGAGCACATAAAACTATGCTGACACTCCAGTGCAGTGCTGAGGGAGTGCTGGACTGTCGGAGGTGCCGTCTTTCGTCTGAGCCGTTAAACCGACTCCACGCCTAGCAGGAACAGTCCCCTGTCATCACGGTTCTGTTCTAGATCATTAGTTGGAAGGACACATAACCAGTTATATGCAATCTCCAAAAGTTTCCTCTGCTCCCTATGTCTCGCCGAATCGTTAACCCGTTTATAGAGAATGTGTTTGGAATTTGTATATATTCATAACTTAAAATCTCCCAATATCATAAGTTCAGGCAACACACATCACAAGTTCTGGTGTTTGATGAATAATATCACAATTCAGCCAATTTTCTCGGGTATGGTAATTTCATGCTTATTCTACTGGACTACTGACTTGATGTCCTCGAGTAATAATCCAGAGAACTTGAGCTGAAATCCCACCATGCCAGCTTGAGAATTTGAATTCGGTTTCTGAAAAGTTCTGGAAATAAAAGGCTGGCATCAGTGAAACTAATCATGGAGCTGTGGGTTGTTTTAAAATGCAACTGGTTCACTGATGTCCTTTAGAGAAGGAAATCTGCATTCCTTACCCGGTCTGGGCCTCTGTGTGACCCCAGTCCCAAACCAACGTGGCTGAGTCCTAACGGCCCCTCTTAAGTGGACTAGCGAGCCTGTCAGCTGTATCCAGGACAACTGGGGATCGCATTAAATGCCGACCTTTCCAGCGACGCCCACATGCCTAGAATGAATAAAAACAATTGAAAGGAGAAATATGTTAATTTGGCACCCGGTTTCATGAAACAATGAACAAGATAAGAAATTATCGCTTGGAGATTGTTTGCGGATAATTGAATAAACAGTGATTATTGAAAATCTACTGTCCAATGTTAGCGCCTTTTCCTTCACTTCAAACGTTTAACCGTCCGATAAAATAACCATCAGTACAGACACACGAAGCCTCTCTCCACTTATAGGACCAAGTGTAATATCTAGACTCACATTACAGGTCGGCAGTCCCGCATTCTATCCTACAAATATCAGCTGTTCTCCTCGGAACTGAACTGACGAAAACAGCTGTAGAGAAGATAAAATATTTGGACTGTTGCTTTGAGAAGCTAGTGAGTGAACAAGGCCAAACTCCACCCCCCGGCTAACCGGTTGTAGCAGACACACCCCGCAGTGTTACTCAAGTGTCCCGTCAGAAAGGCTGGCGAGCTCTGAAGGAAGACCCAGAGTCCCGATCGGTGACCGATACTCACGGGTAAGTTAAGCTGACTTCATAATGTCCATGTGATTCATTTACCAGAGACATGGCTTTTGTTGCGATCAATGGGGGCAATTTAAACCCTGGGCGATGCTGTGAAATGGGCGATGTGGAATTAGCCCCCGTTACACGCCCGCCAGATGTTCCTTTCCATTGAGATCCATTGAAGGGAAAATCTGGTTAGGGCAGAAAACAGCCCATTCGATACCGCCCGTTTTACGCAACCAAAGTGTGCAGATTTGTAACATGTTTACCTGCATTCATATTACAGTATATTCTCGGATTGATGGACATCTTCAGTCTGAAATTGTCAGTTGAGGTCCTGTCCTCAAATACAATACAACCATTACAGACAATATCACACAAACACACAATGTGTGGGCAGGAAAAGACCAGCTACTCCGTCAAGTTTTCCCCACACCACGCTGGCCGGAGCATCACTGCACGTCCCCACCACCGACCCCGGCAGCCATGTAATCTCCTGGGAGAGGCAAAACAACCAGAGTAAAAAACTCAGGGTCAATAAGGAAAACATAAGCTGGAAAACCCCTCTGCGGCCCCCTTCGTCGATCAATAGCAGTCCAGGAAATCAGATGGAAAATCCCATGTGAACTGATAAGAATTTCCTGCGATAATAATTATGGATAGAAATTCCGAGCTGTGGCTGTAAACTTCACAACCGCTTATAGAATCATAGAATAGTACAGCACAGAAGGTGGGCATTCGGCCCATTGAGTCTGCAACGGACCCTGAATGTATGGATCAGATGTAGCTACACTAAACTATCAGGTTCAAACCTGTTCTTTTCGCTCAGATTGCTTTTTTTCTATAATTTGCTCGTTTCGAGGTTAAACACCGACAGGGACC
Source organism: Squalus acanthias (assembly GCA_030390025.1). Lineage (NCBI taxonomy): Eukaryota > Metazoa > Chordata > Chondrichthyes > Squaliformes > Squalidae > Squalus > Squalus acanthias. The sequence continues at coordinate 189,748 of JASTWF010000672.1, forward strand.
CGTTCAGCTGACTGGCCCGGTTTTTTGTGTTGTAACTTCTACGCATTATATTTCTCTATCTGGTTATTGTTGCAATGTTCTTTGTAAAATACAATGCCTGCTTGAGGTAATGTTGTTTTTTGAAATTAGAAGAGAGTGAAGCTTTTTGCACCGAAATCTGTGTCTGTTCGGCAAACACAAGGAACATGGTGGCATAGTAGTTAGCACTGGTGCCTCACAGCGCCAGGTACCCGGGTTCGAATCTGACCTCGGGTGACTGTCTGTGTGGAGTTTGCACATTCTCCCCGTGTTTGCGTGGGTTTCCTCCGGGTGCTCCGGTTTCCTCCCACAGTCCAAAAATGTGCGGGTTAGGTTGATTTGGCTATGATTAATTGACCCTTAGTGTTAGGGGGGGATTAAATATGTGGGGTTATGGGGATAGGATGGGATATGTTAGGGGGAATTAAATACGTGGGGTTACGGGGGTAGTGTGGGATATGTATACTGTGGGGATTAAAGCAGGGACAGGGTACTGGATTTGGATGATCAGCCATGATCGTATTGAATGGTGGAACAGGCTCGAATGGCCTACTCCTGCTCCTAGATTCTGTGTTTTCTATGTCCCGTAAGATTATTTTTAACAACTGATTATTCAATTTGCATTTAACACAATGCAGAAGTAAAACTACGACTGAACATTCAGCCGAAATCAGACACTCATTTTTACATTGATGTAATTACGTCTCTATTTAGTTGAATTATCAGTGTAACCACATACATTAATAACATATAGTGTGAAGAGCTTTATTATTATAAATCTAGAGAACGGGATGAAACTTCAATAGGAAGATGTTCGCTAGGCTGTGTTGAAATAATTGCCTAGGTGTGCTTGGAAATTTATTTTGGTTGGTAATTATAGCGAAATCACGATAAAAATAGCTGCTTGCGATTTCAGAACGAATATCAGTTAGAACAAAGGGATTAATCACCGCAGGAAACATATTGCCATCGATTTGGCCCCATCCATTGCCCCGACTAAATTGCACAACTGGGTAGAAAGTTTCCTTCAGAGGTTTAGAGTTTTCGTTTTTTTGAACTGAAATATTAAAATCCCCAGCTTGCGGTTCGTGAAAACGAAGCACTCTTCAAGATTCAAAGGAAAGAAGCTTATGAACATGACATGAACGTGTCATATTGATGGGTTCAATCGGAATGAATTGAATTAGTAGAAAATTATTAGAGGTTCGGTGCCAGGATGGCTAAAATGTCGCAAATTTCCATTGCCAGATTATAATATTATAAAGAGTGTTGTTTAGTCGCTATTAAGCGAAATGTTGGCATTCTAATTTCTGTGGAACTACCTTCTTATTCACTAAGGGTCGAGTGTCCAGTCCTTATTTGGAACATGGCAACTTCACTGGGCATAGAAGAAAGCGGCATCAGTTCCGACATTAACTTACAATCCGGTACAAGGGAGGCCCTGGTGAGACGGGGAGGCTCCCGGACTCATTCACCAACCAGAAGAGTAAACAGTCCAGGAATTCAGATGAGAAAAGCGAAAGCTCTGGGTGTAAGATGAACGCATTTATTTTGTTCATTTATTCCGTCCCAAGTAGATCACAATTTCAACATGTTTTATTTTCAAGACGCATTGAGTAAAATAGAGTTCAGTCGCTATGTGTAGTGACATCATCAATTAGCTGATGGAGGTTCGTTCCCGGCACTACTCGTAGCGAAATTATAAACAACTTCAGTGTGATCACATGTAGAATTTCACTGGGACTACCAACTGGGAAATATGTTCATGAGTACATATATGAGCTATACTTTTAAAAATTAATTCTGGGGATATGGGTCTCGCTAGCAAGGTCAGCATTTATTTCCCAGACCATTTCCAATTGACAAAATCGTGGTGCACCTTCTTGTTGAGCAGCTGCGAGCCATGTGGTGAAGGTGCTTCCACAGTGCTGTTAGCCAAGCATCTCAAGGGTTTTGACCCAATGACGATCAAGGAACGGCTGATATCTGTCAATGTCGGGATGGTGTGTGACTTGGAGGGGAGTTGATAATATTCCCAGTGTCTGCTGCCCTTGTCCTTCTGGTTTGTGGAGTTCGCGGTTTTGGGCGGTGATGTTGAAGAAGCCTTAGCGAGTTGCTGCAGTGCATCCTGTAGATAGTGCACACTGCAGCCACGGTGCACCGGTGGTGCAGGGAGTGAATGTTTACTGTGTTCCACAGGCATGTGTGTGTTGGAGAATTTCCTCTTGGCCATTGTCGTAACAAAGGGTTATTAGTCCGGCGAAAATAAATCAGCTCATGAGTCACCCAAGAGCATATTTTTTGTAATAACAAGCATTATTACATTGAACTATAAGAGTTTTAGATTTTATATAGCTGTTCTACAGCGTTATATTAAATGACAGGATGACATGCAGATTATACAATCTGGTTCCCCGGCCCGGAGTGATCACTTTCGGCGCTAGGCTGCCTGCATGTCCTCGGGCTTCCAACTGACCCTGAAACGCTCCCACCTCAAGAGAACCAACCAGCCCTTGTTTCCCAGGCGTGGAGCGACCAGCTCCATCCCTCCAGGCCATCCGCACGGCTGCGTGCCTCCTGACCAACCCGAGAACGCTCTGCCTTGGGGGAAAACAGGTTCTATTCTTATACTATAGTACAAGCTTGGCCTGTGCCTACGTAATACATAGTTGCACATTTTGCCGAGGCCATCTTTTCAGGTGTTTACCCCGCTTTTTGGGCTAGAAGTTCGACTCGGGCGGTGGCGCAAAACGGGCGATATCGGGTAGGGGGCTGCTGTTCATAGCGCCTGATATTCAGTTCCATTGCAATCAATAGAACTGAATATAGCTGCGGATAACTGGGCCGCCGATTCGATACCGCCCGTTTTGTGTCACCGCCCGCGACGAATTTCGTGGCCATTTTTGGGACTTTGCCTGTTCTACAAGCTTTGTTTATAATGCAGTAAGCAGGTCCATGCTTATCTTTTACTGTGGTATATGGTGCCTTGGCAATTAGTCTCTTTTCAGCCTATTTCTCGACCTGTTTTTTTAAAATCAATTCGTGCCCTTGCGTTTCCAATCTGTTTATAGTTCATACATAGAGACAAGATTCAAGTTCCCCTTTCTCCCACATCTGCACCAACACAGAAATTACAAAAGGAAAGAATGCTCGGACACCTTGACATTTAACTAATCTTAAAGCTTTCTAACAATGTGCTAATCGAATCATCTCAATCAGCTTTGAACAAAGCTTTACTTCTCTCTTACCTTGATCTCTCTCTCCTCCTCTCCCTCTCACTCTGTCTCTCACCCGTCTCTCTCGCTACCTCCCCCCTCTCTCGCTCTCACACACACCGTTATATTTGTATGATTTGATACATGTCAGCTTTGTTTCCACAGTACGATACTTGTTCTCTTTTAGGTTATCCAGATTCTGTTGGGAATATTTTTCATAATAATCTGGACGCCTTTATTTCTGAATTCGAGATCGGTGGCAGGAGGACACAGATTACACTTGTTTGTCGTGCTGTCGGTGAGTTTCTGTCCAATGTCTGTAGTAGAATCTGTTTGGAGAAATTTAAATCTGGTCAGAATTGATTAGATGAGATGTGAGAAATTTTTAGCAATTTAATGCATGGCAGTGTAACGCCTTGCTGTAATATGCATCTGATTGTCGCTATTTTATCGGAGGCATCAACTATTTTAAACCGAATAACATTCCCGTTAAAACAGCGAACAGACGAACGAGAATTCCGAAGGTAAAGGCAGAAACAATAATGTCTGCACCCAGATTTATTTAAAAGAACTTCCTGTATCGAGATCGTTATTTATTTATTGCTATCGTTTTCAACGTTTAGAACATAAATACATAAGAAATGGGAGCAGGAGTAAGCCAGTTGGCCCTTCGAGCCTGCTCCGCCATTCAATAAAATCATGGCTGATCTTCTACCTCATCTCCACTGTCCTGCACTATCCCCATATCCATTGATTCTCTCAATATTCAAAAATCTGTCGATCTATGTCTTGAATAAACTCAATGACTGAGCCTCCACAGCCCTCTGGGGTAGAGAACTCCAAAGATTCACCACCCACTGAATGAAGAATTGTCTCCTCATCTCAGTCCTAAATGGCCGACCTCCTTATTCTGAGAATGTGACCCCTGAATCTAAACTCCACAGCCAGGGGACACATCCTCCCTGCATCTACCCTGTCAAGCCCTGTAAGAATTTTGAATGTTTCATTGAGATCACCTCTTATTCTTCTAAACTCTAGAGGATATAGGCCTATTCTACTCAATTTCTCCTCATAGGACAATCCCCCATTCAAGGAAACAGTCTGGTAAGCCTTCGTTGCACTCCCTCTATGGCAAGTATATCCTTCCTTAGGTAAGGTGACCAAAACTGTACACAATACTTCAGATGTGGTCTCACCAGGGACCTATATAATTGCAGTTTGATTTTCTGTGATTAATCAGCCAGAAAATTATGCTTCAGAATTTAAGACAGTTGTTTTCGTTCACCAGAATGATACTGGGGCTAAAATATTTTTAATTACGAGAACGATTTGCATAGACTAGATTTTTATTCCCTCGAGTATAGAAGATTAAGTGATCATCTAACTGAAGTGTTTAAGATGATTAAATTATCTAACATGGTTGACAGAGAGAAATTATTTCCTCGTTTGGCAGAGTCCAGAACATAAACTTTAAAATCAGTACTAGGCCATTCAGGGCTGATGTCAGAAAGCACTTCTTCACTTCAAGGACATTGGAAATCTGGAGCTCTCTCCCTCAAAAGTTGTTGAGGGTCGGGGTCAATTGAAAATTTCAGAACTGAGGCTGATCGATGTACATTACATGAGGTTGTTAAGGGTTACGGAACCAAGGCAGGCAAATGAAGTCAAGTTGCAGATCAGCTATGATCTAATTAACTGGCGGAACAGGCTCGAGGGGCTGAATGACCTAGTCGTGGTTCGCTGTTCCAATGCACAGGCTTTATCATGTGGAATTGATATGTCACATTTCCTTCCCAGTATCTTATTTCTGGGAGCCTGTGGTGTATTGTGGGAAAGACATCATCTATAGGCCTTGTAAGTATCTCCACAATGACTCTCCATTTAAACACCACAGTCCATTGCACGGAATACTGCTCTAATTTGACAGTCTGGCTGCTGAGCTGATATTGGACGTATTTTAAAAGTTACCTTTAACTGGGATTGTTCAGATATCTGGTAACCCGTATAATTTGGTGGGTTTCGGGTATGAAATTGGAGAATTGCAGGGTGGTAAAACAAGCAGTCGGCCATCGGTCACTCGTTAGACGTCCGGCCCGATATTCAGTTCCAACTGAAATCATAATCGATATTGTCGGTTTTACCTTCAATTGGGGTAAATTTGATCTTCATTGGTAGTAAAACGGGTGAAAGCGCGTCGGCAGCTCGTTTAAAGCTCTGCCCCAAAGTGTTTTACCCACTAGGCCCTGTTGTAATTCCAGACACTTTTTCTCATTGCACTTTTACTGGACAAGAGTATTAAAGCTCTTTGGAACCAAGACGGGTAGATGGAGTTAAGCTAAAGATCAGAAACAATCTAATTGATTGGCGGAACAGTTTCGAGGGGCTGAATGGCCTACTCCCGTTCCTACGTTCCTGTTTTCCTAATGACTGTCTAGACGAGACTTTCTATGTAATTATTTCATTGTTTGTTCATTTGACTCAACACCTGATCAGTGCAGTTGCCCACTACTCACCGCTTAGATTGCTCTGCGAAATCCAAAATAGAGAAAACGCTTTCCTCTACAAATTAGATTGAAATAAATCCCACTTCTTCTGTTTGCCCTTTCCGACAATTACATATACCGGCCATTGTAGGCTAACTTTAATTTCCAGGAAAACAACCTCTAATTTGAAAGCTCTTTCAAAGAGCCAGCACCACCATTATGGACCGAATGGCTCCTTGTGTGCTGTAAGATTCTATGATAATATTATTATTGCAATAAATCCGGTTGGTATGGAACTTGGAACTCATTAATGTCTTTAGATGGGTGCTTTGAATGAGATTTTCCACCCAGACAACTAACGGCATTGTGAAGATCTCACCAAATTCAGATATTTTAGTAATCTTTTGCTTATTCTTCGAAGGTGGCGACCTGTCTGGCGCTGAGTGCGATCAGTGCCGTTCTTGGCGTAGCCAATCTGGTCCTGTTGTTCATTTACATCCAGGTTAGGACCACACTCATTATCTGCCTTCTGGTTGTATCCGCGAATTTTGGTCCTTTACTTTGGTTGTAAGAACAAAACTGTTTTTATACAATTCTCTTTTGAAAGTTATTATTGAATCTTCTTCCGCCGCCCTTTCAGACAGTGCAGTCCAGATCATAACAACTCGTTGCATATTTTTTGTCCTCACATCGCCCCTGGTTAATTTTCCAATTATCTTAAGCCTGTGGCTCTGGGTACCGACCGCTCTGCCATTGGACCCGATTTCTCCTTTTTTATCTATCAAATGCCTTCATGACTTTGAACATTTCGATCAAACTTTCCCTTAAGATTCTTCGTTATATGGCGAACCACCCCAGTTTCTCTAGTCTATCCACGGAACTGAAGATTTTCATCCCAGGTACCTTTACATAAAATCTCATCTGCACCCTCTCTGAGGCTTAGACATCATTCCGACAGTATTGTCCACAGCACTCCAGCTCAAGCCTAAACAATATTTTATACTGGGTTAGCAAAGCTCCCTTAATACAGAAATAACAGTTTCAAATTAGCACTCCCTCTGGCCGTGTTATGGTTGATTGCACAATTAAATAATGCTGTACAAAAACAATTGAGATTGCCCTTTACAGTTCAGCTTTGCATCACTTTGCATTTCCCAGGCACACACAGATGTAATAAACCCAATGTTCGGCGGATCAGCATGAGAGAGAAGCAGTGAGAAATCCCTTTAAGAGCCGTTCTAAGACCGCTCTGGGTTTCCATCTTACGAAGTGTAACCACAATACAGTGTCAATTCTTTGTTTCAATGGGATGAGGGGACATCCTGTAAAATCATATATACAGAAAACAAGCTTGAAGTTAATATAAATCTTTAGAGAGGCAATATAAATTTACTTAAAATCGCCAAATAGCTAACAAAATGATTTATTTCTTTGGTCGAGTGAATCATGTTTTTTTTAAGTAAATAATGAAAAACTGATTCCAGTAGCAGAGGGGCGGTAACCAGAGGACACAGATTGAAGGTAATTGGCAAAAGGACCAGCGGGGAGAGGTGGAGAATTCCTTTTTTACACGGCGACTGGTTATGATGTGGAATGCATTGCCTGAAAGTATGGTGGAAGCAGATTAAATTCAAATTTACAAAAGGGAATTGGATAAATACTTGAATGAAACTACAATGTGGGGCTATGGGGAAAGAGCAGCGGAGTGTGTCTATTTGGAGATTTCTTTCAAGGTGCAAGCACAGGCAGGATAGGCCGAATAGCCTCCTTCTCTGCTGTATCATTCTATGATTCTATGAATTGGTACTGCGGAGATTAAACAATCTTCGGCATTTCCGTAATTTCTAAGTACATAACCTGATATAACTTTTCAAATTATATTTCCATCTGTTCACGTTTGTAACGAGCAGAAGTTATGCTGTAATTGTACCAGTCGGCCTTGGCGGCGCTGTAGCTCCTGTGTTTTGCGGCTGCTCCCTCCTCAGCCTGGAGTGCAGAGAAGCTTCTATGAAATGTTCTTCTGAGCTTCTTGCATTGCGATCAGTTTTGTTATCTAAAGCGAAAGTTCAGACTTGCAACCGGGGGCTGAATAATATTTCGTAACCCTGGTCCATTAATTCCCTACCCCACGCGGAAATATGCTTTCAGCTGAAGACATAGTCTTGATGCCCTGTATGAGGTCGCCTAATATTGAGACAATGGGGGTGAAATTAGTCTGCGTCACGGTCCTCCCGATTTTATTTCCCATTTAATTCAATTGGAGAGGAAATTCGGGAGGAGCGTAAAACGGACTTCCAATGCCCGTTTACTGGCAGAGTTCAATATCACTCCCAATATTCTTCATTGGCCAAGAATTGGCTAATGTGTAAGCTTCGATTTGAGATTCTACGTGAAATGTGGTGTCGCTGTATATACGAATCTTCATGTTACCTGAAGTTGACTTATTTCTGTTTCCCCTGAACATGTTCTTGCCACTGATCCACAGATATACCATTCCGGAACCGTACTCGTTCTCCACCTGCTGGCACTGTTGCCGCTGTTTGTATCAATTGACGTTTCCATTTTCGTAGGCAAGAATTTGTGGAACAATTCCAAAATACAAGTCAATAAGGTTTGTAGTTACAAGACCAAATTACCAATCAATATTCCCGGCTCTGTTGAATATTGACTCTAAAAATTCAGAATTTGGTATTTACCTCCCAAAGGTATTACAATGAGAAATATTGCGCCAGAGTTTACTGTAGCCAGCGGACGAACCACTCCCGCCATTCGTCAGACATTGTTTTATTTGTTCCTGTGATGTGGGCGTCGCTGGCAAGGCCAGCATGTTTTGCTCTTCATTTTTGCCCTTGAGAAGATGATGGTGAGCCGCCTTCTTCAACCGCTGCAGTCCGTGTGGTGAAGGTACTCCCACAGTGCTGTTATGGAGGGAGTTCCAGGATTTTGACCCAGCAACGACGAAGGAACTGTGATATATATCCAAGTCAGGATGGTGTGCACTTCTTGAAGGGGAAGTTGAAGGTGATGGTGTTTGCATTCGCCGGCTACCCTTGTCCGACTAAGTGGTAGAGGTCGCTGGTTTGGGAGGTGCTGCCGATGAAGCGTTGAGGAGTTGCTGCAGTGCATCTTGTAGATGGTACACACGGTAGCCACGGTGCGCCGGTGGTGAAGGGGGTGAATGTTTACTGTGGTAGATGTGTTGCAAATCACGTGGGTTGCTTTGTTCTGGATGGTGCCGAGCTTCTTGAGTGTTGTTGGAGCTGCACTCTTCCAAGCAAGTGGAAAGTATCCCATCACACTCCTCACTTGTGCCTTTTAGATGTGAGAAGGCTTTGGGGAGTCAGGAGGTGAGACACACGCCACAGAATACGCAGCCTCTGATCTGCTCCTGTGGCCACGGTATTTATGTGGCTGGAACAGTTAAGTTTCTGGTCAATGGTGACCCCCAGGATGTTGATGGTGGGGGATTCGGCGATGGTAATACTGTTGAATGTCAAGGGGCGATGGTTAGAATCTCGCTTGTTGGAGATAGCCATTGACTGGTACTTGTGTGGCGCGAATTTTCTTTGCCACTTATCAGAAAAAGCCTGAATCTCGTCCAGGTCTTGCTGCATGAGGGCATGGAGTGCTTCTTTACCTGAGCAGTGGTGAATGGAACTGAACACAGTGCAATCATCAGCGAACTTACCCACTTCTGATCGTATGATGGTGGGAAGGTCATTGATGAACCAGTAGGTTGGACCAAGGACACTGCCCTGAGGAACTCCTGCAGCGATGTCCTGGGGCAGAGTTGTTTGACCTCCAACAACCAGGCCCAGATAAATCCCCAGGCCCAGACGAGAAGTATCCCAGGCTGCTGTGTGAGGCAAGGGAGGAGATTGCAGGGGTTCTGACACAAATTGTCAGAACCTCTCTGGCCACAGGGGAGGTACCAGAGGACTGGAGGACAGCTAACGTCGTACCATTATTCAAGAAGGGTAGTAGGGATAAACCAGGGAATTACAGGCCATGGAGCCGAACATCAGTGGTCGGGAAATTATTGGAAATAATTCTGAGGGACAGAATTTGTCTCCACTTGGAGAGGCAAGGATTAATCAAGGATAGTCAGCATGGCTTTGTCAGGGGGAGATCATGTCTAACCAATTTGATTGAATTTTTCGAGGGGCTGACTCGGTGTGTGGATGAGGGTAGTGCAGTTGATGTAGTCTACATGGACTTAAGTAAGGCTTTTGGCAAAGTCCCGCATGGGAGACTGGTCAAGAAGATAAGAGCCCATGGGATCCAGGGCAATTTGGCACGTTGAATTCATAATTGGCTTAGTGGCAGGAGGCAGAGGGTGATGGTAGAAGGTTGTTTTTGTGACTGGAAGCCTGTGTCCAGTGGTGTACCACAGGGATCGGTGCTGCGTCCTTTGCTGTTTGTAATGTACATTAATGATTCAGATATGAATGTAGGAGGTATGATCAGTAAGTTCACAGACGACACGAAAATTGGTGGGGTGGTAAATCGCGAGGAGGGAAGCCTCAGGCTACAGGACGATATAGACGGGTTGGTTAGATGGGCAAACAGTAGCAAATGGAATTTAATCCTGAAAAGTGTGAGGTGATGCATTTTGGGAGATCTAACAAGGCAAGGGAATAAACAATGAATGGTAGATTCCTAGGAAGGACAGAGGATCAGAGGGTCCTTGGTGTGAATGTACATAGATCCCTGAAGGCAGCAGTACAGGTAGATAAGGTGTTTAAAAAAAGCATAGGGGATACTGGCCTTCATTAGCCGAGGCATAGATTATAAGAGCAGGGAGGTTATGATGGAGCTGTACACAACGCTAGTTAGGCCACAGCTGGAATACTGTGTGCAGTTCTGGTCGCCAAACCATAGGAAGGATGTGATTGCACTGGAGAGGGTGCAGAGGAGATTCACCAGTGCTAGAGCGCTTCAGCTTTGAAGAGAGACTGGACAGGCTGGGGTTGTTTACCTTAGAGCAGAGAAGGCTGAGGGGGGACCTGATTAAGTTGTACAAAATTATGAGGGGCATAGATAGGTTGGATAGAAAGGAACTTTTCCCCTTAGTAGAGGGGTCAATAACCAGGGGGCATACTTTCAAGGGAAGTGGCAGGAGGTTTAGAGGGGATTTAAGGAAAAACTTTTTCACCGTGAGCGTGGTTGGAATCTGGAACTCACTGCCTGAAAGGATGGTAGAGGCAGGAACCCTCACAACATTCAAGAAGCATTTAGCTCAGCAGTTGAAACGCCATTAGCATACAAGGCTACGGACCAAGTGCTGGAAATGGCATTAGAATAGACAGGGCTTGATGGCCGTCCGGACACGATGTGCCGAAGGGCCTCTTTCTGTGCTGTATAACTCTATGACTTTGACTAAGCACAACCATCTTCCTTTGTGTTAGATATGACTTCAGCCAGTGAATCCCTCCTGATTCCCGTTGATATTAATTCAACTTGGTATCCTTGATGCCACATTCGGTCAAATGCTGCCTTGATATCAAGGGCAGTCACTCTCACTTCACCTCTGGAATTCAATACTTTTGTCCATGTTTGGAACAAGGCTGTAATGAGGTATGGAGCAGATTGGGCCTGGCAGAATGCAAATTGAATATCGTTCAGCAGGTTATTGGTTAGCAAGTACCGCTTGATAGCACTGTCGACGGCACCTTACATGAATTTGCTGATGATAGAGAGCAGACTGATGGGACTGTAATTGGTCGGATTGGATTTGTCCTGCGTTTTGTGGACAGGAAGTACCTGGGCAATTTTCCACATTGTCGGATAGATGCCAGTGTTGTAGCTGTACTGGAACAGCTTGGTTGGAGGTGCGGCTAGTTCTGGAGTCCCAATCTTCAGCACGACAGCCGGGATGCTGTCGGGACCCACAGCCTTTGCTGTAACCAGTGCGCTCAGTCGTTTCTTGATATCACGTGAAGTGCATTGAATTGGCTGAATACTGACTCCTGTGATGGTGGGGAACTCAGTAGGAGGCCGATATGGTTCATCCACTCAGCAATTGTGGCTGAAGATGGTTGCAAACGCTTCAGCCTTGTCTTTTGCATTCGTGTGCTCGCTCCGCCATTATTGAGTATGGGGATGTCCATTTAAAATCTATGGCCTTTTGTACTTGAAGTTGCAGCAACAGAACCAAATGTTGCGGCGCCCTCTATAGGGCATCTGGGATCTGTGTCTACAGAACAAGCAATTGTGTATCCCCTTCACCAATCATATTGAAGGATTGAAGGATGAACAGCGCAGATTCTGAAACAGGAAGTGTAAGTCAGAATAGTGTATTCAATGTCAAATCAGGTATTGAAAGCGAATTAGAGAAAGGGAAAGAAAGATTGGATTCAAGAGAAAAAAAAGAGAAAGAAAGAAACATAAACTATTCGTTTTCAATTTTTAATTTTAAAAACAAACTCTGTCAACAATTAATATCTGAAGGAATGAGACTCCACATTCGTAAAAGTTAATTATCAGTGATGGAAAGGTTGTTTGTCAGTAATTGAAAATGATCACGCTTTTAGAAATGCTACTTTGACTGATATGGACAATCCCTAGCTTTCTGTGGTGAGATTGATGCCTCTCTACCGGGCAAGTACAGGAAATTCACTCAGCTCAGTACATTTGAATGGGGAGCCGGACAGCGAGATGACATTTTCGAGCAGCTTGATGATTAGCGATGGGTCTCGGACAGTAACTCTAAGTTTTCGCGTTGAACTGCACAAGTGTGCTGGCTTGAAGTAGCTGTCCGAATAGTGAATAAATAACAGTGAGTGCCATTATCCTCACCATTATTGTTACAGTAAATTCTAGCCCATTATAACATATGCCGCGATTCTCATTTATCGAGGAATTTCACACATTACGTGGAGGAAATCATCATTTACCTCAGTTTGGTTGTTTGCATATTTATTTATTTGTTTATTTCTTTACTGTTTTCCAACAATTCTGTTTTCTTTCTCAGCCTTCCCATGAGCCTATTGATCAGGACAACCCCTCTCAAACAACAATCCCCAAGGTCCAAACTACAACAGTCTGATGCCACCACCGTTATAGAATGGTTTTCAACGGTACAAATGGAGATCATACATTGGGACACATTACAGATGAAATTTAACGTGGAGAAGTGTAAAGTGTTGCATTTTTGAAGGAACAATGAGGAGAATCTTTCTAAACTAAATAGTAACATTTTAAAGGGGGTGAAAGATCTGAGAGTCCTGGGGGTTCAGGGGCGCACTATTTTCATGGTAGCAGGACAAGCTGATAGAGCTGTTAACAAACACATCTAATAATTTGCTTTGTAAACAGAGGCACAGCGTACAAAAGCACGGAAGTTATGCTAAATCTCTGTAAATCATTGACTAGGCCTCCACTGGAGCATTGTGTCCAATTCTGGATACCACACTTTAGGAAGGATATAAAGACTTTGTTGATGATCCAGAGGAGATTTACTAGAATGTTAGCAGGGATGAGGGGTTTCAGTTATGTGTTATTATTCTCGTTAGAGCAGGGAAGGATAAGGGGAGATTAATTAGAGTTGTTCAAAATTAGGAGGCGTTTTGATAGAATAAATTAGGAGAAGCTATTTCCACTGGCAGAGTAGTCGATAACGAGAGGACACAGATATAATGTAATTGGCAATAGTGCAAAGAGGGGAATGAGGATAAATGTATTTACGCAGCGAGTTGTTGTGATCTGGAACGCACTCCCTGTAAGGGCGGTGGAAGCAGATTCAATGGTAACTTTCAAAATTTAAGTGGAAAGAAACTTAAAACAGAATAAAAATGCAGGGCTATGGGGAAAGAGCAGGTGGGTGTAATTGGATCGCTCTTTCAGGAAGTCAGCACAGGCACGATGGGCGGAATGACCTCTTTCTATGTCATATCATTCTGTGATTCTATGATTCAGCAAAAAGACTATTTGGTGCAGTGGCGCCTAAATCCAGTTCATGAATGACGCCATTTTTCTATCGAACAACACGTGTGAAGCTAAGAGCAATACCTGAAAAACCAGCTCATAAATAAACAAAATAAAGATAAATTTGAGACGTGTCACGACGGTTTATATTGGAGAACAAATCACCTGGAATACAACATTAACCAGATCTGATTTTTTGGACTTTCTATAGTGTTGATCTTTGTTGATCTTTGATGCAGTAATGCACGTGCTGATTAAACGGTGGAAATAACTTATTAACGCGCTATTAATTTCTTGAACCAAGACGATCTTATTTTCTTCCTACACCTCCTGCCAACTCCCCCCGCGTCACCTTTCACCTCTGATGAGCTTCATTACTTGTTGGTGGCAGGACATCAGTCGGGCAATCAGGTGGGTGTGAATCTACATTTCTCTGCCTGCCCGGAGAGTGTTCACTCATACAAGCTGGGCTTTCCCTCCCCCCCGACCCTCCCCCGCCCCCGCCCACACAGAGCCCTCACAGTGGGGTAATTTTAAAATAAAAGGCCGGGCAGGAATCTAAGAGGATCGGGTGGAAAGCCAGTTTTACATCCTCCCCACCCCGCCCCTTCCATATTATGCTCTGGTTGTTTCAACGATAGTAAAATTACGCAGCGAGCAAATCCCGCGTTCGCCCGATTCCATCAGTTTCCAGACTGCCGGGTTAAGATAAAATTGGCTCCAAGAACATAAGAACATAAGAACATAAGAAATAGGAGCAGGAGTAGGCCAATCGGCCCCTCGAGCCTGCTCCGCCATTCAATAAGATCATGGCTGATCTGATCCTAACCGTCAATCTACTATCTATCACAGAACCATCTCCTGCATCTAACAGAATTGCACACACGAAATAGGAGCAGAATCAGACTACACGGTCACTGGGCCCGCTCCACTACCCACAGGGCCATGACCGATCCGAACCTAGACTCATGTCCAAATTCCTGCCCGCTCCCCGTAACCCTTAATGCCCTTTACTTCTAGGAAACTGTCTATTTCTGTTTTAAATTTATTTAATGATGTAGCTTCTACAGCTTTTTGTGGCAGCATATTCCATGGACCTACCACCCTCTGAGTGAAGTAGTTCCTCCTCATCTCAGTTTTGAAAGAGCAGCCCCTTATTCTAAGACTATGTCCCCTAGTTCTAGTCTCACCCGTCATCGGGAACATCCTCCCCGCATCCACCCGATCCAACCCCTTCACAATCTTATATGTTTCAATAAGATCGCCTCTCATTCTTCTGAACTCCAATGAGTAGATCCCCAATCTACACAACCTCTCCTCATATGACCACCCCCTCATCCCCGGGATTAACCGAGTGAACCTTTTTTGCACTGCCTCGAGAGCAAGGATGTATTTCCTTAAGTAAGGACACCAAAACTGTATGCAGTATTCCAGGTGCGGTCTCACCAATACCTTGTACAACTGAAGCAATACCTCCCTATTTTTATATTCTATCCCCCTAGCAATGAAAGCCAACATTCCATTTGCCTTCTTAATCACTTGCTGCACCTGCATACTAACCTTTTGAGTTTCGTGCACCAGGACCCCCAGATCCCTTTGCACTTCAGTACTGTCCAGTTTCTTGCCATTAAGATAATAAATTGCTCTAGGATTTTTCCTGCCAAAGTGCATCACCTCACACTTTCCAGTGTTGTATTCCATCTGCCAAATCTCTGCCCACTTACTTAGCCTGTCTATGTCCCCTTGCAGGTTTTTTATGTCCTCCTCACTCACTACTTTCCCTCCCATCTTTGTATCATCTGCAAATGTTGATATGTTACACTTGGTCCCTTCCTCCAAATCGTTAATATAGATTGTAAAGAGTTGGGGACCCAGCACTGACCCCTGTGGAACACCACTAGTTACTGATTGCCAGTCTGAGAATGAACCATTTATCCCAACTCTTTGCTTTCTGTTAGATAGCCAATCCTCTATCCATGCCAGAATATTACCCCCAATCCCGTGATTTCTTACCTTAAGCAATAATCTTTTGTGTGGTAATCATTTTCCTATTCCCCCTACCAACGAATTCTAAGCCAGTCTAGAACCTGGGACATTCCTACTCTATGTTCCTTAGCAATTAGCTCCCTAAATCGACTGATCTGTGGAATAGGAAAATGCAGACTTTCGCTGGTGTACGTGTTGTGCCCATATCCCTGTATCCAATATCACGGCTCTGTCACGAGTTACAAGGAACTGGAGCGGATTTCCGGTTCTAGACTGAGAGCCTGGTGAGAGGCCTTGCACTCAGCAGACCACTGTTTGGAAAATGTTATTTGCATTTTAAATTGGTTAACACCTCCGCTAAAGAAGATGAATGTCACAGGTTGCATTCTTCCTCTATGATCACATGCGGTGACCTCCAGCTCACAGAGACACATGAATCTACAGGGAAATGATTGGGCTCTTCAGGCAGGTTGTGGAAATGGAACGGTGCTGGGTAATTTGGTAGGAATCTCCCAGCGACTCAACAAAGGTATTCACAAGGAGCAACATGGCACCGGCGTTCTTTATGAAAGTATTTGATAAGACACAAGGAGGGGTTATATTAACCAAACTGGTCGGACGGTAAACGGGCGGGTTCTGGTCTCCCGCCCGTTTTAAACTCCGCCCGTTTTTACTCTCCATTGAAATAAGGTTAAGATTAGCCCGGTCTTTCACCCCTATGTTTTGCTGCACAGTATTGCTTTCGGAATCGTTAACTCAATCATTTCAAGCAACTTCGCCTGACATTCAGGATATAAAGGTCAAAACCATCATTACAATTGTACGGAGGGATTCCATTGTAAATATTATGAATTAATCTGCTAATATCGCAAACAGTAATTTCTAGACTCACAGCACATCATTCAGTTGCAGACAGTTATTTCTGTTTATTTCTAATAGTGTTTCAGCTTGCTGCAGGGGCCTAAAACAGGTGTTGAAACAATCAGCCATGCTTTTGTGACATGAAGTCTGGACTATTTCGATGCTCACCTGGCTGGCCTTCCACCTTGCACCCTCGGTAAACTTCTTCTCATCCAAACTTCCGCTGCCTGCTTTATTACTCGCATCAATTCCCGTTCACACATCACCCCCTGAACCTGCTGAACTACATTGACTCCCAATCATGCTACGCACCGATTTTAAATTCTCATCCATGTTTTCAAATCCCTCCACGGCCTCACCCTCTATGTCTCTGTAATCTGCTCCAGCCCTACAACCATCTGAGATATTTAGTTCCTCCAATTCTGTCCTCTTGCGCATCCTCGATTTTTATCGCTCCACCATTGGCGGCCGTGCCTTCAGCTTCAAAGGCCCGAAACCCTGGTAAAACTTCCATAAACCTGAACTCCTCTCTCCCTCTCTCTCTCCTCCACTAAGGCGCTGCTTAAAACCTATCACTTTGGCCAAGCTTCTGATCACCTGTCCTAATATCTGCCTATGTGGCTCGGGATCAAATTGTGTTTGATAATCGCTCCTGTGAAGCGCCTTGGGCCATTTTACTACATTAAAGGCGTTATATAAATGCAGGATGTTGTTGATGACGATGCGGACCAGCCTTCTTTCATTAGTTCCCCCCGATTTTCGCTCTCATTGTCTACGCTGGCGAGAAACTTGTTCTAGTGCTGGAAAGGATTGAGAAGTGTGTTGCACAAGTTGAACAAGCACTCAAAGACGTGATCCGAAACTCACTGAAAATTGGGCTTCCGGCTATCTCTACTAAAAATCTGCGAGCTTCAGACGCCAATCGTCCGATGTGCTCGTTGGTGGAGACACAGGAAAATTCGGCTGGCACCGACAGCGAGCCATCCCTTGGGGAAGGGAGGGAGGCAAAAGTTAAGAGGATGAGCCCAGGTCCTATTCCTGTACCATCTGACAAGTCCAAAACTGTTTCAGTTACATTCTCTGCGCAGCCTCCCAAGTTCCGTTTATGGACCATTACGGACAGAGAGGAGACAGTGTAATGCGCAATTCGGAAATGGCATATACATTGAATAAATAATTTCTATCTGTCCTCACAGAAGAATACATAAAAAACAATCTGGAAATAGTGGGGAACCACGAGACTAGTGGAAATGAGAAACTTAAAGAAATTAATATCAGTATAAAAATAGGCTGGAGAAATTAAAGGGACTAAAAGCCGACAAATTCCCGGGAGCTGATGGCCTACATCCTCGGGTTTTAAAAGAGGTGGCTACAGAGATAATGGATGCCTTGGCTTTCGTCTTCCAGAATTTGCTATATTCAATATCGCCGCTTCCCCCCCACCTGCCCCCCCCCCCCCACCCCCTCCGATTTGAGAGTTTCAACAGTAACCCCGCTATTCAAGAAATAGGAAGAGTGAACATTGAGCACTACAGGTCAGTTAGCCTGACATCAGGAGTAGAGAAAATGCTTATCAAATAATCTATTATTAGGGACTTGGTAACAGAACACTTAGAAAATCAAAATATGATTGGGCAGATTCAACACAGATTTGTGAAAGGGAAATCGTGTTTGACAAATCTAATAGAATTTCTTGAAGTTGTAACTCGCAGGGTTGATAAGGGGGAAACAGTGGATGAAGTATATTTGTATTTCCAAAAGGCATTCGATAGGTTGCCAAATAAAAGGCTGCTAAGCAAGATAAGGGCTCATGGGATTGGGGGTAATATATTAGCATGGACTGAGGATTGGTTGTCGGACAGAAAACAGAGTAGGAATAAACGGGTCATTTTAAGGTTGGCAGGCTGTAACTAGTGGGGTACTCCAAAAATCAGTGCTTGGTCTGCAGCTATTTACAATCTATATCGATGGTTTCGATGAGGGGCTTAGTGCAATGTATCCAAGCTTGCTGATGATACAAAGTTAGGTGGGTTGGTAAGCTGTGACGAGGATGCAAAGAAGATGCAAATTGATATAGACTGGTTAAGTGAATGGGTAAGAGCATGGCAGCTGAAATCCACTGTGGAAAAATGTGAAGTTATCCACTTTGGTAGGAAAAACAGAAAAGCGGAATATTTTTTAAATGTTGAGAAATTGGGAAATGTTGGTATTCAGAGGGATCTGGATGTCATTGTACACAAATCAAGGAAAGTTAACATGCAGGTGCAGCAAAGAATTAGGAAAGGAAATGGTATGTTCGCCTTCATTACAAAAGGATTGGAGTATAAGATTAGAGAAGTCTTACTGCAATTATATAATGCCCTGGCGAGACAACACCTGGAGTACTCTGTACAATTTTGGCCTCCTTACCTAAGGAAGGATAAACTTGCCTTGCAGGTTGTCTCGACTGATTCCTAGGTTGTTATCCTATGAGGAGAGACTGAGTAAATTAGGACTATAATCCCCAGAGTTCAGAAGAATGAGAGGTGATCTCATTGAAACGTATAAAATTCTTAAGGGGCTTGACAGTGTAGATGCTGGGAGGATGTTTCTCCTGACCGGGGAATCTAGAACTCGTGGTCACAATCTCAGAATAAGGGGTCGGCCATTTAGGACTGACCTGTGGAGACATTTCTTCACTCAAAGGGTTGTGAATCTTTGTAATTCGCTACCGCAGCGGGCTGTGGATGCTCAGTCCTTGACTATTTTCAACACAGAGATCGATAGATTTTTGCATAGTCAGGGAACCAAGTGATATGAGGATAGTGCGTGAAGCTGGATTTCAGGTAGAAGGTCATCCATGATCTTATTGAATAGTGGAGTAAGCTCGAAGGGCCGAATAGAATCATAGAATCATAGAAATGTACGGCAGAGAAGGAGGTTATTCGACCCATCGTGTCTGTGCCGGCCGAGAAAGAGCTCGCCTGCCTAACCCCATTTTCCAGCTTTTGGTCCCTAGCCCTGTAGGTTACGGCACTTCAAGTCCATATCCAAGTACTTTTTAAAAGTGATGAGGTTTTCTGCCTCTACCACCATTTCAGACAGTGAGCTCCAGACCCCCAGCACCCTCTGGCTGGAAACATTTATTATCCTCTCCCGTTTAATCCTTCTACCACTTATTTTAAAACTATGCCTTCTGGTTATTGAGCTCTCTGCTAAATGAAATAGGCCCTTGCTGTCCACTCTATCTAGGCCCCTCATAATTTCTTATGTTCTTGTATTCAATCTTGCGTCCCAGCAATAGGAATGTCACTGGTGCTGCAAAAGCAGATTCATCGCCAGTAGTGCAATAGATGGGTCTCCATCAGTGCCACAAGATTGGGGCCTCGAACAGGAATAGAATCAGCTATAGCAGAGGAAAAGCAGTGTCATATCTGGTGTAACTGTAGACACACTATTACCAGATGAGCACGGTCACATCTAGTGTATGTGTAGGGGTACCACAAGTACCTTAGAAGCAGGATCATCGCTGGTTTAAGTGCAGGGGACACGTTCAGCATTAGTGTAAGTGCAGGGGTACTGCTAGTACTCGAGGAGGACGGTCAGCTCTTGTGTAAATGTACGCTGCCACTAATACCAAAAGAGCACTGTCAGTATCAGTGTAAGTGTAAGGTTACCACTGGTACCGGGGAACATGGTCACACCTAGTATAGGTGTAGGGTACCACTACACACGGAGTAGCGTGTTCACTTCTAATATAAGTATAGGATTAGCAATGGTACAGGAGGAGCTCCTCTAGTGTATGTGCAGGGATAACACTAGCACCTGTCGAGGACGGTCAGCTTGTGAGTAATTGTAGGTTATCACTAATACCAGAACATCACTGTCACTACCATTGTAAGTGTGGTTTTACCACTACTACCGGTGGAGCACGGTCACCTCTAGTGTATATGTAGGAGCACTACTCGTACTGTATAAGCAGGAGCACTGCTGGTGTAAGTGTGGGGAACCATTATAATAGGACGTTCATGTCCAGCACTAGTCTAAATGCAGGGGTATAGCTAGCACCGGAGGAGCAACATCACCTCGAGTATCAGTGTAGTGGTCCACAACACTGAAGGTGCACTTTCTCCTCTAGTGTAAGTGTAGGGGCACCACTAGTAATGAAGGAGTACTGCTCCTCTAATGTAAGTGTAAGGACACCACTAGTACTGAAGGAGCACTGTCTCCTCTAGTGTAAGTGTAGGGGCACCACTACTACTGAAGGGGCACTTTCTCCTCTAGTGTAAGTGTAGGGGCACCGCTAGTACTGAAGGAGCACTGTCAACTCTAGTGTAAGTGTAGGGGCATCGCTGCTACTGAAGTAGCACTGTCTCCTCTATTGTAAGTGTAGTGGTACCACTAGTACTGAAGGAGCACTGTCTCCTCTAGTGTAAGTGTAGGGGCAGCACTAGTACTGAAGGAGCACTTTCTCCTCTAATGTAAGTGCAGGGTTACCGCTAGTACTGAAGGAGCACTGTCTACTCCAGTGTAAGTGCAGGGGTACCACTAGTACCAGGGGAGCACTGTCTCATCTAGTGTAAGTGAAGGGGCGACCACTAGTACTGAAGGAGCACTTTCTCCTCTATTGTAAGTGCAGGGTTACCGCTACTACTGAAGGAGCACTGTCTACTCTAGTGTAAGTGCAGGGGTACCACTAGTACCAAGGGAGCACTGTCTCCTCTCGTGTAAGTGTAGGAGCACCAATAGTACCAGAGAAGCACGGTCACCTCTAGTTTAAGTGTAGGGCTTCCACAAGTACAGGAAGAGCACTCTCACATCTAGTGCAAGTGTAGGTTTACTACAACTACCAGAGGAGCACGGTTACCTTTAATGCCGCATGACTGTGGTCATCACCAATAACGCAAGATTTGGTCACTGTCTGTTCTGGAGGGGTTGAAGCAATAAAACTTTGTCAAGTATAGAGTCAGGACATGTAGTGCTAGGGGGCTGCCTTCACTGCTCCTGTAGTAATAGAGGCAGCTGCAGTACTGGGAGATTCAACTCTCTAATTGTAAAGAATGCTTTAATTTTGTTTTCTTAATTAACATTTCCAATAACAATTTCAACTATTTCTGTTAATCTGGCGTATTAGATTAAAAAAAAATTACCTCAGTCTATTTGTTCAATGACTGTAAATAATGCTAATTATGATCTAACCTGATTGACTCGCTGGAGGTTTGATGTGTGGATAAATATAGGTTCCCTTCCATTGCCTCAGCCGTGCGCCAGTCAGAGTCCTTTAGCTCCGACGCAGAATTAATTCATTCTCACAGAAAATGGGTCAACTACCTATGCTGCTGATAACAGAGATTTATTACCCGATTCTCGCAGCCGTCGGTGTCCCCGGTGAGCCATTGCAACGTGTATATTGTCAATCAGGGTTAACTGTATCCCTAATGCGATAGCAAAATACTGCGGATGCTGGAAATCCGAAATAACAACAGAAAACACTGACAAATCTCAGCAGGGCAGGCAGCATCCGTGGAGAGAGAAACAGAGTTAACGTTTCAGGTCGAAGACCTTTCGTCAGAACTGAAAAAAGCTGGAAATGAAATAGATTTCAAGCAAGTATAAAGCTGGGAAAAGGGGGAGGGGATGAAAGAACAAAAGGAGAGATTAAGAGACATTGAGAGATATTAAGAGATAATCAAGGCAAGAGGAGGTGTTGATGTAACAGGTTGAGGCTAAATGAAGCGTGAAATGCACTGGCAGAATGAAGGACAGCTGCCAGCTTCTGGGAGCAAAGAAAAGGGGGGGCAAACAAAAGGGTGGATGAAAAAATAAAATATAAATGTGATAGGGGCCGAGGTTATGATCTAAAATTGTTGAACTCGATGTTGAGTCCAGAGGGCTGTAGAGCGCCTAAACGAAAGATGAGGTGCTGTTCCTCGAGCTTACGCTGAGCTTCCGTGGAACAGTGTAATAGGCCGAGGACGGTGAGGTCAAAGTGGGAGTGGAGCGGAGAATTAAAGTGACAGGCACCGGGAGCTCGAGGTCCCCCTTACGGACTGAACGGAGGTGTTCCGCAAAGCGGTCACCCAATCTGTGTTTGATCTCCCCAATGTAGAGGAGACCATATCATGAGCAGCGAATACAGCATACTAAATTGCAAGAATTTAAGTAAATCGCTGTTCAACTGGAATGGGTGTTTGGGGCCCTGGACAGTGGGAAGAGGGGAGATATAAGAGCATGTGTTGCATCTCCTGCGCTTGCACGGGAAGGTGCCGGGCGAAGGGGAAGGGGTGCTTTATACTCGCTTTAAATATATTTCATTTCCTGCTTTTTTCCAGTTCTGACGAAAGGTCTTCGGCCTGAAACGTTAACTCTGTTTCTCTCTCCACGGATGCTGCCTGGCCTGCTGAGTATTTCCAGCGTTTTCTGTTTTTAACTGTAACCCTGTTCAGCCTGTTGGAAAAGGTAAGGTGTTTACTAGATGTCAGCATTACATAGTCGGTAGTGACTGGAACCAGCTCGTGAACCACCTATCCACACTTTCCACGCTACCCTTAATTCAATAATCTCACTGATGTTACAATGTTCTTTGAAGCACCTACACAAGGACTTTGGCGGATTTCCGGACCGTCTTTCCGCCCCGCCCCCCCAAACCCGTGCAGAGTGAGCGCTGCAGCGGCTCATTACAATGTGTGGGTGGGTTTCCCAGGTAATGGCTCCAAGACTAATCCTGTTCTCACACTGCTCCGTGTGGATAATCACACTGAATGGAGCAAAATGCTCTCCACAGGGATCTCCATATATATTTCAATCAGACACTGGAACATTAGTTCTCTCCTCTCTCTCTCTTACAGCGAACTTGGTGACAATTGTGATTCTCTCCCGAGGAAACTGCGGCCTTTCCAAGTGCATCTCTGTCTACATGGTGGCCGTGGCAACAGCAGATCTATTGGTCATGATCATAAATGTAATAGTGTATCATATTTTCAGTTATCACTTTCCACTTTCATTCCTGTGCCAGACTCCCGTCTGTAAATTCATTCTATATATTACCGCTGTCAACCTCGATTTGTCTGTTTGGTTCACCGTCTCCTTCACATTTGATCGATTTGTCTTTATCTGCTGCGAGAGGTTTTAAGCAAAGTATTGCACCGAGAGAACTGCGGCCGCGGTTATAACAGCGTTCACGGTCCTCACCTTTTTAAAGGACATCCCCGTTTTGTTTGAATTTGAACCTCAGCAAATAATTAATAAGGTGCAGTGGGGCTGCCGGAACAGTGCAGGTTTTTTTTTACCTCACCTCCAGGCATAGCTTACGTCTGGTTTAACAGCGCCTGGGTCATCTAGCTTCCATTTACTTTTATCGCTTTGTTTAATTCTTTAACCGTTCGACGTATTTTAGTGGCCAGCAGATACCGCAGGGGACTCCGGGGTCACAGGAGTGAGAATCACAGCGATACAGAGACGGAGAACCGAAGGAAATCCAACATTTTACTGTTCACTATATCGGGCAGTTTTATATTGCTGTGGCTAACAAATGCCGTGAGCTTTGTAACTACCAGACTGACAAACACCACTAATTACCGAGGCGACAGCACAGACCCTGGATATATCGCCACTGAAACCGGAGCTTTGTTGAAATTTTTGAGTTGCTTTCAAAACCCGTGCATTTATGCAGCGACCCAAAGGAGATTCAGAGAAGAGCTGAAGAATGTGCTGACATCTCCCTGGACACTAATTCTGAGATTAGTTAGAAAATGAGAAGAAGAAAAATCTGGTTAAACGAAAGCTTCCTTGTAACTGAAGCTCAATTTCAACGTCTGTTCCACCGTAGAACGTCTTTCTTTCTGGAAACGTGAAACATGGGTGAGTTCTTTTGTAAACTTTTCTTCCATTTTGCAGCATGCGTTTGATGTCTGCATTGCTTTAGTTTTTACGGTACTTTTTCTGAGTAAACATAAACTATTCCTGCAAATTTAGCACATTTCAAGTTCAAGGATCAAAGATAACAATGTGAGATTCAGCAGTGGAGTCGGACACGTGCGCAACAGAGGAATCCACCTTACACTGCAGATACTGGGATCGGGCGCGGCCACTTTAAAATCATCAGTAAAGATTCATTCTGTGTCGAAACAATCGAAGGTCTTGCGATCGCCGATATTGATAACTTTCCTGGAAGTTTGGTGAGAATATTGCAGTCGCGGGTCTCTCTATCGGACTCCATTCCTCATTGACAAATGGAGCGGGATCTTTTCACGTGATCAGTGTTCGAATGGAGGAAACAGACGGAACTCGGCTCATCGATGTGACCTTTCACCTTTTTTGTCACCGAAACTGACTTAAAATCTCCATTGTCCACTAACTGGTGTCTCTCACTCAGCACAAAGATGGAGTCTGCTCTTCTTTTGTGCAGTCGATAAAAGTATCATGAGCAACATTATTGATATTCTGTCCCAATCAGTCTCCCAAACAAAATGTTAAGGAATGTAAGAATTAATGTTTATTCATAAAGTTCTTAACTATTACAAATGTTGCAAGTGACCTGTTAAAACCACTGCTAGAAATTCAGCCGAAATCAAACTGATCTTCAGTATTCTGTCTTTCGCTGAACAGTTGCGGACGGTCAGAAAGAATCTTTGATCATTACCGTCTTATTATGCAGCTGCATATTGTTCCAAATAATAATTGAAAAATCCCAGCAACCTAGAAACAATTACAAATTGTTCATCGGTGATCACGCCTCAATCTTTGAGAAACGTCAAGGAATGGGTGCACGCTCTCAGTGGGAAGGAGCTGCAGGGTTTGGATGAACAGCAATAGAGATCAAAAAATGTAATTCCAAGAAAGTATGTCTGCGGGTGGATAAGTCCATGGGAAAACCGACAGAAATGTGTGTTTTGCAGACATGAGCATAGATCACAAGAAACATATGTTTTGATCAACCTTTACAAGATGCTGACGAGGCCACCGTTGGAAAACCAGGTACAGATTCAATCCCTCATTGTGGAAGGACATTAAATCCACTGAGAGTGGGTAATGTAGATTACCCAGGATGGTGCGATGGATCACAACTATACTGGTGATGAGGGGCAAGATATTGGGACTTTTTCAACTGGAGCAGCGAAAGCTACGAGCAGATTTAATAGAGCTTTTAAAAATTATGAACAATTTGGCAGAATGAAGAGGGAGAGATTATTCCATCTAGTTGGGGAGCGAGCAATAAAGGGTGATCGATTTCAAATTCACAGAATCACAGAATCCCCACAGTGCAGATAGAGGCCATTTCGGCCCATCGAGCCTGCACCGATACATATCCCACCCTATCCCCATAACCCCACGTATTTAATCCCCCTAACACTAAGGGTCAATTATATCATAGCCAAATCAACCTAACCCGCACATCTTTGGACTGTGGGAGGAAACCGGAGCACGCGGAGGAAACCCACGCAGACACGGGGAGAATGTGCAAACTCCACACAGACAGTCACCCGTGGGCTGGATTCGAACCCGGGTCCCTGGCGCTGTGAGGCAACATTGCTAGCCACTATGCCACCGTGTTGCCCAAATTGTCACGAAAGGAATGAGCAGAGAGATTAGCAGAAACTTATTTATGCAAAGGGTTGCTGGAGCATGGATTGTTTTGACTCAGGGAATATTTAAGGGAAAATTAGGTGAATATTTCAAAACGAGCAATTAATTGTCTGTGGCAAGAGCGGAGAACAGCGCCGATAATTTTTGATTGCTGTGTCAAAGAACCCAGTACAGATAGAATGGGTCAAATGATCTACTCCCGCCCAGTACATTTCTATGGTTTTATAGAGTTAACTCTATTGGTGTCATTTTCATTTTTGTTGTTTGTAAATTACACTCATCCCCGTTGAGCATCTATTGAACAAAGGATTATAAATAAACTGGTAACAAGGAAGATTGCGAGTAAGGCAGATGAATTGAAGGTGTTGATGAACACATTGGAGTATGATATTGTTGCTATCACAGAGACATGGTTGAGGGTGGGGCAGGACTGGCAGCTCAATATTCCGGGGTATAGAAGCTTCAGGCGAGACAGAGGAGGTATGTAAAAGAGGAGGGGGTGTCGCAATATTAATCAAGGAGTCAATTACTGCTGTAAGGAGGGCTGATATCTCAGCAGGTTCCTCTAATGAGGCCATATGGGTAGAATTTAAAAACAAAAAGGGGGCAAGCACTTTGCTGGGAGTGTACTATAGGCCCCCAAACAGTCAGGGGGAGATAGAGGAACAGATATGTCGGCAAATCTCAGAGAAGTGTAGAAATAATAGGGTAATAATAGTAGGGGATTTCAACTTCCCCAATATTAACTGGGATAGTCAGAGTGTGAAAGCCTTAGAGCGTGCGGAATTCTTAAAGTGCATCCAGGAGAGCTTTTTGAGCCGGCATGTAGAAAGTCCTACAAGAGTGGGGGCGGTACTGGACCTAATTCTAGGGAATGTAGCCGGACAAGTGTTAGAAGTGTTAGTCGGAGAGCATTTTGGTGACAGTGACCATAATTCGGTGAGATTTAAGGTAGTCATGGAAAAGGACAAAGATGGACTGGAAATAAAGTTTCTAAATTGGGGGAAGGCCGATTTTAATATGAGAAGGCAGGATCTGGCCAAAGTGGACTGGGATCAGCAACTTGTAGGAAAATCCACATCAGAGCAGTGAGAGTCTTTCAGAAAGGAAATGGAGAGAGTACAACGGCAACATGTTCCCGTAAAGGTCAACGGTGGGATCAACAAGCCCAGGGAACCCTGGATGTCAAGGGATATACGAGAATGGATTAGGAAAAAAGGGAGGCTTTTGATAGATGCAAATAACAAAAAACTGTGGAAGGCCAAGAGGAGTATAGAAAGTGCAGGGGGGTACTTCAAAAATAAATTAGGAGAGAGAAGAGGGGGCATGAAATAAAACTGGCGGCCAAAATAAAGGAAAATCCCAAGGTGTTTTATAAGTATATTAAGGGCAAGAGGATAACCAGGGAAAGAGTAGGGCCCATTAGTGACCATAGTGGCAAACTGTGTGTCGAGCCAGAAGATGTAAGTGGGGTTTCAAATGAATATTTTGCATCTGTGTTCACTGTGGAGAAGGACGATGTAGGCATATAAATCAGGCAGGGGGATTGTGATATACGTGAACAAATTAGTATTGAGAGGGAGGAGGTACTAGCGGTTTTAGCGGGCTTAAAAGTGGATAAATCCCCAGGCCCAGACGAGATGTATCCCAGGCTGCTGTGTGAGGCAAGGGAGGAGATTGCAGGGGCACTAACGCAAATTTTCAGAACCTCTCTGGCCACAGGAGAGGTACCAGAGGACTGGAGGACAGCTAACGTAGTACCATTATTCAAGAAGGGTAGTAGGGATAAACCAGGGAATTACAGGCCAGTGAGCCTAACATCAGTAGTAGGGAAATTATTGGAAAAAATTCTGAGGGACAGTATTAGTCTCCACTTGGACAGGCAAGGTTTAATCAAGGATAGTCAGCATGGCTTTGTCAGGGGGAGATCGTGTCTGACCAATTTAATTGAATTTTTCGAGGGGGTGACTACGTGTGTGGATGAGAGTAGTGCAGTTGATGTGGTCTACATGGACTTCAGTAAGGCTTTTGACAAAGTCCCGCATGGGAGACTGGTCAAGAAGGTAAGAGCCCATGGGATCCAGGGCAACTTGGCACATTGGATCCAAAATTGACTAGTGGCAGGAGGCAGAGAGTGATGGTCGAAGTTTGTTTTTGTGACTGGAAGCCTGTGTCCAGTGGTGTACCGCAGGGATCGGAGCTGGGTCCTTTGCTGTTTGTAGTGTACATTCATGATTTAGATATGAATGTAGGAGGTATATTCAGTAAGTTCGCAGATGACACGAAAATTGGTGGGGTGGTAAATAGAGAGGAGGGAAGCCTCAGGCTACAGGACGATATAGATGGGTTGGTCAGATGGGCAGAACAGTGGCAAATGGAATTTAACCCTGAAGAGTGGGAGGTGATGCATTTTGGGAGGACTAACAAGGCAAGGGAATACACAATGAATGGTAGGACCGTGGGAAGGACAGAGGATCAGAGGGACCTTGGTGTGCATGTACATAGATCCCTGAAGGCAGCAGGACAGGTAGATAAGGTGGTTAAAAAGGCATATGGGATACTTGCCTTCATTAGCCGAGGCATAGAATATAAGAGCAGGGAGGTTATGATGGAGCTGTACAAAACGCTAGTTAGGCCACAGCTGGAATACTGTGTGCAGTTCCGGTCGCCACACTATAGGAAGGATGTGATTGCATTGCAGAGGGTGCAGAGGAGATTCACCTGGGCTGAAGCGCTTCAGCTATGAAGAGAGACTGGACAGGCTGGGGTTGTTTTCCTTAGAGCAGAGAAGGCTGAGAGGGGTCCTGATTGAGGTGTACAAAATTATGAGGGGCATAGATAGGGTAGATAGAAAGGAACTTTTCCCCTTAGTAGAGGGGTCAATAACCAGGGGGCATAGTTTGAAGGTAAGGGGCAGGAGGTTTAGAGGGGATTTGAGGAAAAACTTTTTCACGTAGAGTGTGGTTGGAATCTGGAACTCACTGCCTGAAAGTGTGGCAGAGGCAGGAACCCTCACAACATTCAAGAAGCATTTAGATGAGCACTTGAAACGCCACAGCATACAAGGCTACGGACCAAGTGCTGGAAAATGGGATTAGAGTAGATAGGGCTTGATGGCAGGCGCGGACACGATGGGCCGAAGGGCCTCTTTCTGTGCTGCATAACCCTATGACTCTATGACTATGACTCTAGGTCCAATAGTCACCCGTCCCTTACAGGTTTCCATTTGTCGATAGCCTACTTTCATTTTGTAATGAGCTGTTTGTGCAGTGCCAGATCTCCCACCCATCCCATAATTCCTCACCGTGAGTAGATGTGGAACCTTGTCCGCTGCTTCGTTAAAATCCCCCTGGGTCATTCCAACTGCATTTGCCCTGCCCTACAGGCCAGTGATGTGTTTCAGAAACTCCAGCATGTAAGTTAAAGATGTAACATTATCCCTCAAACCAAGAAAGTTCTGTTTTACGTTCTTCCTCTCCCAGGTGCTCTCCCAGTGGATCTCTCCTGGCCTTATTTAAAACACTGGGATTATTTCAGCCTCTGTCGGATCCTCAGGAATCTTCTCTAATGGAGGAAACTTGCAACAGTATCAGTAAACCGTCACTCCTGTCAGACCCCATTCCTTTATCTCGGGGTGTCTGTGTCCCTGGATTCCAGATTCCCATTTCATGTGATTGAATACTGTAATTACATTTCAAAACCCGTTGATCGGTGCCGCTCATACAAGCCCTCCTTCAGTGATTCAGTTGTGAACTACTCCGAATATTTAACAGTTTTAGCTCGTCCTTACTATCTACCTGCTAGACTTTTTGGATAATTTAAAAACTTTTACTTTATCCTTAATATTGCTCCCTACACAATGACTTCTACACACGCTATCTCCTATTCTCTATTAAATGCATGAATACGTTTTAATTCCTCACTCACTAACACTTTCTTAAATACTTTCAGCTTGTCTACTCCAGCGCTGGGATCTCCCAGTCCTGCCCCACGGCCTGAATCTAACACACACAGCGGGCAGGTTGTCGAAAATTATGGAACTGCTTCTTTAGCTTGCATTCATAAGAACAATAGAACATAAGAAATTGGAGCAGGAGAAGGACCTTTGGCCCTTCGAGCCTGCTCCGCCATTCAATTAGATCATGGCTGATCTTCTACCTCAACTCCACGATCCTGCACTATCCCCATATCCCTTGATTCGCTTAATATTCAAAAATCTATCCATCTCTGTCTTGAATATACTCAACGACTGAGCCTCCACAGCCCTCTGGGGTAGAGAATACCAAAGGTTCACCACACTCTGACTGAAGAAATTCCTGCTCATCTCAGTCGTAAATGGCCGACTCCTTATTCTGAGTCTGTGACCCCTGGTTCTGGACTCCGCAACCAGGGGAAACATCCTTCATGCATCTACCCTGTCAAGCCCTGTAAGAATGTTGTATCTTTCAATG
Source organism: Squalus acanthias (assembly GCA_030390025.1). NCBI lineage: Eukaryota > Metazoa > Chordata > Chondrichthyes > Squaliformes > Squalidae > Squalus > Squalus acanthias. The sequence goes on from JASTWF010000672.1 coordinate 220,252, forward strand.
AGATCACTTCCCATTCTTCTAAACTGTATAGAATATAGAACTGGTCTACTCAATCTCTCCTCATTAGAGAATCCCCCATCCCAGAAACCAGTGTGGTGAACCTTCGTTGCACTCCCTCTATGGCAAATATATCCTTCATTCGGTAAGGAGACCAAAACTGTGCACAATACTCCAGGTGTGATCTCACCAGGGCCCTACATAATTGCAGTAAGACGTTTTTACTCTTATACACAAATCCTCTTGTAATAAAGACCAACATACCATTTGCTTTCCTAATTGCTTGCTGTACCTGTATGCTAAATTTCAGTGATTAGTGTGCAAGGATACCCAGGACCCTCTGAACACCAACATTTCTCAATTTCGCATCATTTAAAAATATCTGTTTTTCTGTTTTCCCACCAAAGTGGATAACTTCACATTTCTCCAGATTATATTCCATTTGCCATCAGTTAACTTGGATATATTACTTTTGGTCCCCTCATCCAAATCGTTGATGTAGATTGTGAAAAGCAGCGGGCCAAGCATTGATCCTTGCGGTACCCAATAGTTACAGCCTGCAAACCCGAAAATGACCCGTTTATTCCTACTCTCTGTTTTCTGTCCGTTAACCAATCCTCAGTCCATGCTAGTATATTACCCCCAATCCCATGAGCCCTAATTTTGTTGAATAACCTCTTGCGTGGCACCTTATCGAAACCTTCTGAAAATTCAAATACACCACATCCACTGGTTCCCCCTTATCTATTCTGCTAGTTACAACCTAAACAACTCTAACAGATTTGTCAAACACGATTTCCCTTTCATAAATCCGTGTTGACTCTGCCCAATCCTATTATTATTTTCTAAGTGCCCTGTTACCACGTCCTTAGTAATTGATTCTAGCATTTTCCCTACTATTGATGTCAGTCTAACTGCTCTGTAGTTCCCGTTTTCTCTCTCCCTCCTTTCCTCAATAGTGGGGTTACATTTGCTACCTTCCAACTCGCGGGAACCATTCTAGAATCTACGGAATTTTGGAAATTGACAACGAATCATCCACTATCTCTATAACCAACTCTTTCAAAACCTTAGGATGTAGGCCATCAGATCCAGGGGATTTAAAGGCTTTCAGTCCCATTAATTTCTCCATTACTGCTTTTTCACTAATCCTAATATCTTTCCGTTCCACATTATCGCTAGGCCGTTGGTTGTCCACTAATTTCCGGGAAGTTATTTGCGTCTTCCTCTGTGAAGACAGACACAAAGTATTCATGCAATATCTCAGCCATTTCCTTATTCCCCATTATAATTTCACCTGTCTCAGTCTGTAAGGGAACCGCATTTACTTTTGCTAATCTTTTCCTTTTTACATATTTATAGAAGCCTTTTCAGACTGTTTTTATGTCTGTCCCTAGTTTACTCTCATATTCTATTTTCCATTTCTTCTTCAATTTCTTGATCCTCCTTTGCTGAATTTTTATATTCTCCCAATCCTCAGACTTACTACTCTTTTTGGCAGCATTAAACGCCTCTTCCTTTGACCTAATACTATGTTTCACTTCTCTTGTTAGCCATGGTTGGATTACTTTGCCTGAGGGTTTTTTATGCCTTAAAGGAATGTATATTTGTTGTAAATTATGTATTAATTATTTAAATGCTAGCCATTGCTCGTCCACTGTCATACATTATAATGTAGTTTCCAAATCTACCTTAGCCAACTTGCCCCTCATACCTATGTAATTTGCTTTGTTTAGATTTATCACCCAATTTCGTATTAAACTAAGTCACCTTCAAACTCAATATAAAATTCTATAATATTATGGTCACTAATATTACTACAAGGTTATTAATTCACCATTTCTCATTGCACAATACTAGATCTACGTTCCTGTTCCCTGGTTGGTTGCTCAACATACTGGTCTCGAAAACTATCTTGCATACATACCATGAATTTGTCCTCCACGCTATTACTGCAAATTCGGTTTGCCCAGTCCATATGTAGATCATTACTATATTGCCCTTGCTACATCCGCCTCTAATTTCCTGATTTATTCTCTGCCTTACATTACAACTAATGTTTCAGTGCCTATAAACAACTCCCACCATTTTTTTCAGACCTTTGCTGTTACTTAGCTCCACCCAAACTAATTCTATTATTGATTTTCAGATCTAAGATCATTTCACTCTACTGTCTCTATCCCATCCTTTATTATCAGGGCTACCCCTCCCGCTTTTCCATTTTGCCCAGCCCTTCTAAAAGTTATATATCCTGGAATATTTATCACCCAACCTTGGCCACTTTACAACCACGTCTCCGTTATGGCTGGTAGATCAAACCTTTAATTACTGTCTGCGCTATTAATTCATCTATTTTGTTTCGAATGCTTCGCACATTCAGATATAATGGTTTTCACTTTGACATATTTCTCCTTTTCAAAGTTGTCACCTTAGTCACTGATGCATTATTACCTTTGTTACTCTATCTCTCCCTTCCAGACCCACTCTATTTTTACCCAAATCTCTACTCTGTCCTAGAGCCTTGAAATTTCACTCCTTTTAAATGTAATCTTTACTGAACCCTCCCGCCACCCCCTCCCCCCTTCCATTAGCTTAATTCCATTGACATTAATGGGCCGACAACGCAAGCGGCATAGAATCATAGAATCCGAAAGCACATAAGAAGACCATGCACCCTATCATGCCTCTCCCAGCTCTTTGAAATGGGTATCCAATTAGTCCAACTCCCCTGCTTTTTCCCCAAAGCCCAGCAAACCTTGCCTTTTCAAGTAAATATCCAGTTCTCTTTTAAAGTTACTATTTTTATAAGTGTGTCAGCAGTGGCTCTGTAGTAGCACTCTCGCCTCTGAATCAGGTGGTAGTGGGTTAAAGTCCCGCTCCAGTGACTTGGACACACAATCTAGGTTGACATTCCAATGCAGTACTGAGGGTGTGCTGCACTGTCGGAGGTGCCGTCTTTCAGATGGGACGTTAAACCGAGTCTCCGACTGCCCTGTCAGGAGGACGTAAAAGATCCCACGGCACTATTTGAAAGAAGAGCAGGGGAGGTCTGCACAGAGTCCTGGACAATATTCATCCCTCAACCAACATCCTGGTCATCATCTCATGGTTATTGGTGAGACCTGGCTGTGCGCAAATTGGTGTCTCGCTTCCTACATGACAACAGTGTCTACAGTTCTAAAGTACTTTATTGGCTGTAAAGGGCTTTAGGATGTCTTGAATCTTGATAGGATCTGAATACATGCAGTATTTATTTTTTATTATTGAATTCGCTTCCATGACCCTTTCAGGCAATGCATTCTGGATTATAACACTTCGCTACGTAAAAGAAATCTCCTCATCTCCTCCCTGGATCATTATCCAATTGCCTTAAATACGCGTCCTCTGATTACTGACCCTCCTGCCAGTGGAAACAATCTCTCCTTATTTACTCAAACACCTTATAATTTGAACAACTCTGTTAAATCTCCACTGAACATTCTCTGCTCTATGGAAAAAGATCCCAGCTTCTCGCCATGACGGCAATTTTCAGGTCTTTCACCCGCTGTGGGCGAGGGCCCGCACGAGACCTCACATCCGGGTACCTCCAGTCTTGCCTTGATCTCGACCTTGCTCAGTTCAGCAGATTATTCTCAATTTTTTTCGTATAATCAACAATTTAGAAGATTAGTTTTATTTTTTTTCGTATAATCAACAATTGTAAGAATCACATTTTAAATATGTTAACAATTTCCCGTTTTGAAAGGATCCAGTCTCTTCCTTTACCGATTTGATCGAATCCCCTTTCATTTCATTTCACTGATCGGTATTTAAAAGTTGAAAACAAAATATGATTGATATTTTATTAATTGAAAGTGGAGCTCTCTCCGTCTATTGATTTGTTCGACTCATCCCGCTCTCCTTCTCATCTTGGCACCGCTCTCCTGGAAACATTTCTTTGTGTCGGATCCCACACTCTGCCAGATTCCATCCCACGGGTTCCCACACTCTGCCAGATTCCATCCTAGGGGTTCCCACACTGTAAGAAATAGCTGTTAGATTCAAAGATGGGTTTCAATTCTTAGACCAGAGACTGACAACATGCAACCGGGAACCGATAGCAGAAATGCCAGCAAGGTCGAATAACAAGCATCAAAAGACAAATAGAAGTGATAAGGGAATCGTAAAATGCAAAACAACACAGGGTGGTGGGATAATAGAGAAAAATTGAGCCGAAAAGTCATAAAATGTCCTTTAAGAAACATAACAAAACACTCCTCTGAAAGATAAGGTGGAGGCCTCGTCAGCCATGCAGAAAAGGATGGCGAGGGATGCCTTCCCGTTTTACAATTGGACAATAGGATGGGGGATTAAATGATTGACATCAGGTGATTACCAGCCCACCGAAATATCTATAAATATAGATGACCGAGAGAGGAAATCAGGCAGTTAGGGGCGAAGGCTTCCCCGAGGTGGCTACGGCCTAACACCTTGGTCCAATTTAGACTCTGAGGTGGCTGACGGCCCAACACCTCCAACAGCTCGAGGGATGAACCAACGGAAGACACCGCTGCAGCAGCCTACAGGAATCCACCCAATCCGAGATCACCGTACTGCCTCACCGTCCATCCGGTTGTGGCATTCCGCTTCGGGAGTCGTAGATCGCTCTCTACTGTCAAGGGTTATATTTCTATTATACTCAGCTTAAACCAGATGTAATATCTGATTATGCTTTTAAACTTTAGCTCTTTAATAAAAGCCTTGCAACTCCTAAAACCCTTTGGGTAATCTGTGTGTGGCCAGTGATCCTAACCTTACAACACTCTGCCAGATCCCAGTCCCACGGGTTGCCACGCTCTGCCAGATCCCAGTCCCACGGGTTGAAGCACTCTGCCAATTTCCAGTCCCACGGGTTCCCTCCCTCTGCCAGTTCCCGATCTCCTCTTTGTTCAAGAATGGCCCCTCGAATATCAGAGGAATAGAGTTCCAATTAAATCTATTGTTGTTGACACAAGAAGTATTGAGTTTACATCATTTGGGCTGTGTGGGCAGTCTGGTAAGCTAATCATGGAAAGGATATTTCTGCACTTTATATGTCACACAGCTCAGTACCAGAGATCCCAGTGATTCACAATTCCAGTTTTGAAGAAATTATAGAAAATCCTGCTTTCTATCTTTAGAAAAGAGGAAACCACCAGCTGATCTAATGTCAGTTTTAATGTTACGAGGAGAATGCACAAATTATCCAAATTCTTCACTGTAGCAAGGAGTTCAATCATAAAGATCTATAAGTTAAAAATGTGAAATTCGGAGTAAGAAGGGGCGCCGGGCAAAACATTTCAGCTCACTGGGTAACTGTATTCTGTATGTTATTTACTGAATTACCAGGAGGGTCATTCAGCACAAACATATATATCTGGCTCTGACGTTGACAACTATTTTAGCGAAAGTTTATCACATGCCAAACATAACCTTCTGTAAACAAACTGCAACATCCATGTGCTGCATGACACAGGCAAAGGTAAACTGATGAATTTCAATCTGAGGAGTTTAGCAATCAAGATATACAACGAAGAAAGCAATAAAATTATCTTGAAAGAAGGGAAGATTATCAGAAAGTACACATTTAAGTGGAATACTCCAATCAATCCATACACTGCAGTTTAGGAGGCAATAATAGGAACTCTATAATTTAACGTTATTTTGTTAAATTGCCGATGTATCCTAATCATACTCGCACTTGTTAATGGGATAGTCTGTGGTGCCTGTCCCTACTCTAAGAAATCAAAAGCTGGAGACCAAGTTATATCCACTTCATTGAAGTACAATCAGACGAATTCGGTTGCGTTGTGTTGAAGTGGTCCTACACAGCATCAAATGCACGGAATCTACTGTGTTGCGAATCCAAGTATTTTCCCACGTTGTGGAGATCCCAGTGTTGAAAGGCTGCATTTTATTATCCTGAATCATAAATGCTGAGGAAGAAGATGAATCCTTCATTCACTCCTTTACCTCCTTACTAAGGCATTGGTCGAAAGATGGGATTGGGCGGGGTTATGCTGCATTGCTGGATTCTGGGAGTTGTAGCCCACCCATGACAGAGACTCAGCCTGAACTGGTGCATTATGGGCTGAGCTTCTTCACTTTTAAAATTTTGCAAAATACAAGGATTCGGCTCCAGAAAGAGATGCACGGTTGTGGTGAAACTACAGGATGTATTTCTCACAGATAATTGCTAAAGTCCCAATGTTCAGTTTCAATTCCAATTTTAAATGATTTTTTATGAATGTAATAGCTTTACTAATGTGTTGTAATGGTTGGCTATAGTGAGCGATGCGCTTCAATTGAACCACTAGCAATAGTAAAAAAAAAAATCTATACTTTTCTGATTGATTCAAATTTCTCTTGAATGAAATAACCCTTACTTAACTGTTAGCGTTAATTGGTGAGAAAGGCCTCGCAAAGTGTTCACTAAATTTGTGTCTTTCTCTGCAGTCTGAGCTCTTCACTGTGAGGCCACATCTCCCAAAGATACTTCAAGATCCCATATCCGCTTCCCAAGAATCAGTATCTCCGCTTTCTTTGTGCAGAATTTGTTAAATTTACATCCTACACTGCGACTCACTACGAACAATGACACGGAAGACAATACAATCATAGAATCCTCGAATTATACAGTACAGAAGGAGGCCATTTGGGCCATTGTGCCCTTGCCGGCTCTTTGAAAGAGATAACCAATTCGTCCCACTCCTCTGCTACTCATTTTTTTCATTTATTTTTCCTCATGTCCCCGCTGGGTTTTGTGCCAATTCCCTTAAATCTGTGTCCTTAGGTTACGGCGAAGTCTATCACTGAAACTAATTTCTCCATATTTACTTTATCAAAACCCTTCCTAATTTGCATTCATCTTGGTGCTCCACTGATATATTTACCTAACATTTATCTTAAGCTTCCTGCTTTCTGTTTTCAATTTTGATCTAAATTCTGAATTCAATTTTGCTAACAGTCCTATAATGAAGTACTTTATCAAACGTCGTTTTAAAGTCGATATACACAACATCAACTGCACTATCGTCATCAACCCTCTCAGTTACTTCATGAAAGGACTCGATCAAGTTAGTAAAATAATCCGTGCTGGCTTTCATTGATTAACCCACATTGTGAAAGTGTTAAATAAGCTTAAATCGGATTATTGTCTACAAATGTTTCCGCGCGAGGTTAGGCTGACTGGCCTATATTTGTCAGGTTTATCCCTCTCCCCTTTTTAGAATGGGTGTAATATTTGCAATCCATTACTACTCTGACAGCACTCCCATATCTAAGGTTGATGTGAAGATTTTGTACAGAGTCTCTGCAATTTCAAACCTTACTTCCATCAGCTACCTCGGATACAGCCCATTTGGACCGGGTGACTTTTCACTTTGAGCGCTGCAAACCTTTTATGTGCCTCCTCTTATTTATGTTTTTTCCTATCCAATTTCTCATCGATCGCTTCTTTTACTGTGACATTGTCCGCATCGTTTTCTTTATGGAAGACACATGTAACGTATTCATTTAGTACTTAATCCATGCCCCCTGCCTGCACAAGCAGATCTCCTTGTTTGTCCCTAATGGGCCCCATTCTTGAGAGTGCCACACTCCCGGAGGATCCCAGCACCACCTGCCTCTTCGCACCCTGCCAACTTACTATCCTCCTGAACTCACTGTGGCTGCGGGGTGGTCACCTCCTGGAACATGTAGTCGAGCAAATTCTCAGCCCTGCAGTGACTCCAGCCGCTCCTCAAGCTCAGAAACACTGAGCTAAAGTGCGAGGAGATGGAGGCACTTCATGGACACGTGATTATCATGGTCAGGTGAAGCGCCCTGGAGTTCCAACATGTCTCAGGAATATCCATTATTGTTATCAATGTAAGTTGCAAAGTTGCAGCATTTAAATACAACAGTGACAGAAATCACAATGGCAGCTTAAAGAGAGTTTGAAAATAAAATAACATTAAATTAATTTAAACGAGATTTCATTAAATTAAATTAAATTGAAATAAATGAAATTAAACCATATTAAATTAATTACATTAAATTAAATCTAGTTTGTTATATGGCACTTTAGGCATTATAGAATTACTGTCCGATTTGCATTGCCCAATGACACTTGATTCAATTCTCGTGTTCTTTGCTTGTAGAGTTGCAGAGTGAACTGATATCCTGGGGCTGACCGACTTGGTGTTGCGTTTTACTCCCCTAAATTGGTTCTCCGGCGGAATTCCGGGACTGAGAAAACTGACAACTGGTCACTGAAAAAGCCGAAGCATTCTGACACAGACACTGATCGGCGGCGGCATTTCCTGTTCTAAGACAATCAGGCTGTGACCTCACTTCCTGCGGTCCATTGTGAAGAGCGCCACAGTCTGGAGTAGGGGCTCATGATGACATAGGGGGCCTTTCAAAGTTGAATCTGGTTCGCTACACTTCTGACACTAATAACCAATGGGTGCAATGCTCAGGCGATTCTGTGACGTGTCACCAATTATATTCTGGAGCTCCTAAATCTTTCACTCCCTGCAGTTTGTTTGATCAGCAGTTTTGTTTTATTTTTTGTATTTCAAGGATAAAAATACATTGCTAATATTTATGCGTACTGTTTTTTCGAGATCATTTGATTGTGGCCATCGGCTCTGTGCATTGATTTGTACCTTTAATCTAACGCAAAATGTATTAAATCCGGCCAAGGTTAAGATCCCGTTAGATTCTTCTAACATTGAATGGAACAAGCAGATTCCAACGCTAAGTGCGGCCGTCAGACTCAGGACGGAACTCTAATCCTCCACTAACAATCTACAACCACACAACTCTCTGAACTGTTATACAAACACATCCAACGCGATCACCGTGTTCCGACTTATAGATGCACAACGGAGAACTTCGCGCCAGTTACACCCCAACAATTCCAGTCTTTCTTTCTACCTTATTATGCAAAAAAAATTCAACAAACATTTAAATCTCTTGCTGTGTCTAAGAATTTATGAGAGTCGGTTTCATCTACAGGAACTGAAATCTGACCCACCATCCAAATGCTGCCACTGCCCAACTGACTCTGATAGCAGAATCTTGAAACAATCGGGGGCTACTTCACCAGTGTCGGCACTTTATCAATTAGTATTTAGAAAATATGGAACAAGATAATAACTCGGTATCTACTGAACTTCCCTCCGTTTCAGTTAATTCTGCCGAATAAGCCACAGGTTCATGTGAACATTCGAGCCTCGATGGGGTGTAAACTGCCGGCAGGATATTTTACACTCCGCCCAATTGTCTTTTTCTTTAGAGTCAATGGAAGGGAAATTCGGCGGTGTGTATGACTGTCGGACAGTCTGCTCCAGCCAGATTTCCAGCCCAGACCGAAATTGAAAATAAATTCAGTTTCAGGAGATTCAGTTTCCATTAAACCCAAATCGATCGATAAGTTACTTTACAACTTGTGTTTAAAACAACTTAAATTGGGGTCGCTGAAATGTTCCTTACAACTAATCCTGGAGGATTGGCTGAAAATAAAGAACTTAGGGTGAAATTAACAATGGGAGGAGTGGCCAAACCGGCGGCGTCATATCGCTCGACTGTTACACACTGCTATGGAACTGAATATTGGACGGTGCCGATAACAGGAAGCGATGTGATTTTGCTTATCCCCAAGTTGAGTTTCTACCCCTTGTATTTATATAACGCCTTTCAAGGCCTCAGGACGTCCTAACGCGCCTCAAAGCGAATAAAGTACTTTTAAAGTGTAGTCACTGCAGTAATGTCAGGAAATTCGGAAGCCAAATTGCGAACAGCAAGATCCCACAAAAAACAATAAGATTAATCACCAAATAGGACAACATTGAGCATCACGAGAGCTGAATATCGGGCATGTCCTATAATCATCGGTAAATGCCCAACTGGACGCAAAACAACGCCATGCAGAGATTTGCAGGCATCAGTAGATGGGAGAAAGCGCACAAACCTTCTATGAAAAATAAAACACATTCCAGCCAATAAATTTTGAACGACATTTGAACCAACAGAATAACCTATATATGTGATGCCCATCAATCACAGAAGGCGTTTAAACATCGAGTGGACACTATATACCCGGTTATACATAGAATATATAACCCAAACACCGCTGTTTATATTGGAAAACAGTTTCAGTTGAGGCACAACAGGAGGGCGGAAAAAATGTTAGTTCATTGGCTCAAGTATTCATCTGGTGTCTTTGCACCGAGCAACGCTCTCAAACCCAGGACCCCAGTGGGGCCGGGCGGAGCTCCCAATACACCGCCTTGCACTGGGGATACCCGGTCAACACCAGTTGGTAAAAGGCAGGGGGTATTATATATTACTGTCTGTGTGCAAACACATGCAGAGGATTGTTCCATCTCAATACCTGGCTATTACATTGTGCAGATTGTTGAATTAACTGCTCCTATTATTTAAGATATTGGGCCAACAATTGATGCCGCTACGCGAGAGTACGCACTGCGTACTCTCGCGTATTCTCTCTCCAATTGCCGGTTTTCTGCATGCACTGCGCATGCGCTGAAAACCGGCACTTGGTCTTTGGAAAAGGGGGCGGTTCCTCGGTGCACCGCGTGCGCGCTACAGGCTGCGCGCATGCAGTGCACTTAGTGGTTTCAACGCGCAGGTAAGTACGGAAGATTTTAGAAATGAAAAAAGGAGGAGTAAGACCCACTTTTAACAAGGTAAGTAGTGAATTAAGTATTATTTTGAATTTTTTTTAACAGGTATATTTTTTTTTAGAGACTTTAAAGACAGGTTATTTTTCTAACTTTTTAAAAGATTTAAAAATTTTTCAAAAATTTAATTTTTTATTTAAAATGGTTAATTTATTGAACTATACTTATTTTATTAATGTGATGGTTTTTTTTTAAATTTAATTGAGGTTTAGCTGTTATTTTGGGTGTGTGTAAGATTCATAGCTTTCACAGCACGTATGTGAAACTTATGAATGGAAGATGGTGTGCTGCCATTGGCTCTAACTGAGTCACGTGATCCCACAGCTCGATCGAATTCACTACGCCGGTGGGATACGCAAGCACTGCCCAGCTGATGTCTAGAACATCAAGTTCGTGCGAGCTGGATCTGAAAAAGCCAACGCGGAGTGAGAGATCGCGCCTGCTCCTTACCCCCGCGGGAACAGAGCGAGATCAATTTCTGGGCCATTATGAATTCTTACACAGCTTTACCTGTGTAACCAGGTCGCTGATTCAGATTAACTGCAATCAGGTTACCTGTGAGAAAATTAGTAAAAGCAAATATCAGCTTTACTTTAATGTAGCTGCAAAGCCTTCAACTAATTCTCAGTAGGAGAGACATTAGAAAAAACATGTAAAACGACGCAACGCCAGTTAACATTCAAAGAAATGGTGAAACATCGCGACACTGTGAAGGAGACAGCGGCACCGCTCGTTATTACCAGGAGACGGGATGAGGCGGTCGGTGCAGCTTCAATCAGTCCAAGCAACATTTTCAGCAAACCTGCGAGAAAAATTAATGTCATCAAGAGTTCTAAACCATCGAATCTTATCCTAAATCTGGCGGATATTCCTGTCAATTACACGGTAGAATTAAATTAAAATCCTCACTCTGTCACATATTAAACACGTTGATCAAATATTCTGATTCATTGTATAGCTTCATTTATCACTGACACTTTTCGTACGAAAGGCGGAATGTCCTCATTGGGCAGGGGTCATCAATTAACGAACTGTTGAAACCCAGGGTCAATGTTGGGTTAAATGCCACAGGGGCACAGATATAGTCACGTACCGATGAGACTAAACAAGAACCATCTTGATGTAGCTGTATGGAGAGAGAAACCCAAATCTAAGCTGCAATAGGAACTAAAAGTGAATTCTAATGTTCCGAAGCGAGCTCTAGTTAATATTTCTTTCAATGTTAACCAGTCTTAGAATCAGTGTCCAGGGAGATTTTAGCAATTTCTTCAGCTCTTCTCTGAATTTCCTCTGGGTAGCTGCAAAAATACACGGGTTTATACAGGAACTCAAAAGCTTCAGCATGGCTCCGGTTTCAGTGGCGATATAGGCTGGATTTGTGCGGTCGCCTCGGTAATAATTCATGTTTGTCAATCCGGTAGTTGCAAAACTCACTACAGCTGTCAACCACAACAGTATAAAACTGCCCGATATAGCGAAGAGTAAAATGATGGATTTCCTTCTGCTCTCCATCTCTGGATCACACTGATTCTCACTGCTGTGACCCCGGAGTCCCCTGCGTGCTTTGCTGGCCACTAAAATACGTCTGATTGTCAAAGAATTACACAAAGCGATTAAAGTAAAAGGAAGCCAAACTAGCCAGACTGTGTGACACCAGGAGTACGCGGCACCTGGAGGTGAGGTAAAGAAGGCCACACTTGGCCGGCAGCCCCACTGCACCTTGTTAATTATTTGCTGAGGTTCATATGCAAACACCGCTGGGATGTTATTTAACAAGATCAGAACAGAGAACGTTGTTATAATCGCGGCCGCGGTTTTCTTGGTGCAATACTTTGTTTTAAACTTCTGGCTGCAGATAACTACAAATCGATCAAATGTGAAAGAGACGGTGAACCAGACAGACAATTCGAGGTTGACAACAGTGATGTATAGAATGAACTTACAGACGGGAGTGTGGGACAGGAATGAAAGTGGAAAGTGATAACTGAAGATATAATACACCATTACATTGAAGATCATGACCAGTAGATCTGCTGTTGCCATGGCCACCATGTAGACAGAGATACACTTGGAAAGGCCGCAGTTTCCTCGGGAGAGAATCACCATTGTCAGCAAGTTCGCTGTAAGAAAGAGAGAGGAGAGAAATAATGTTCCAGCATCTGATTGAAATATATATGGAGATACCTGTGGGGAGCATTTTACTCCATTCAGTGTGATTATCCACACGGAGCAGTGTGAGAACAGGATTAGTATTGGACCCATTACCTGGGAAACCCACCCACACATTTTAATCAGCTGCTGCAGCGCTCACTCTGCACGGGGGGACAAGACGGTCTGAAAGTCCGCTAAAATCCTTGTGTTGGAGCTTCAAAGAGCTTTATAACATCCTTAACTTGATCATATTAAGGAGAACACGGAAGTGCGGACACGCGGTTCACTAGTAGGTCCAGTCACTACTGACTGTGTAATGCTGACATCCAGAAAACGAGTTACCTTAACCAACAGGCAGTAAGAACAAGGAGATAATTAACACCGATTAACAACAAACAGGTTACAATGGCTCACCGGGGATACCGACTGCTGCGAGAATCGGGTAGTAAATCTCTTTTATCAGAAGGACAGTTGGTTGCCCCATTTTCTGTGAGAATGGATGAATTCTGTCGGAGCTAAAAGGCTCTGACTGGCGCACGGCTGAGGCAATGGAAGGGATCCTATATTTATCCACAAATCAATCCTCCAGCGAGTCAATCAGGTTAAGTCATAATTAGCATTAGTTACGGTCATTTAACAAATAGAATCAGGCAAGTTTTCTTTTATGTCATACGTCAGATTAAGAGAAATGTTTGAAATTGTTATTGGAAATGTTTAAAAAACGTTATTTGCAAGTAGAAAGTGTAATCTCGCAGTACTGGTGCTGGAGGCGGACAGTCACCTCTCCGGTAAATGTGCTGACCCTCTTCCCACTGGAGTAGTGATGGCAGGTCCCCTTGCACTTCAAACCCTGACCCTGCGCTTGACTCAGTCCCAGTGCTCCAACTCCTCCAGAACAGGCGGGGAAACAAGTCTTGCAATATTGTTGATGACCCCAATTCTGCAGCATTAAAAGTAACGGTGTTACTCCTGTAGTTGTCTTAAACCTACACTTAGAGTAGAGGTGAGCGTGCTGTTCCTGCAGTAGTGACACCCTACACTTAAACTGGAGTTGGCCGTACTACTCCTGTACTAGTGGGAGCACTGCACTTACACTAGTGGAGAAAGTGCTTCTACGGTGCTAGTGGCAATCTACATTTACAGGAGTGGTGACTGTCCTCCTCCAGCACTAGTGGCGGCCCTGCACTTAAACTAGTGGTGAACGTAGTCGTCCGGTACTAGTCGTTCCATAATCGTACACCAGTGGTGACCCTGCTCCTATGGTACAAGTGTTACTCCTCCACATATACTAGACGTGACCGTGTTCCTCTGGTAATAGGGTGTCTACAGTTACACCAGAGGTGACAATGCTCTTCCGCTGCTATCAGGGAATGTATTCCTGTTCGAGGCCCCACTCTTGTTGCACTGTTGGGGACACAACTACTGCATTACTGGTGATGGCCCAACCTTTGCAGCACTGGTGGAACACCTACTGCTGGAACACGAGTACTGACCAATTTTGTAGCAATGAAAGAAAGAAAGACTTGCATTTATTTAGTGCCTTTGACGACCACCGGACATCCCAAAGCACTTTAGAGAGGTATTTATGAAGTGTAGTCACAGTGTTGTAATAGAGGAAACGTGGCAGCCAATTAGCACAGAGCAAGCTCCAACAAACAGCAATGTGATAATAAACAGAGTTTCTGTTTCTTTTAGTAATGTTGATTGAGGGATAAATATTGGATAGGAAACTCCCCCGCTCTTCTTCGAAATAGTGCCATAAGATCTTTTACCTCCACCTGAGAGGGCAGACGGGGCCGGGGTTTAACGTCTCATCCGAAAGGAAGCACCTCCAACAGTGCAGCATTCCCTCAATACTGCACTGGAGTGTCAGCCTGGATTTTTTGTGCTCAAGTGGAGTGGTTTATGAACTCACAACCTTCTGACTCAGAGGCGAGGGTGCTACCAGCTGAGCCACAGCTGACACTGTAACTGTGGTGTATGTAATGCTGGGACACAAGTACTGACTAGTCTCGCAGCAATGGTGGTATACGTACTGATGGGACACAAGTACTGACCAGTTTTGCAGCGCCAGTGATATACATACAGGGGGACACAAGTAAGATCATAAGAACATAAGTAATATGAGCAGGGGCATGCCATCCTGCCCTTCAAGCCTGATCTGCCATTCAATAAGATCATTGCTAATCTACCTCAACACCGGCTTCCCGACCTATCTCCATATCCCTTGATTCAATAGCACCAAAAATATATCAATCGCTGTCTTGAATACGCTCAATGACTGAACATCCACAGGCCTCTGGGGTGGAAAATTGCAAAGATTCACCACACTTTGAGAGAAAAAATGTCTCCTGCTCTCAGTTCTAAATCGCCGACCACTTATTCTGAGTCTGTGATGCCTAGTTCTAGACTCCCCAGCCAGGGGAACCATCCTCCCAGCATCTACCCTGTCAAGCGCCTTAAGAATTATATACGTTTCAATGAGATCACCTCTGATTCGTCTAAGCTCTAGTGAATATAGGCCTCGTCTACTCAATATCTCCTCATAGGACAATCTCCCATCGCAGGACTCAGACTAGTGAACCTTCGTTGTACTACCTCTGAGACCAGTATATCATTCCTTAGATAAGGAGACCAAAGCTGTACACAGTACTCCAGGTGTGGTCTCACCATGGCCCTATATAATTGCAGTAAGACTTCTCTAATCTTATACTGCAATCGTTTTTGTCATAACGGCTGACATACCATTTGCTTTCCTAATCAAGTTATGTAACTGCAGGTTAATTTTCTGTGATTCTTGTACAAGGGCACCCAGGGCCCGGTGAATGCCAATATTTCCCAATCTCTCACCATTTAAAAATATTCCGCTTTCTATTTTTCGTACCAAAGTGGTTAACGTCACATCCCGCCTGTACAGCACATTTCTCAAAAAAGACGCTGACTGATTGCCTCCCACAGGCTTCACTTAAGATACAGTCGCCATCCCACGTACGACACGCTCTTTATCAGCAGCATCAGATGTCAGCACTGCTGTTCCCCAGATATCGCTATTGGATACTCAACTTTTCACCATATTTATTAATGATTTGGATGGAGCAACAGAGTGCTGTAGATCCAAGTTTGAAGATGAAACTAAGTTCGGATGCATTGTATTAGTGCAAATGGGAGCGGGACGTAACCAAATGAATAGAGACAGATGAAATAACAACAGAAAACGCTGGAAAAACTCAGCAGGCCAGGCAGCATCCGTGGAAGAGAGAAACAGAGACAAATGAAATGTGTGGCAAAATTATGGCAAATCGTGTTCATTGTTCAAAAGTGTGACATCATGCACTTTGGAAAGACGTAAGATAATTCGGAGTAATTTAGAAATCATGGGAATCTATTAACTGTTGAGGAACAAAAAGTTTTGAGAGTCCCAGTTCACAAATCATTAAAAACTAGCATACATGTACAAAAAGGCATTCAGTAAAGTCCCGCATAAGAGACTATTCGCTAAGATTGACGCTCAAGGAATTGAAGGCAAATTACTCTCCTGGTTAGGAAACTGGTAGAGCGATAGGTTACAGAGTGTACGGATAATGGGCAGGTACCATAATTGCCAGGATATGACTCGTGGTGTCCCTGGGGGATCTGTATTGATCCTAGTTATTAGATGATGGGATTGAGAGCCACATACCAAGTATGACGATGACACAGAGATAGGCAGCATTGCATGCGGTGTAGATGAACGTATAACATTACAAATATATTGATAGATTAAGTGAATTTGCAAAACTGTGGCAAATGATTTTCAATATAGGCAAGTGTGAGGTATCAAGTTAGGACCTAAAAACAATAGATCAGAATATATTCTAAATGGTGAAAAGCTGGAATCAGTGGAGGTCGAAAGAGACTTAAGGGTCCTTGCAAATATATCATTAAATTACCGTGGACAGGTACAGAAAATAATCAAAAAAGACTAATGTAATGCTGGTATTTATATCTAGAGGACTACACTAAAAGGGGTAGAAGTTATGCTACAGCTATACAACCCCTGGTTAGACTGTTCAGTTCTCTCCACCACACCTTCGGAAGTATGTATTAGCCTTTTAGACTGAAGCGTAGATTTACTCGAATGATATATCGACTCAAAGGGTTAAATTTCTAGGAGAGATTACACAAACTACGGTTGCATTCCCTAGAAGTTAGAAGGTTAATGGGCGATTTGATAGAAGTTTTCAAGATATTAAGGGGAACTGATAGAGTAGATAAAGATAAACTATTTCGGATGGTTGACGAGTCTAGGACTGGGCAGGGCCAATAAAGTCAGGGCTCCCGAGATGACGAAAGAGATAGAGAATATGATGATGCAGAAAAAGATCTCGTATGGCAGATATCAGGTTGCAAAGACATAAGCGAATCTGGCTATATATAGAATGTTAAGTGGAGAAGTGAAAAGGAAAATAAGAGGGGCAAAGAGACGACATGAGAATAGAATGGCAACTAACATAATAGGTAATCCAAAAGTCTTCTATAGGCATATAAATAGTAAAAGGGTAGTAAGAGGAGGGGTGGGGCAAATTAGGGACCTAAAAGGAGACCTCGGCATGGAGACAAAGCGTATGGCTGAGGTAATAAACGAGTACTTTGTCTCTGCCTTCACCAAGTAAGAGGATGCTGACATAGACATAGTGAAGGAGGAGGTAGTGGAACATTTGCTTTTATAAAAATTGATAAAGACGAGGAATTAGAAAGGCTGCCTCTATTAAAGTAGATAAATCACCAGGTGCGGATGGGATGCATCCCACGAGTTTGAGGGAATTGAGTGCAGAAATCGCGGAGCTACTGGCCATAATATTCATAACCTCCATAGATACGGGGGTGGTGCCAGAGGGCTTGAGAATTGCAAATGTTACACGATTTAAAAAAAAAGTGTGTAAGGATAAACCCAGCAACAATAGGCCAGTCCGTTTAACCTCGGTAGTGGGAAGCATTTAGAAACAGTTGTCAGGGACAAAATTAGCAGTAACTTCGATAGGTGTCGATTAATTAAGGAAAGCCAGCCCGGATTTGTTAATGGAAAATCGTGTTTAACCAACTTAATGGAGTTATTTGATGAGGTATCAGAACGTGTTGATGAGGGTAATGCGGTTGACGTCGGGTACATGGATTTCGAAAATGCGTTTGTGAAAGTGCCACATAATAGAAACATAGAAATATAGAAGATAGGAGCAGGAGTAGGCCATTCGGCCCCTCGAGCCTGTTCCGCCATTTAATGAGATCATGGCAGATCATACAAATTCAGTACCCTGTCCCTGCTTTCTCTCCTTATCCCTTGATCCCTTCAGCATTAAGAAATATATCTAAATCCTACTTGAATATATTTAATGAATTGGCCTCAACTGCCTTGTGTGGTAGAGAATTCCACAGTTTCACCACTCCCTGGGTGAAGAAATTCCTCCTCATCTCAGTCCTAAATGGCATACACCTTATCCTTAGACTGTAAACCCTGGTTCTGGACTCCCCCGCCATCGGGAACATCCTTCCTGCTTCTAGTCTGTCTAGTCCTGTTAGAATTTTATAAGTTTCAATGAGATCCCCTCTCATTCTTCTAAACTCTACCGAATATAAGCCTAATCGACCCAATCTCTCCTCATACGTCATTCATAGAAACATAGAAACATAGACGATAGGAGCAGGAGTAGGCCTTTCGGCCCCTCGAGACTGCTCCGCCATTCGATGAGATCATGGCTGATCATCCAAACTCAGTACCCTGTACCTGCCTTCTCCCCATATCCCTTGATACCTTTAGATTTATGAAATATATCTAACTCATTCTTGAATATATTTAATGACGTGGCCTCAACTAACTTCTGTGGTAGAGAATTCCACAGGTTCATCACTCTCTGGGTAAAGAAATTTTCCCTCATTTCTGTCCTAAATGGCTTGCCCCTTATCCTTAGATTATGACCCCCTGGTTCTGGACTCTCCGACCATTGGGAACATTCTTCCTGCATCTAGTTTGACCAGACCTGTCAGAATTTTATATGTTTCAATGAGATCCACTCTCATTCTTCTATACTCCAGCAAGTATAAGCCCAATCGACCCAATCTCTCCTCATATGTCATTCCTGCCATCCCAGGTATCAGCCTTGTGAATCTTCGCTGAATTCCTTCCATGGCAAGATCATCCTTCCTCAGATAAGGCGACCAAAACTGCACACAGTACTCAAGGTGTGGTCTCACCAAGGCCCTGTACAACTGCAGCAGGACATCCCTGTTCCTATACTCAAACCCTTTCGCTATGAAGGCCAACATACCATTTGCCTTCTTCACCGCCTGCTAAATCTGCATGCTTACCTTCAGCGACTGGTGCACAAGGACCCCCAGGTCTCGTTGCACTTCCCCTTCTCCCAATCTATTGCCATTCAGATAATAGCCTGCATTCTGTTTTTGACACCAAAGTGGATAACCTCGCATTTATCCACGTTATATTGCATCTGCCACGCTTCTGCACATTCACCCAATCTGTCCAAATCATCCTGGAGTTTCTCGGTATCCTCCTCGCAGCACACACGCTCACCCAGCTTTATTTCATCTGCAAACTTGGAGATATTACATTTAGTTCCCTTATCTAGATCATTAATGTATAATGTGAATAGCTGGGGTCCAAGGACCGATCCCTGCGGTACCCCACTAGTCACTGCCTGCCACTCGGAAAAAGACCCATTAATTCCTGCTCTCTGCTTTCTGTCCGCCAACCAGTTCTCTTGCCCCCAATCCCATGTGCTTTAACTTTACACGCTAATCTCTTATGCGGGACCTTATCGAAAGCCATTTGAAAGTCCACATACACCAAATCTACTGATTCTCCCTCATCTATTTTCCCAGTTACATCCTCAAAATTTCCAGTAGATTAGTCAAGCATGATTTACCTTTTGTATATCCATGTTGACTTTGTCCGATCCTGTCACTGTTTTCCAAGCGCTCTGCTATTACATCTTTTATAATGGACTCTAGCATTTTCCCCACTACCGATGTCAGACTTACGGTCGAAAATTCACCGTTTTCTCTCGACCACCTTTTTTAAATAGTGGGGTTACATTAGCTATCCTCCAATCCATGGGAACTGTTCTAGAGTCTATAGAATTTTGGATGATGACCAGCAATGCATCTATTATTTCGAGGGCCACTTCTTTAAGTGCCCTTGGATGTAGATTCACAGAATCACAGAATCCCCACAGTGCAGATAGAGGCCATTTCGGCCCATCGAGCCTGCACCGACACATATCCCACCCTATCCCCGTAACCCCACGTATTTAATCCCCCTAACACGAAGGGTCAATTTATCATAGCCAAATCAACCTAACCCGCACATCTTTGGACTCTGGGAGGAAACCGGAGCACCCGGAGGAAACCCACGCAGACAATGTGCAAACCTCACACAGACAGTCACCCGAGGACCGGATTCGAACCCGGGTCCCTGGCGCTGTGAGGCAAAGATGCTAACCACTATGCCACCGTGTTGATTATCAGGCCCTGGGAATTTATCGGCCTACAATCCCGTCAATTTCCATAACAGCATTTTCCTCCAAATACTAAATTCATTCAATTCCTCCCTCTCATTAGACCCTATGTTCGCCAACATCTCTGGGAGGTTATTTGTGTCTCCTTTGTGCAGACAGAACCAAAGTATGTATTTAATTGGCCTGCCATTTATTTGTTCCCCATTATAAATTCCCCTGATTCTGACTGCAAGGGACCTACACTTGACATCACCAATCTTTTTTCTCTTCACATGTTTATAGAAGCTTTTACAGTCAGCATTTATGTTCCCTGCAAGCTTACTCTCATAATCTATTTTCCCCCTTTTAATTAATCCCTTTGTCCCCCTTTGCTGAATCCTAAACTGCACCCAGTCCACAGGTTTGCTGCTTTTTCTGGCCAAATTATATGTCCTCTCATTGGATTTTATGATATCCTTAATTCCCCTTGTTAGCCACGTTTGAGTCACCCTTTTTGTTTAATGTTTATGCTAAACAGTGATGAACAAATTCTGTAGTTCATCCATGCGATCTTTAAATGTTTGCCATTGCCTAACCACCGTCAACCCTTTAAGTAACGTTTCCCAATCCATCCTAGCCAACTCGTGCCTCATACCATCGTAGTTTCGTTTATTTAAATTCAGGACCCAAGTCTCTGAGTTAACTACTTCACTCTCCATTTTAATTGAAGAATTCTATCATATTATGATCGCTCCTCCCCAAGGGGCCCAGCACAACAAGATTGCTAATTAATCCTTTCTCATTACATAATAGGCTTTGTAAAAAGTTGAAGCTAATGGAATAAATTGACAGTGGCAGCATGGATACTAAATTAGCTAGGTGAAAGGAAACTGAAAGCAGTCGTGAACGGTTGTTTTTCGGACCAGAGGAAGCTATATAGTGGTGTTCCCCAGGGGTCCGTTCTCGGACCACTGATTTTCTTGATATTTATTAATGACTTGGACGTGGGTGTTCAGGGCACTATTTCAAACATTGTAGATGACACAAAACTTGGAACAATAGTGAACAATGCGGAGGATAGTGATAGACTTCAGGAAGACAGGCTGGTGAAATGGCCGGACACGTGACAGATGAAACTTAATGCAGGAAAGTGTGAAGTAATATATTTCGGTAGAAAGATAGAGGAGAGAGCATATAAATAAAGGTTACAATGCCAAAGTGGTTGCACGAATAGAGGGTCCTGGGGCTATGTTTGCACAAATCGTTGAAGGTGGCAGGGCAGGTTGAGAAAGCAGTTACAAAAGGATTACGGGATCGTGGGCTTCATAAATAGAGGTATAGAGTTAGAAATCAAGAACGTTATGATGAACCTATATAAAACAATAGTTCGGCACCAACTGAAGTACTGTGTCCAATTCTGGGCACCACACTTTAGGAAGCATGTTAAGGCCTTCGAGAAGGTACAGAAAATATATACGATAATTATTATAGCAATGAGGGACATCAGTTACTTGAATAGACTGGAGAAGCTGTGGTTATTCTCCTTGGAGCAGAGAAGATTGAAAGGAGATTTAATAGAGGTGTTCAAAATCATGAGTGACTGGACAGATTAGTTAGGGAGAATCTGTTCCCATTGACAGAATGGTCGAGAACTAGAGGACAGAGATTTAAGGTGATTGGCAAAAGAACCAAAGGCAACATGAGAGAAAACCTTTTTACGCGGCGAGTGGTTAACATCTGGAATACACTGCCTGAAAGGATGGTGCAGGCAGACTTAATCTTATCCTTCAAAATGGAGTTGGAGGAGTATTATGAGGGGGGGAAATGCAGAGCTACGGGGAAGGGGCAGGGGAGTGGGACTAGCTGCGAGTCGGTACTGGCTTGATGTGCCGAATGGCCTGCTTGCGTGCTGTAACCATTCTATGGTTCTATGTAACTGACTAGATGGAGCTGCTTCACTTTCTCCTGTTCCTGTGTAACAGGCCCAAGAGGCTGTCACAATAAGTCGGTGGCGTGTCTCCTGACCATGAGCTTCACCCACATCGGAATTTCGGTTATGTTTTTTCACTTTCCTTCCTGTTCCACATTGCAGTTTGCAGCTTCATTCTCTACAGGTACCCAGAGTCAATGCCGACGTGAATCGTATGCTACATAATGGGGATATTTCCGTGCACCTGGTATTGTTTACAAGAACCATACTACTGTGTTCTTGAACAGTGAACTAATCAAAGCTGCATCAAAAACTGACACTGAGCTCTAATGTTGGATTGCAAATTTTGTTTTGACTTAATTTATGTTTTTATCTTTAAACCAGGCTGAGAAATATCAGCAAAGTCTTCAGCTCTTCTCTGTATTTGGTCAAAGTTGATCCATAATTGCGCATGTTCGTGCAGGAATTCAGATACATGAGCCTGAACCCGGATTGAGGTTTTCCGGGTTGGTGTAATCACCTTGGTAATGAGCGCTTGCCGTCATTCTGACAACTAAAAAACTCGCAGCAGCCGTCAACCACCAGAAGATAAAACTATGCGATAGGGTGAAGAGCGAAATGATCGATCTGTTTCGGTTCTCCCTCTCTGGATCGCTCTCCTTCTCGCTGCTATGACCCGGAGTTACCTGCGGACTCGATTGGACGTCAACATGAGTCTCAGGGTCAGATAATTAAACAGTGAAATCAAAACAAATGGCAGCAAGGGGAAAACATTGATTTCACCGGGAATATGTTGCCCATGAGGGGATTGTTAGGAATTCCACACGTGTGCTGCACATTGTCAATTGTTTCTTCCGGTTCAAGGCATCAGAGGCTGTCACTTAAACAGACCAGATAGGTGATCACTGTTAGACCGCGGCTGCAGTCCTCTCCGTGCAATACGACATTTGAAACTTCAAGCAGCATATCGCCGCAAAGCGTTCAATGATAAAGGAGATGGTGAATTGCACAGACCTTTCCAGTCTTGTGGAGCTTCTGCACATTGTTACGAAGAATGTGTGTAACAGTGATAAATTATTTTACTCAGATTCCCTGATCAATACGGTGAGCTGAAAGGACAAAATCCAGTCCGATGTTTGATAATAATCCTGAATATTTATACGATTTAACTAAACATTGCATTCCAAAACTCGTTGATGACTCACTATAACTAGATTTACAACACACTGCCACCACGACAAGTCAATATAAACAGGCACACAGTGTCAAATAATGCTTTAATCAATATGGTAATAATATCGGTAGATGTCGAGGGAAGCTGCCTGTTCTATAGATGCAAACATGTGTTGAATCTGAGTCTAATTTCCTAGAGTTCACTGCGGCCAAGGAAAGCCTAGAAAACTGCGTCTTATTATCATGTTTACTATTGTTCCAAATAGTAATTGTTAAAAAGCAACAACGTATCTTGATCACCAAATGTTAGTTACGAGATTATCGAAGTCGCTCTAGCTGACCTGGGATTGGCTGTACTGAAGGTGTGGGGGACAGAAGGTCATTAGCGCTTGATAGCACCTGATAAACACAACAACAAAACAAGTAATATTAGGAATCAATTCAACATCTTAGCACCACACATTAAATGGAAATGTGCATCAAGTAAGGAAAAGGATCTGTCTCACAGTTTACAGTGAGAGAACTGTAATCATGGAAAAACATTGTGAAGCACCTCGAGCCTAAATTAGTCCAACAGGAACCACGTGGTACAGGCGGACGCATTCGATACAGTGGAGCAGTGCGAGGTGGTCCTTTTTGTAAGGCCGAACAGCTTTATAAAAATAAACAGATCTTACAGCTAAACACTCTGTGGAAGAATACTTAGGTTATATAATTGACCACCTGTTACTGTTCATAAATAACATAGCTTCTTTAGTATCAATGTTGTCGCATTAAAGCCAAACTCCTCTCCTTAAAGTTATATTGTTCTCGATCGATATGGGAGTAGAGAAAGGGAAAGGAGTCGCTATATCTGTAAAGGAAACGAACTACTCTAGAAAGCGCCGACTTTCGAACATCAGTGACAGAAGAAACTATTGGGATTCACTTCGTTCAAGGTCCCAAATTAATCCCTCACACCTGTTACAGTCCCCCAGGAGAAGGCGTCCTTTGTGACGAGGCACTTTGAACACAAACTAATAAATACACTGGACTGGGACTATGTGGAGGTGGACCAGCAGACTGGCACTGGGCTAGTCCAAGACGGGCTTTGCCCAACGGGATACAATGCAGCAAGTTTCACAGCCATCGCAGACCCAGAGGCGAATCCGGGACAGGAACCCGAGCTTTCGCCGCCCAATGGATCAGAAGAATGGATCAGAAAACATATATTGTCTCCCATGTTATATTTGCTCAAACAGTCAGCATATCTATGGAATCCAATCCCTGTAAATAAAGCACCTTAGACTCCACCAGAGATACTTGCAGAGAGAAATAGACAAGATTATTTTGTATATTTGCAACTCTGCACTTTTCTTCTTTTGTATGGTCGTTGCAAATCAGATCAAATGTCAATATCGAAGTTAGATATCTAGGCCAAAGCTTCCGGTGTAACAGCGGGGATATCTTGTAGGATGCCTGTGAATTTCCTCTGAGGGCAGTGCTCAATGATGTGCTCCAGGATCTGATTAGGAGCTCCACAGTCACATGATGGGGATGATTTGAACTTCCATCTATGGAGAAGGAGGCAGCATCTACAATGACCAGTTCTGAGGCGGTAGATGTTTGTCCACTGTTTGCGAGGAAGGTTTGACCCTTCAGGTTGTACTGTGGGGAACTCTATAAGGAATACATTCCGTTTGTCTCAATTCTTTCAAGCATTTCGCCATCGGTCATCAATCTGAGGGGAGTTCGCTGAAGGGCTTTGGCGACGGTCCAAAATGGCCTTCTAGATTTGAGACGGGTTGGTGGTAGGTTTTACAAGTCGGCCTGGATCGGCATGTCTTTGCTGGTGCAGCGGTTGTATTCTCTGAAGACTGCATATTCTCGTCGTAGGTGTGGTGATGCGATGTTTGCACTGTGGGTGGGCTATATTTGCTCAAACTGTCTGTACATGGTATCCAAACCCTGGAAATAACGCTGCTTAGACTCCGCCAGAGATACTTGCAGAGAGAAAACGACAGGATTATTTTGTACAAAAAGAAAATAAGAAAATACTGCAAATGCTGGAAATCTAAAATAAAAACAGAAAATGCTGGAGATACTCAGCAGGTCAGGCAGCATCTGTGAAGAGAGAAACAGAGTTAACTTTTAAGGTCGATGATCTTTCGTCAGAATTATTTTGTATATTTGAAACTCGGCACTGTGGGAGTGCAGCAGGCCGGAGAAACTTGCCAATATTCAGTCAAATAGATGATCCTGTTAGACAGAGTCAATCACACTTAATCCAAACAAACATGAAAGCATATTTACACATTGCAGAATATCTGATGTAAAAAATTATTGTTGAAAAATGGGGACAATCTATGGAAGTGACTAAATCTCCCAACATTACTAATAAAGTTGTCTCTCCTTCGTTTTCACTTTCCATTGCAAGATGGCCACATCCCTGCCAAAGAGAACACGGGCCTGGGAAAGAATATTCACAGAAAAAGAACACGCAAGTGTGCTGACAAACAAAGGGATATTCCGATCACGCGATTGAAACAATATATAAGGGAACTTTAATATCGACCAATCAACAGCACTTCAGCATCAACTCAGGACAAGACTCAGCCAATTGCAGATGGGCCAACACAGAAAAAGCTTCGTGATTACCATCTGGGGACTGGTGCTAATTTGGAAGAGCTTCCCCACAGATTGCTCAAGCAACAGCCTGATACAGATTATATTTACAAAGGCAATCTCCCAGACTACTGCATGTGTTGTGAGAGTACTGACAGGATGGAGTAACCTACTCGATCACATCTTCAATAACGCATCTGTCAGAGACACGTCTGTAGACGATTGCGTTGATCGGTGTAACCACCACAAAGTCCTTCTATTGATAAGGCCTGCACTCCACAATGCGAACACCCTCTGTTGTGCAGTGGTACAAGTGAAGCAATAAATAGTAGCCAGATACTGGGCATCTATAAGGTGTTGTGGGCTCTTCGCAATCGCAGAATTATATCCCACGACAAACAGCTGTGTGGCAAAATGTGAGGATGATACCAATCGACTCAAACAGGACACAGAAAGGCTAGCAAAATGGGCAGACAAGTAGCAGATGGAATTTAATACAGAGGAGTGTGAGGTGATGCATTTTGGCAGAAGGAAAAGGGAGAGGCAATATACACTTAATTGCACAGTTTTAAAGAGTATGCAGGGCCAGAGGGACCTGCGAGTTAAGGTGCATAGGTCCCTGAAGGTGGCAGGACATATTGAGAGAATGGTTAGCAAAGCATATAGGATCTTGGGTTTCATAAATATAGAGGTATTAAGTACAATAGTAGAGAAGATATGCTGAATCTTTATAAAGCGCTGGTTAGGCCACAACTGGAGTATTGCATCCAGTTCTGTTCACCACATTTTAGGAAGGATGTGAATGCCCTTGAGAGAGTGCAGAGGAGATTTAACAGAATGGTTCCAGGGATGGGGGATCTTAGCTACAAGGACGAGTTGGAGAGGCTGGATTTGTTTTCATTAGAGCAAAGGAGGTTGAGGGATGATTTGATAGTGGTGTACACGATTATGACGGGTTTGGATAGGCTAGACGGGGAAAGGCTGTTCCCACTAGATGATGGTATAAGGAAGAGGGGACACAGATTTAAGGTTTTGGGCAAGAGATACAGGGGGGATGTGAGGATACACTTTTTTACGCTGCGAATGGTGAGGACCTGGAACTCGCTGCCGGTGGAAGTGGTGGAAGCGGACACACACAATGTTTTCAAGGGAACACCGGATAGGCACTTGAGGGAAATACACTTGCAGCGCTTCGGGTACAGAGCGGGGCAATGGGACTGACTGGATTGCTCTGCAGAGAGCCGGCAAGGACTCGATGGGCCGACAGGCCTCCTTCTGTGCCGTTATGACTCTGTGACTCTGAGTCAAAATCTGATCGCCTGACCTATAAGATCCTATAATCTCCTGCCACTATATAATCAAAATGCCAACTTTGTATTTAATTGTGAAAATTAAATAACGTGACATCAACTAAAGCATTGAAACTGAGAATGAGGCACTAACTTAGTGAAAGTACGAATAAGACCAAAACGACAAAAGCAACGTGTTGCAGATCGAGTTAAAGCGTTCCACAGCCAAAGGATAAGAAGTAAGCTTGCATTGTCTGCAGCATCCATTTATTAATGGAAGTGACAGCAGGGGATTATCAGGCCAGGAGCGGGTCCAAGAAAACCCCCGTGATGGAGACAAGGCTGCAGAGCTCGAAGCAGATTGAGACACAAGTGCCATTTTAACGATCAAACGTGGCTCCATTAGCATTCAGCCCAGCGTCAAGCCAATGGAGATCACTCCACGTGACATTAGGAAGCGCTGGAACACACTGGTCACAGCGAAGATGATGGGTCCTATCAAAATCCTACTTAAGAACATAAGAACATAAGAAATAGGAGCAGGAGTCTGTCATTCGGCCCTTCAATACCATCATGGTTCATCTTCTACCTGAAGACCACCTTCCGCACTATCCCGATATCCCTTGGTTCCCTTCGTATCTCGGTCCTGAATATACTCGTCGATTGAGCCTCCACAGCCCTCTGGGGTAGATAATTCCAAGGATTAACAACCCTTTGAGTGAAGAAATTTTTCCTCATCTCAATCCTAATGGCCAACCCCTTATTCTGAGACAGTGACACTTATTTCCAGACTTCCAAGCCAGGGGAAACATCCTGAGAACATTTACCCTGTCAAACCCCGTAAAGATTGTATACGTTTCAAAGGGATCACCTCTCATTCTTCTAAATTCTGGGGAATATAGGCCTAGTCTGCTCAATCTTTCTTCATAGGACAATCCCATCATCACAGGAATCGGTTTCTTGGATCTTCGTTCCACTCCCTCTAAGACAAGTATATCCTTCCTCAAGCAAGGAGACAAAAACTGTACACAGTATTCCAGGTGTGGTCTCACCAAGGCCTTATTTT